>BOPP01000172.1:1780767-1832493 GCA_017312745.1 Gryllus bimaculatus
CCTACAGGCTGGGGACGGGTGCGCCACCTCCTGGAATATAATGCTGTAAATCCTCATTAAACACGATTACAAAGGACCAAACATGGGAGGTCGTGTCGTGAAAATTCGTGTTATCCATTATTATAATCTAGCGGAACAAGTAGACGTTATTCGTCACTTCAATTTCCCTTCTCCTTCCCTCTCTCTCTATCGATCCGATTCCTCTCTCCCCTCTCTCTCTCTTTCTGTCTGTCCCTGTCTCTTCGTATCTCCCTCGTCTTCATATCCCCCTCCCGTTTTCTTCTCCTTTTCTCCTTTCTTGCTCCATCTCTCCCTCATTCCGTCTCTTTCTCTCCCGTATTCTCTGTCTCCCTTTGTCTCTCTCTGTCTCCCTTTCTCTCTCTGTCTCCCTTTGCTCTCTCTCTCTCCCTTTGTCTCGTCTCTCTGTTCTCCCTTTGTCTCTTCTGTCTCCCTTTGTCTCTCTCTTTCTCCCTTTGGCTCTCTCTGTCTCCCTTTGCTCCTCTGTCTCCCTTGTCTCTCTCCTTGTCTCCCTTTGCTCTCTCTTCTCCCTTTGTTGCTCTCTCTGTCTCCCTTTGCTCGTCTCCTTGTCTCCCTTCCCTTTGTCTCGTCTTCCTCTCAATACATTTAGTTTTAGATTTTGCACGCTACTGAGCAGGTCGGGGAATATTGTGAAAACAGGACGACAAAAATGTAAAAAAATTCCAGTAGAGTCTATTTTACAGATTACAATGTGAGAATTACAATGCTTTGTTCAGGAGATATTTAATGATATAGAGCAAAATTCCTGCAATGTGTGTGCGGGTTGCATTTCACACGAATATTGCGTTTTGTTCTTTGTTCTTTTTTCGTTAATTTTCTATATTTTAATCGTTATTTTTTATTCCAGGCAGAGATTAATCCAAAAAATAGAGATAATTAAATTGGTCCAGACGTTCTTGTGTATATAAATGGTGTAACAACCCGACTTTGATGGCCCAGTTACTGTAATTCCTTTCCGGAACCAAATTTATTCTTGTTACGTGAAATTCGTGTTAAGCGAGGTCTGCTAAGGAGTTTACTGCACGAACTCTCTCTCTGACAAAGAGACTTCAGATGTTGAGTCCAAAAACAATAATATTCACCCCTACGAATATGCGGTCCTTGAGAAAAGCCTTTGCCTGCAGGTGCGACAGTCCGACCGGCAAATCGCGCCATTGCGAAGAACGGCGGACAACCACACCATCAGCTACACGACGCGCGGCCCAAGATGGTGTCCCGCGTTCCGCGCCTCAAGCCCACACACAACCCACAGGTGGGAATGGGAAATACGGTCGGCTACATTGCGAAAATCACCGAGTCCAGAAACCTGTTTGGAGATAAATCAAAACCACTGAACGCCTTCAAGGATTTACTAACAGGTGATTTAAATTTGTGATTTTAATTATAAACATTCTTACTCTACGAAAGGGATTTATACATAACTTTTTTACACCGGTTAAGATAGGTGTACAACAACTTGTTGCTGCCACATTAATAAAAAATAATTAATAAATAAGCAATAAAGTTTATTCTGTGAAAAGGATAAGTACTTCAACATGTTTTCCAGCATTTTGAAATTTCGTGAGTGAGTATATTTGCACCTCGAAAACTAAGATTCATTAATTTGGGGAACACATCCCCTTCCCCATTTCCTTACTATAAAAATTTTTTTTTATATTTCTTTTTGGCCTAAATACTGTAAACAAATATCACTTGAAATGCTGGGAATAACTTATAAATACTAAATAATAAAGAAATATTTTGTTATTTTTAAATTCGGGGGAGATATATTTGGCACCATTGAAAAAATAAGATTCACAAGATTTGAACACTCCCGTTTTACAATAAAATACATTTTTTATATTTCCTTTAAACTAAATACTGTAAGAGAAATGTAATTTAAAATGGTAGAAATAAATTTGTGAATACTTATAATAAAAAACAATATAGTTATTAATTATGTGGGAAAACTAGAATTTTTTACAATTAAACGCAGAAAAATAACAAAATACTTTTTGTTCACACATTTTCAAATTGTACCACGAAAGATAAATAATATACAGCACTAAAATTTATATTACTGTACATCAGGATTATATACAAAAAGTCCCCAGAAAATTTATTCTGAAACACCTGTGGTTAGATGACAACGAAACACTATCTGTATCATCGGGTATTTTACGCAACTTAACCTTTCGATTATCAATAACACTCACTGTTCTCATTAATATCACTGCCTTTTAACGTGCAACTAGAGATGCTTGATCCTAACCTTCATTCCGTATCTCCGCTGTGTCTCGTAAGCCCATTGCGGCAAGTTAGTGTCTCCTGCCGCAATACCTCGTACGTCCGTGGCGGCGAGCAATCCTCAACAGGTAGAGAACCTAGATCATCAATATCCTCACTATCTTCTAAATCATTCACCAGTTAGATGGGTTCGACGTTTTCGATCGCTTACGACGAGCCATAAAGATTTTACATGATTTGACAACCGACTGTCAGCCTGGCGTCCACTCTCAACCTGGACCAAACTTCGAGAATCAATTTTGGATTTTGACTGTTATTTTTACAACAGACTGTCAGCCTGAAATCATCCCTCCAACCTGGAGGGCCAAACTGTGAGACTTCACGTAGTTAACGAAATCGTCGGCAACGCCGTTTAGATGCGTGACCTTTTCAGTAGAACCATCGCAGAATTTGCCGTAGATGACTGAGGGAAACCACAAAAAACCGGTCAGGATAGCCACGGAAATCGAGCCCGGACCTCCCGACTGCGAAGTCAGCGCCAGGTAGAGTCCCTAGATACAGAGAGAAGCCGATTCTTTGAGCCACCGATTCCGCCATTTATGTCCATGTGTCACACGAGTTCGAATTGTGTGCAAATAATACGTGTTAGGAGCCACCAATTTACACAAAAATTGAAATTAAAGACCAAAACGCACCTGGAAAAAGAAATAATACATATTTAAAGAAAAATGCAAGAGACGAGAAGATAGGGGTAATGAAAAAATAATACTATAACTTCCTTCAGTAGATGACATAATTGATATGATTATAATTGAGTGTATTTGGAAAAAAAAAAAACGATACAGGAAAATGAATTTTGTGCATAAGAACCTGTGAATGTATAAACTCCAATTAATAAACTCAAAATCTCGATCATGCTTCAGTTATTATTATCTTTCCTGAACTACTGATCCTTCGTGGCGTGAGATGTGAGGAGGATCCAAAAGATCTCTCTCTCTCTGTCGAGGGACTCTATTACAATATTGAGGTTTGTTTGGCTAAGGTGGCGCTCATATAGAGACCCAAGAGACTCAACAGGCTTCCTCCACTGACACGTGGACGGACAAACGAGTTAGAATATACGTTGGTCACAGACACAAATCAAAGTATTCTTTTCAATGTGTACTATGACCTTCCAAGGCGATTGGAACACTTTTATGAATGTGAGGAGCCTAAAAATAATGTGCATAATGTTTTGCTGTTACAATACTAATACTGAATTGCACTTTTAAGATTTTCATTTGAGTGATCTGTGTACTATACAGAGGCTAAAGCGCGCACTGTCCATTGACATTTTATAAGTCAGCAAATTGAACTATGTTTTTCAGTCAAATCCCGCCTCTCGGGCAAGTATTCAATAAAATTAATTTGTGATATTTGAATTTTATGCAATATAAATCGAAGGCTCTGTAGTAAAATTAGGACTAATAAAGTACAGAAAAAATGTATGTTTGTGGTTTATTACTTCTATTTTTAATATATGCTGAACATACTGAAGACTTGTTAATATTATATTCTAACCACAAATTATTCAAAAATAGTTAAACGAAAAGACAACAATAGAAATAATATCTGATACAGAGAACATCTCCTCCTACTTTTTTCCTGGAATATAATGCTGTAAATCCTCATTAACACCGATTACAAAGGACGAAACAATGGGAGGCTCGTGTCGTGAAAATTCGTGTTATCCCTTATTATATCTAGCGGAACAAGGTAGACGTTATTCTGCACTTCAATTTCCTTCTCTCCTTCCCTCTCTCTCTATCGATCCGATTCTCTCTCTCCCTCTCTCTCTCTTCTGTCTGTCCCTGTCTCTTCGTATCTCCCTCTGTCTTCCATATCTCTCTCCGTTTTTCTCCGTTTCTTGCTCCATCTCTCCCTCATTCCGTCTCTTTCTCTCCGTATCTCTGTCTCCTTTGTCTCTCTCTGTCCTCCTTTGTCTCTCTGTCTCCCTTTGTCTCTCTGTCTCCCTTTGTCTCTGTGTCCTTTGTTCTCTGTGTCCCTTTGTCTCTCTGTCTCCTTTGTCTCTGTCTCCCTTTGTCTCTCTCTGTCTCCCTTTGTCTCTCTCTGTCTCCCTTTGTCTCTCTCTGTTCCCTTTGTCTCTCTCTGTCTCCCTTTGTCTCTCTCTGTTCTCCCTTTGTCTCTCTTGTCTCCCTTTGTCTCTCTGTCTCCTTTGTCTCTCTCTGTCTCCCTTTGTCTCCTTTGTCTCTCTCTGTCCCCTTTGTCTCCCTTTGTCTCTTCTGTCTCCCTTTGTCTCCCTTTGTCTCCTCTGTCTCCCTTTGTCTCTCTGTCTCCCTTTTCTCCCTTTGTCTTCCTCTCCCTCTCAATACATTTAGTTGTAGATTTTGCACGCTACTGAGCAGGTCGGGAATATGCGTAAGAACAGGACGACAAAAATGTAATAAAATATTCCAGTAGATTAATTTTACAGATTACAATGTGAGAATTACAATGCTTTGTTCAGGAGATATTTAATGATATAGAGCAAATTCCTGCAATGTGTTGCGGGTTGCATTTCACACGAATATTGCGTTTTGTTCTTTTTTCGTTAATTTTTCCTATATTTTAATTGTTATTTTGTTATTCCAGGCAGAGATTAATCCAAAAAATAGAGATAATTTAAATTGGTCCAGACGTTCTTGGGTTATAAATGGTGTAACTAACCCGACTTTGATGGCCGTGTTACTGTAATTCCTTTCCGGAACCAAACTTTTATTCTTGTTACGGTGAAATTCGTGTTAAGCGAGGTCGTGCTAAGGAGGATTTACTGCACGAACTCTTCTCGTGACAAAGAGACCTCAGATGTTCAGTCCAAAAACAATAAATATTCACCCCTACGAATATGCGGCCCTTGAGAAAAGCCTTTGCCTGCAGGTCGACGAGTCCGAGCGGCAAATCGCGCATTGCGAAGACGGCGGACAACCACACCATCAGCTACACGACGCAGCGGCCCAAGATGGTGTCCCGCGTTCCGCGCCTCAAGCCCACACACAACCCGCAGGTGGGAATGGGGAAATACGGTCGGCGTACATGCGAAAATCACCGAGTCCAGAAACCGTGTTTGGAGATAAATCAAAACACTGAACGCCTTCAAGGATTTACTAACTGTGATTTATAATTGTGATTTAATTATAACATTCTTACTCTACGAAAGGGATTAATTACATAACTTTATTACACCGGTGTAAGATAGGTGTACAACAACTTGTTGCTGCCACCATTAATAAATAAATAATTAATAAATGATCAATAAAGTTTATTATGTGAAAGGCTAAATGCTTCAATATGTTTCCGAGCATTTTGAATTAATTCTGTGAGCAGTATATTTGGCACCAAGAAAAACTAAGTTTCATTAATTTGGGGAACACATCCCCTTCCCCATCCCTTACTATAAAAATGTGTTTTTTTATATTTCGTTTTTGGCTAAATACTGTAAACAAATATCACCTGAAATGGCTGGGAATAACTTATAAATACTAAATAATAAGAAATATTTTGTTGATTTTGTTAAATTTGGGGGGAGATATATTTAGCACCATGAAAAAATAAGATTCACAAAATTTGAGACACTCCCGTTTTACAATAAAATACATTTTTTATATTTCCTTATAAACTAAATACTGTAAGAGAAATATAATCTAAAATGAGTAGAAATAAATTTGTGAATACTTTATAATAAAACAATATAGTTAATTAATTATGTGGGAAAACTAGAATTTTTTTACAATTAAACGCGAAAAAATAACAAAATACTTTTTGGTTCACACATTTTCAGAGATTACACCACAAGAAAGATAAATAATATACAGCACAATAAATTTATATACTGTACATCAGGATTATATACAAAAAGTCCCCAGAAATATTTATTCTGAAACACCTGTGGTTAGATGACAACGAAACACTATCTGTATCATCGGGTATTTTGACGGCAACTTAACCTTTCGATTATCAGATAACACTCACTGCTCTCAGTTAATATCACTGCCTTTTAACGTGCAACCTAGAGATGCTTGATCCTAACCTTCATTCCGTATCTCCGCTGTGTCTCGTAAGCCCATTGCGGCCAAGTAGTGTCTCCAGCCGCAGATACCTTGTAAGTCCGTGGCGGCGATGCAATCCTTCTACAGGTAGAGAACCTAGATCATCAATATCCTCCTCCTAAATCATATCGCAGTTAGATGGGTTCGACTTTTTCGGATCGCTTACGACGAGCCATAAAGATTTTACTATGATTTTGACAACCGACTGTCAGCCTGGCGTCCACTCTCAACCTGAAGGACCAAACTTCGAGAATCAATTTTTGATTTTGACTGTTATTTTTACAACAGACTGTCAGCCTGAAGTCATCCCTCCATCCTGGAGGGCCAAACTGTGAGACTTCACGTAGTTAACGAAATCGTCGCGGCAACGCCGTTTAGAGGTCGTGACCTTTTCAGTAGAACCATCGCAGAATTTGCGTAGATGACTGAGGGAAACCACAAAAAACCGGTCAGGATAGCCGACGGAAATCGAGCCCGGACCTCCCGACTGCGAAGTCAGCGCGCAGGTAGAGTCCCTAGATACAGAGAGAAGCCGATTCTTTGAGCCACCGATTCCGCCATTTTATGTCCATGTGTCACACGAGTTCGAATTGTGTGCAATAATACGTGTTAGAAGCCACCAATTTACACAAAAATCGAATTAAAGACCAAAACGCACCTGGAAGAAAGAAATAATACAATATTTAAAGAAAAATGCAAGAACGAGAAGATAGGGGTAGATGAAAAAATAATACTAAGAACTTCCTTCAGTAGATGACATAATTGATAGATTTATAAGTTGATGTATTTGAAAAAAAAAACGAGTACAGGAAAATGAATTTTATGCATAAGAACCTGTGAATGTATAAACCCAATTAATAAACTCAAAAATCTCGATCATGTCTTCAGTTATTATCTTTCCTGAACTACTGAATCCTTCGTGGCTGGTGAGATGTGAGAGGATACAAAAGAGGCTGCGCTTCTCTCTCTCTGTCGAGGGACTCTATTTACAGATATTGAGGTTTGGTTGCGGCTAGGTGGCGCTCATATAGAGACTCAACAGAGCTTCCTCCACCTGACACGTGGACGGACAAACGAGTTAGAATATACGTGTGGCTACAGACACAATCAAAGTATTTCTTTCAATGTGGTATCTGTGCGCTTCCAAGGCGTTGGAACACTTTTATTGAATGTGTAGGAGCCTAAAAATAATGTGCATAAATTGTTTTGCATTGTTACAATACAATACTGATTGCACTTTTAAGATTTTCATTTGAGTCATCTGTGTACTATACAGAGCGGCTAAAGCGCCGCCATCTTTGTAGCAAATTGAAGCTATGTTCTTTGCAGTCAAATCCGCGGCCTCTGGGCAATTATTCAATAAAATTAATTTGTGATATTTGAATTTTATGCAATATAAATCGAAGGCTGTAGTAAAAATTAGGACTAATAAAGTACAGAAAAATGATATGTTTGTGGTTTGATTACTTCTATTTTTACAGATATATGCTGAACATACTGAAGACTTTGTTAATATTATTATTCTAACCACAAATGTTATCAAAAATAGTTAAACGAAAAAGACAACAATGTAGAAATAATATCTGATACAGACGACACGTCGATTCAGTATAACAACAGTTCTATACCTACCACTCATATGTTTTGACTGCAAAAACATGGCTGCCCCTAATTCGACGAGTATCCAACAAGAGCGCTGAATTCATAAGATTAGCCACTCTATGTAGCATATTCTAACTCGCTGAGGCAGATACAATAACCCCAAGATGATTATTTTTCTATGTTTTTTCTGAAATTAGTAAGACTACTTTGGCGTTTAATTTAAAGACAGAATATTATCATAAAATCACTGCTTTATTTGTTTTTGCCATGAAGTCTGACAAGGGAAATAATTAATTTCCGAAAAGTTGTATTTATGTGTCATATATTATTTATGTATTAATATAAAACAGTGATTTTATGTTAATACTTTGTTTTTAAATTAAAGGTCAAAGTACAGTCTGACTAATTTACAATAACTTCACATGAACGTGGACAATTCGGGCAAGAAAAGAAGTCGGGAGGAATGGGGTACTGAAAATGGGTTACTTGGTGATTAGGATAGACCCCGTTTCACCACAGAACGAAGCACGCATGCGAGATGAGTAAAAGTTAAAGATAAATAAAAATAAAATTAAAAAAAAACACGCGAGATTAGCAATATTTGAAAAATACTAGACATTTTTGTTCCCGAGTTATAGAATACTTAATTGTATCGGTAAATGAATTGCAGGTATCATGTTTCTGCGTTTCATGCTAACAAAAAAGTAACTCGTCCTTACTTCTACTCCTACCATTACAAGCAAAAGGAGAGTTCAACAAAACGTGCGCATAGTGAAGCTGCATTTACGACCAACAGCAAAGCAAGGGGCCATCTTAGCATTTGCTCAATGGATCAGGGAAACTAGACAGAAACCTGATCAAAATGAGGGTCTTAGACCCGGAAGCTGAAGTACAAACATATGAAGTGTTTTTGAAAGAATTCTGAATGCGTAACATAATGAACTTAATTTAGTGTTTAATTTTGTTGAATGAATTCCCCCGACTTCACTCTCATTTTCTCTCCAAATCAAGAAAAGGGGTGAATACATTGAAGCGAGAAATGTAAGTGCAGAGTGTTTCGAAATATAACGAAGATTGGTCATTTCGAACGAAAACATATTTGCCTGGCGTTTTCTCTCAAACAAACGATATTTGAATTTTGTTTATATACTTTACTACTTAAAACTTAATTTCATGTTTATTTTCGTTTTCAGTTCTGACTTGTATAAACAAGACCGAGAGTGAGAAATAATTTTCAACAGGGAAATATATCACTGATTACGATTTGCCATTCTGCTATTTGTTATGTATAACAATAATATGAAAAAACAAGTTCGACGTAAGGGCAGACAGCCTTTTAAAATATTTTTGTCTGCGAAATTAAATCTGAACATAGGAATTTAATTCAATTATTGCACTGTTAAGTAAACGCAATTATAAAAAAAAATTTGCAATAAAAATGTTTAATTTTACTGCTGACCATCCAAAATATGACAGAGGTATTTTATTTGAATGGATCATTCCTTTCCTTTAATAAAGGAAATAATAATTAATATTCGTTTTGGGGCAGTATCTATCAATTGAAAAAACTCAAAAGACTTATTTCAAAGGTTGTCATGGGCTAGGTACCAGGTGACGCACCGCCACCACGAAGTGTTTTGTACAACCCTACTGTTGTGCAGTAAGCACGGCAGTTGCCCTGGACGCAGAGCCCGCGGACTCTAATAAGACACTTACCTAGTCAGTGTCCTTGATATGCCTGCCACTCGAATTCACAGGACCCGGCCAAATGATCAGTTCCCATCCATCCTGCAGGCGTGCGCGGCGCCACCGACGCTGCAGCGCCTGCAGCCCGACCCCACCAGCAGGATCCCGGTGCTGGCAGAGTGCCAGACGCCGGCGGCCCGTCAACCACCAGGCAGATTCCCGCCCGGAATGGAGCACTTCCTGCAGGTACAGATTAGGATTTGGAAGGTTTTGTTGGAGCAACGGTTAGCGTAACCGACTGTCATGTGTAAGACCGGAGTTTGAAATCCGATCGTTGAATGAATTTGTCATTGTATCTATTAGTCGGAGTAAGAGCAAAATAATCCTTCGTGTGTCTCTTTCTTCTGAAGGGAAATCCAGCTGTCCCATGTCGTAGAATTACGACATGCGAAAGACAAGAAAAATAAAAGGAAGGGATAGTAAAAGAAGATCTAAATTCTAGTCGCCTGTTTGATCGCCCTAGTGATACCTTTTTTCTCTGCTAGATGGCCAAAGGAGCGGTGTGTGTGGTGGAAGAGGCTGAGCGTCGCCACGTAAAATAAGGCATCGTTGAATCGGATCGGTTTGTTGTGCGGCAGGAGGGCCCGATGGCCGTGGAGGGCCTCCCGCCCATGCGGGTGCACGTGAAGGGCTGCAAGGGCGCGTGCGGAGGCACGCCCGACTTGGGCGGCTGCGTCATGCGCAAGTTCGGAAGGTAAGGCACCTTCGTCTCTGAACAAGGCCACCACACGACGGCCGACACGTCAGCTCGATCGACTGAGGCGCGGCTCGACCCGGACAGTCAAGTATTCAAGGATATCCGTATGGAGTAATCTGGTAACGTGCGTCCTCCGTCCGACCATCTGTCCAGCAGTCGCGTTTGGACCACTTGCCGTTCACCAATCGAAGAAAATTATGTGTTATTCGTCGCATCTCGGTCTCCTGATAAAGAACCGATAATGCACGAAGAAAAAGAACAGTTGCATTATACCAGATCCATGATACTGTAACAAGGGAACTTGTTACATTATAATGAATACAGTATATTGCAACTGTTCTTTTTTCCATGTTTTCCAGTACGACCACTCCAGAATGTACGCACTTCATCAAACACTGTAATGATGATGATTCCACATATTTTATTATATATATATATATATATATATATATATATATATATATATATATATATATATATATATATATACACACATATATACTCGCACGGCTGTCGACCAAACACATTTTTCTGAATTCATTAAACACCACACAGGGTTGTTGCAGTCGCCTAGAGAGGGCATGAGCTCTACCGTGGCAGGTTGCAATTGTCATGTGCCAGGTGTGCGAGTTGGTGATTGTTAGTGTTAAAGAACACTGTGTTCTGTCGCCGTTCTGTGAGGTGGAGGACCCCTCTTGATAAACAATTTGGAATTATTTTTCTTACTTATTGAAGGTCGCTTTCCAAGTACTAGGTCATAGAACGGCGATTGTAAGTAATATTGGGGGTAACTGTTACGGTATACAGACACACACACAAACATTCATACTCCGGGCGGGATTCGAATATGTGACCCTTCACGTACGAGGCAGATACGGCTGTTCAGCCTTATCGATCTCGGCTATCCAGTCCGGGATTCGTGTAGCAGTATAGTGATGAAGAGAATGTAGGCTGTCTAAAAATACAATGAATGTAATTTCAATATTTTCAAATATTTTCATTTAGAATTTTTAAAACATCAATTTCAAAGTCGTATAGAAATAATAGTTTTCTACTTGTGCAGAATGGCTATTATTCACTCGTAGAAATTACGACACTTGCTTATACGTTGCTCGTGTCGTAAACATCAACTCGTGAATAATAGACATCATTATATTCTCGCTGAAGAATATACTATTAATCCACAATATTCATGTTTAGTAATAGAGTACGCTGCGTCTGACCATTCCTCTGTCTATCATTGACAGTAAGACATGAGATATTGACATTAGAACCGCTTACGGTTTAATAATAGAGGCAAATGTCATTTCACGTGCCTCGATCTCCTGATGACCTTGTATTTTTGCGGAGCCAATCACAAAATTCCAAACATTTGTTTCAAAATCGTGCTTTTTTTAATTTTAAGCAATTAAAACGCTTTTTGGGTGTTTTACGTTATCTACAGAGCTAATAAATAGCTCCTTCGATTCCTCACGACAAGAATAATCGATTGTGACAATTCTTAGGTGATTCTATTCATGATATTCTGCAATAAAATCTCGTGTTTTGATGGTTTCAATGCATCTACGCTTATCGGATGAAATGATATGAATAAGTATTTTCTTCTTCAGGCATTTTTATCAACCTGGAATAATCAGATTGACGTTAATTAAGCAAAAGTTTGGTAATGATACAATTATATTAACAAGTATTTTAATCGATACTTTTTAAGTAACTTTATTTGCATGAAAATGACGAACTATACGGACGAGGATAATTGTAAAATGTTTGAAATTTATTTTTATTATCGATTTCAAAAGTAAAAATGAAACTTTTTAACATGAAATTACTTGCCCGGACGCCTCGGTAAGCTACTATCTTGTAACCATTCAACTTTTGCAAAGATGCGTTTGCGTTCTGGGAGTGGTGAGGCGGTGGCTACGACGTGGTGATCGCAAAACCGGAATGCGATTTGTCTAGGAATGCCGAATTAGGAATTCGGCACGATCGTAAATCTTCCGGGCTTGAAATCCTGTATGGGCCGACCCACGAGTATATACATTTTCTCTGGCCCGCAACGATTCCATTTTTTGAACTAATAGAAGTAAAATAAAAATTAATAGAGGTAAATACTAAGTAAGTCAGGGCAATAAAAAGTTATGTAATAGAAATTGTAAATATATAATTATTAGTTTACAAGAGAGGAATAGGAGCAGATTGCAACAACGATATTCTATTGTGAAAGAAATTATTCCCTGCAATGTGCTCTGGAGAAATATTATGGCCAGTTAAAAAACACGTTCAATATTATGCACACGCTCAATATTATTATGTAATATTATGTAACAATTTCACAACAATGAAGATTAGAAACTCAGCTACACAGAGTCAGAAGCGTCTTCGATTATTGAAAATATAGATGTTTATTAAAATATTGGTTTAAGAAATTTTTTATCTTCAAGAAGTTTACGTGCAATTCTTTGTTATGATTATATATGTTATATTAAACAGAATAATGTAAGGGGTTTATAGTGACAATAATTTCTTAAAAAGGGGTCGATGAACAAAAAATATGAATCTCTGATTTAAATAAATGTTCCTCAGTAGACTGAGTAAGAAGTGAAATAAAGGGAATTACAAGGCCTTGTTTCGTCAATACGTTTATTTCAGCAGAAAAGCTTTCTGCGTTGCAGCATTGCTATGCAAAATTATTAAGCTGATATAAACGAATATGGCGAAATAAAGCTTCGTAATTACTTGTATAATAATACTAATTTCGTAACCACTACACAATTTCCTACCAAATGAAATAAAATTTAATGTTTCATTTGTTGCATACTAAATTAATGAAATATCCCCAACTACCTGTAAATGGCAAATGCATTTCGTAAGTGGATGGTAGCCTCTTTGGGTAGTGGTTCCCATACAATAATTAATTGTAATTATATTGCATATTACATTCTCCATAAAGAATAAAACAGGAAAGAAAAATTTTAAGTAAGTTATTATATGAATTCAGGCAGTAACAAGATTAGCCAAACCAGGAAACCAGTCACAGGAAGAGTTATTGAAGTAAATTAGATATTCACTATATATCAATGGCTAAAATCTCGCTTTGGGTAAATGAGTTTTTAAATATGAAGGGACTGGTTTGCCCTGGCTGTTGATGGTGAATTTCATACTTCTTGCGCTACATCCAATTCTTTTCCAAACTTTAGCGAACAATGTTGTTAACTTAAGATTATTCAATATTTTCTGTTTGAATTAACGCCTGTGCATTTATTTTCAGAATACGCTAGTGAGATTATTTAACCAGAGGATAAAAATGAGCCGTTGCCGGAAGACCGTTCACCTGGAAGGATGTGTGAAGAACCATCTGAGTCTTTAGACGTAAAAAAATACGTATCATGTTCCAATGTTTCTAAAATATAATAAAAGAAATATGCAAACGTATATGTGAGGTGTATTGTATTGATTATAGTTAGTTGACAATACTATTTAATGTAATTTTTGTTGGACAGCATTGAAAAGCATCACTCATGAAAGCCAACAGTCCAACAATTCCAGAGAATAAGCATGTCGTCGGATCACTAGACATAAAACTTCAAGAACACATAATCTATTATATGTTTACTTATCCTAAATTTCAATTTATAAATAAGTTCTTCGTTACATATGATACATATGAAACAAACATTGAATATTTTAAAAGTAAATGGTCTTAAAAATCTCAGCTTGGAATACTTATGAACCAAGCTTCAAATATTTCTTTAGTTTCTAATCCTTATATACAACTGAAAGAATTTGGTGCGAATAGTGGAAAAACTCGTCGCTAGCTGAGATGGCCGAAGGTGGTAGTTTCCCAGCCTCCGTCTGTGTTACAACGCCACTCTGGAAGGTGCACAGCATGGCACGCTTTGTGGCCCGCCCAATAGACAGAAGTAGAGAGACACCGACAAGCATCACAGTAGGGATGGAGCAAAGGAAGGATCAGAACCTTTCGCTCAGCCGAGGGAGTCTTGTTCAATAAACGAATCTATACTCTACAGCAGGCCTCCTCAATTGGCCTCAGATGAGCGCAGGTGACCAACCTGGCTCGGAACTCCACTATGAGCTGCGACGGGGATTACAGCAGGAGAGGGTCGCTTGTGGGGGAGGGAAGTCTTCCGCTTTGGAGCCGACAGGTGTTATAACCGCCCCCCCCCGCCCCCTCCCGAAGCCATTTCCACTGCCGCTGAGTGACGAACATCCCGACCTCGTCACAACGCAATTCGAGAACGAAATGTTTTGGTCTGACCCACTCGGGGAGCCACTGCGTCTCTAGAGCTAGCCTAGCACATAATAAAACTGTTTTAGCACCACTCGTTTTTAACAAATGCTCATCTACCAACACCACCAGTGTAGGAAGGCGCTGCACAATTCCCATACACTTCACATATCTAAATAACAACACAGCGATTCTATCACCGTATTTCTCCAGGACATGCAGTACATCATAAAGAACGCACTTAAAGTCAAGGTTGTCGCTTATCGGCAGAACAAACTGCTGGCCCTAAAACACTACATACTTTCAAGCATTATTTATAAAGTTTGTAATTTTCGAAAATTCAGAGTTAAAGGAAATTGAAATCTGCGGCATTTTTAAGCTCTTTCCGCGGAAGTAATTTAATGGAAATATTTGGAACAGTTTTTGAGAAGATGTATTAAATTCAAGTACAAGCGCAAAACAACTAGCTTTCTTCCAAAATTAACGTGATCTAATTTACATAACTAATTTATTAGAGCATTTCTTTAAGGAAACATATCTACCTTCAAAATTGTAGTTTTGCAATGTTATTTTTTGGTGCAATTTTCCAAAATGCAGTGAGTTTGTTGAGAAAGAGCAGTCACACTTTTATCGTCTTTTACTGTACTTGAGGGGGGGGGGAACTGAAAAAAATGGAGCCACTTTTGACAATATAATTATTGAAAATTTTCACTCTAAATTTGCGAAAACCAATCGCATTTGTGAAAAATTGTACTTGGTCTTATTTCAAGATGTCTTTGAAAACAGATTTCATTAGGGAAATAAATATCTATCTACAAAATTGTACTTAAAGGAAAATGCCGAAAACGTTTGAATTTTTGCAATTTTTGAAAATTTAACGATCTTTACGGCAATGAGACTTGCACAATTTTTAAGTGTTCATTACGCTGTATGAGGACAAAAGTTTAATTCAAAAATTTGAGACAATTTAGAGAATATTTTGAAAATGTTGAGGACTTTTGTAAAGTAAAGTATTCAAAATAAAATATGTCTTCCAAACTCAGAGGACCTTGAGTTCCTTTAAATCAATCAAGGAACCTCAATTTTGGAGAAAATCAACCAAACGGTTTAGGCGTTAGCGTTGACCAAAGACATGCAGACAGACGTTTTGCCGGCAATATATTTTTCCGTATCAAGGATGCACAAAACATAGATTGTAACCACACATCATGATGGAAGTAATTTACTAAATATAGAAACAAGAGTTATTCGTTACCAGGGCCAGGCAATAAGAGTTTTTCTCATAAAAAACGCCAAAATCCGTCGCACGACTACAATATACAACTCTCATTACTACTGCTTGAAAGCAAATCGATGACCAGGGCCCCTAACTGGAAGGTTGTAGGGTTCCAGTCTCGATGTTCGCATGATTTTTGATACTAGCAATATAACGGGTTCGAGTTCAGCCGCTATTTGGAGGCGAATTCTAGCGGCCGATTGTTCTGCCCATGAACACTGGTCTACAAGATTCTGGGGGGTTCTTCAAAGTACGTCTTCTTTACAACGTACATCATTTCGATTTTGAAAATATAAACTTTTTTCTATATCTCGTATCATATTTTTACAATTACTACTTTTATAATCAATGTATTGGACATATCTAGTGTGTTACTCCTGTTAAAAACAAGCAAATATCATGAAATTACTTATTGAAATAGTTACGCTTGGCAACACGATAGCACGCATCAATACTTCTCTTACATTTATATCGATTCATGTTGAGTATACTAAACAGTATGCGTGTACTGTGATATACTATCAGTTTTCAGTTAGTATGCTGAGTGGATCTGTATGGATGAGCTTTACTTGCTCAATGTGTATCTTATAAAACAATATGCCTTCCAGGAAATTTAAAAATAATCCTGACTTATTTTGTCACGTTTGTGAGAGTTTTGTGGCAAGAAAAAGAAGACGGAATATCACAAACGTTGTTAAAAAGGCATACCATGCCTGCTTTGGCATGGAACTAGGAGATGTGAACACAAATGGGATGTCAAAAAAGTGTCATACTTGTGTTAAACAATTAGGAAAATGGAGTCAAGGGAAAAATTAGAATGCTTTTTGCTGTTCCAATTATTTGTCATGAGTCTCGAAATCATGTATATGAATTGTCTTTGTTTATGTGATGTTGCAGGCTATAATTCCAAAAAAACCTGAAAAATGTATGCAAATGTATTGTCAGCAAAAAGGCCTGTCGCTCATTAATAGGCTTTCCTGTGCCATCCCCTTCAGAAACACTTGGAAACGAAACATCTTCAGAATCTGAAACAAACTGTGAAGACAATTACAGTGGTTTAAATCCAGTTCAAGAACAGGACGTCGAGCAATCTCAACAGTTCACCCAAAATGAACTTAATGATTGGTAAGGGAGTTAAGTCTTCCTGTGGCTGATGCTCGAATCCTGGGATCAAAATTAAAATAAAATAATATCCTAGCTCCTGGAACATCATTTGCATGGTATGGACACCGTGAAGAGCAATTAGTCTCGTACTTCAGTCAAGAAGAAACTCTTTCATACTGCCACGATATTCCTGATTTAGTGAATTCTTCGGGAGCTCAACAAGTGATTGGAGGTTTTTATAGACCCCCCTAAAGTGAGTATGAAAGTAATCTCATATAATGGGGAAATAGTCTCCAGTTCCAATTGCCCATTCAGTTCTTCTCAGGGAAATATACGAGAACATGAAATTAGTTCTATAGAAAGTGAAATACGAAGAGCATAAGTGGCTGGAATGCGAAGTCCATAAAGATATCGGTATACTCTTTGGCTAACGGTGCAAGAAGCACTGTTTCTTAGGTGAATGGGACTGCAGAACACGATCTGACCACTGGACTAAAAAAGATTGGAAACAGGGAGAGAATCTTGTTTAAGGAAGCAAAAGTATACTATATGACACAAGACTTTGTGAACCCCAGAAATTGTCTCCTTCGTTCTTTACACATAAAATTGGGCCTTATGAAGCAATTTGTCAAGTCTTGAAACAAAGATGGTAACTGTTTCAAATATATACGCAAGACATTTACAGGAATATCTGATGTAAAGATTAAAGAACATGCGTAGTCACAAAATAACCGGGAGATTTACCGAGGACTTGCCAGATTTAACAAATGCCAAAGAAATGTCCAACAACAATGCTGTGGTCACGTTCCAAATACCAGAAGAGAAGTCCGTTACACTAGCCGACAGCATAGTGACTCACTAACTTGCGTACTCGTAGCTCGCACTCTGATGGGACGACAGGAACTGACTTTCCTGCTCGCTGCGCGCCGTTTTATACTAGGTCAGGGCTGAAGGCTCGTCGACTGGCCCGGCCGTAAGGCCGATGGTGCGCTCGGTCAGGCCGACCGAAGCGTGACGGCTCCGCTGAGCCCGACCTCAGTGACCTTCCGTGAGTGGTGCCCGTTTTTTCCTGGGGGGCCGCCTCCTGCGTCCCGGTGCCGGTGTTTTCAACGGGGGAGGGTGACCACTACAATATGAGTGTTACAGTACATTTCCTACACCTTCATGTGAATTTTTACTGGTGGAAAATCTTGGTTGTGTCAGTAAGGAGCAGGTGAAAGATTTCACCAAAACATCAAGGAGATGGAATAACGTTATCAGGGAAAGTGGAATGTGAGTTTGATAGCGCTAGTCACTGACAAGAAATAAAAAAAAAAAAACTTTCCAGACAAGAAAATTTAAAAAGCGTTATTTTGAAAAAAAAATAGAAAATGTTATTAATGTTCAAATAAATGAGATTACATGATCACAGTGCTTAAACATTGTTCTATTAAATATTTTTGTTGATTTATTGCGTTTAAAAAATGAATGTATTTGAATCGAAACTAAAGTTATATTGAATATAATTGACACGTGATGGAGCAAAACGAATTTCAAATGGTCATTCAGCATGGTCGCGTTAAAGTTATTCACCTATCAAAATAAAAATACATTGAAACAATTAAAATTTGCAGACTAGTGTAATTTTTCTTGGTATTTCCAATTAACACCAGGGGAATACGAGAACAAACGTAGGAAAGCGCGCAATCTTTCCATCCTCCTCCTTATTCTATCGTCACCCCTTATTCACACAAACACTCACATGCACCACACTACTACACTCGTTGGGAAACTTAGAGCTTGTGCCGACTGGTGGTGCCGCGCTGGTGGGAGAAACCTGGATCGGGATATCGCACGCCGACAATCGGCGCTGGATCTCGTCATCCAGCGAGGGAAGATCGCCGTCACTTCCCATGCTACACCAACGGGACTAATGACCTTAGCACACGACGCGCCCGGAATCACTAATCAATCAATCCCACAGCATTAGAATTTCCTGACATGTCGACTATAAATTGTTATATTATTTTCTGTTTTATTATTATATATGCTTATCATCGTGTATGTTTAGTATGTTATTTTAGTTATCAAATACGTTTAGTGTGTGTTAGTCTGAAAAAATGTAATACTAGGAGTACGGCCAATGGACCTGGCCAATGGACCTTACTTCTCTCTTGTTATTAAAATCGTATGTAATTTTGCCAAATGTTTATACCCAAACAAATTGCAAAATAAAATATTATTATAAAAGAAATAGAAAATCCTTATTTTGTGTTGGTGCTGCTTTGTAGGAAAAAAAGTAAAAAAAAATCAATGACCTTGAATCTTACAATGAACGTGCCCTTGGAAACAAAGTGGCGTCGCACGGCGACGTCTCAGGCAGCGAGCCCACGCGGCCCGCTCGCCCCCGCCCCTCGCCCCCGCCTCGCCAGATGGGGCGTCGCCCGCACGCCACCACCCAGGCGCCCCCGCCGCCGCCCTCGGGGCGCCCAGCCATGGTGCAAGCTCGCAGCGCAGCCTCCGGGGGATGGAGCGAGCGGTGAGCGACGGAGGACTGACTTCTCGGTTTCCAGAGATAGACAACGGTTAGATCAGGGTGGCCCGGAGAAGGTCATTAGTTCCGTAAGTGTAGGGCATGTTTACCCTGGGGAGGTGGCAGTGACGTTTCCGCCGCTGGATCGCGAGATCCGGCGCCGACCTACTGGCCGCTAGGGAGGTTTTCCTCAACCAGGTATCTCCCACCAGTTGGTAACCAGCCCCACCGCAACAAGCTCTAAGCTCCCGACCGGTCTCCCGTGGCATGTGTGAGAGTGTAATGCATGTTGGTGTAAGTGTGTGTAAGGGATAGGGATAGGACAAGGAAGAGGAAGGAAAGATCGCGCGTGGTCCTTCTGTTGGAATATGGCTCCGACATTCGCCTGGTGTTGATTGGAGAAATCATGGAAAAATACCGATCACAATAGCCAGCCGCTAGAATTTTACTCCAGGCATCGACTGAATTCGACCTCGCTGACAAATTAGTGTCGAAAATGCTGCCAACGTCGGGACTCGAACCTAGGGCCTCCCAGTCAAAGGCACTGCAGAGACATCTCTTGATGCCCTGAGCCACCTCTCCCGGTGCAGTGCCATTTATAGTGGCCCGCGAAAGGTTATTAGACAAAAGAGAAAGTCCCTTGGATGAATGTCGGGCAAGAACTTTGTGCACCTAGCGCACTCGTTCTGTCAAGACCCCTTTGTTGTAAATATAGTGTAGGTTTTGATTGAAGATTTTTTCCTAGTAAATTCAGAAATTATCCCAATGTGTTTTTCTACGTTATGCAAGGTAACAAATGGTTTCCCACAAATTTTCACCCCTCCTCCCGTTTTGGAGCAGCCGAGCAAACAGTCGAGATCAACAGTACGCGGAAGGCAAGTGTAGATCGCCCGAGTAAACGTGAATGTGGCCCTAAACCATATTAACGTTTTTAGTTGTGGCTCTTGAGGCCTTAAAGTTCGACAGCCCTGGTTCGATAAAGCGTACTAAGGGAACAAAATATACCGTCAAGTGTGTGGGCATAAGACAAAGCGTAGCTGTGAGCATGTGGATGGAAGAGAGCTTGTGAGAATGTCTGCGTGGATCAAAGTTGCTGAGTGCGAGAGTGTGTACAATGAACAAAGTGTATTACTGAAACAAAAAGGTTTGAGGGTTTGAGTGATGTGTATGTGGAGGAAGGTGCGGGAGCATGGTTGCGTGCTGGGAAGCAAGCGTAAGGACAAGTTTATGGACGCGTGCGTACGAATACTTTGGTTCACTTAGTACTTACTTGGCTCTCCGGGAGACCAAGTTCAGGTTACATGTGCCAACGTTTCGATCGTCATTCTGCGACCTTCATCAGGGCGTAGTTATTGCGCAGAGATGGGCTGCGCTCTGGTTTATGTAGTTTAGTTTTAATAGCAAACAGGAGGAGAGCAACTCCATAAACCCATCTCTGTGCGATAAATACGCCCTGATGAAGGTCGCAGAACGGCGACCGAAACGTTGGCACCTGTGCCCCGGATGCGGTGTCTCCCGGATAACCAAGTAAGTACGACTCCAGCCGTGGAAGCCTACGCTCTCATTTGATTCATTTATCAGCACAATATCTACGTCAGGGCCTTAGCTTCTAAACTCCTCAGGTCTATTTATCACACAAATTGGACTTGCAGCAGTTGAGGAGCGGAGGAGAAAGAGGAGGCGGATGAGGACATGAGTGCTGAGGAGGGGGACGCCGCCCCGGAGCCCAGCGGCGGTGAGGACGCGGCGACTGAGGACGTGAAAGCGGACACCGACGCCGATGCCAATGCTGATGCCCCGCCAGGGCCCTCAGAAGGTAACTTTCCCTTACAATACAAGGGCTCTGTAGAACAAGGGGCTATCGCACAATTTTGGTGAAATTGAATTATTAGTATTAAATATAACTTCAAATAGCATTCATTTAGTGGGATGTGTTATTTAATTCTAGTAAGGACGTATGGAAATGTACTGTGTTTAAAAGTTTTAAAATGTACTGAGTGATGAAAGTTCCAGTAAAATCCTCAATATTTCAGAAGTAAGTCAACGAAGAATAGCGTAATTATTTTCTTCCTTATTTTCTTCTGCATATGGAATCTTAATAAACCGTGTAAGAAATCAAACACCTTTGAAATACTTATATTTTTTCAATTGACTTTTTGCCCGTACAGGCGAACATGCGTGTCTGTAGACACGTGGTGCTGAGTAATACTGTCACATACAAAAACCCTATTTTCTCTGTACCTCCGTCATAGTTGATTGTGCTGAAACCCAATTACGTTCTAGACATGTGACACTTTTACTAGTAGCGTTTTATCTGTACAGGCGAACATGAGAGTTTTTGGCTCAAATTCTACGTTCACGCCCGAAATCTCTCTTCTATTGATTTTCTTCAGAATATTGTTTCATGACTGACTTTTTGGGCTTCATACAAAACTTTTTCTACGCTCTTTTTGTCATTAACAACGAAAAAGGGTATCACTAGGGCTACGAAACAGGCGATATGATATTAGATCAGATGCTTCTTTTAGGTTTGAGGATCTTTTATACCAGCTGCAAATCTAAAACATGATCTTACAAATCTACGACTGCCGGATTTACTTTCCCTTCGATGT
This sequence comes from Gryllus bimaculatus, assembly GCA_017312745.1. Taxonomy (NCBI): domain Eukaryota; kingdom Metazoa; phylum Arthropoda; class Insecta; order Orthoptera; family Gryllidae; genus Gryllus; species Gryllus bimaculatus. Next base: position 1,802,913 of record BOPP01000172.1, read on the forward strand.
AATTTGAACCCGCGAACGTGGATGTAACAGTTCGTTGTCGCTGAAGTTGTCAAGCTGTATAGTTGTAGTTCTTTCGCGATGACCCTCACATAATATTCTCTCTCTTCCAGGAATCTGTACGCCATCCACAACCCCACAGAAACAACCGGGACCACAGTTTGCCAGCAGTCCTTGCAGTCCCGGGTCAGTTCCCTTGAACTCCACATTCACCTGTGGCCAAGGATCCCCTGTGGCTCCGCCGCTCGACTCCACATTCACTTGTTCTCCGCAACATCAAGGTGTACCGAGCCCTGGGTTCACGAGCACGCCGCGCACATCTGCAGCGACCTACCTGGACTCTACGTTCACTCGCAGTCCTCGAACTCCCAAGGCTCGGCCGCTCGACGACACGTTCACTTGTCCTTCGCGCCAGCCCCAAGATGCAGCCTTCGACACGAGCTTCGGCGTGGATTCGTCCAGAAGTGTGCCCATGGATACTACTTTCAGTCGCTCCGAAGTCCATCCCGACGGAGTGAAAGTCACCTACACGCGTGCCTTGTTTCCTGACAAGACCATCATCACCAAGGAGTAAGTATAAAGGCACCGGAATGTGACCTGCAGTTAATGGAATCGTTTATTTCAGAAACCCGTCAAACGCCAAATTTCTCATTTCGAAGGAACTGAGAATAAGTCTCCCAATTTTTCTGATTTCATACTATTTTTTTATTAAATGAGTAGATTCATGAAATTTGTTTCATATAAATATGCTCTAAACGATATGCCTATCCTCCTGGAACAATAATCCGTCGCTATAGCGTGTTGTGTATTTTGGCGCTTGACGGGTTTCTGAAATAAACGATTCAATTGAGAGTTTGAATGAGATGGCTACAAGAGTATAAAACTTATATAGGGTGTGTTTTCTAATTATTTTGTATTATAGAGGTAAACATTTCCCTTCCTTTCCCACTATTATGACATTGTTTAATGGAAAAAATGAATTCACTATTTTTGAAGAATTTTAGAGATGAGATGAGACTTGATAATAAAGAAAGTAGTTTTGCTCTCTAATATTCGACCTTGTTGTTGGTTTTATTACACTAGCAAACACATAACATTTTATATGTATACCTACGAAATTAAGGTAATGATACAAATGTAATTACACAACTTTCGATAATTCCACAGATATCTGATGAAAATTATCCAAAATTTCTTTTGCCATTGAAGTAACTTCTCTAAAATATTTAACTTTCGTATTTCGACGTAATTCGCCCTTCTCTGGTTTGGAGATAATGTCAATGAACCATCACCAAATCACCAAATAATGCGAAGGCTCGTGGATCTTAAGAACCAGATCACCGTTTCTGGACACGACAATGTCTTCCAATGACGCTTTTACATTGTCATTTTCACTTATTTGAACAAAATACACTTATTTTGAATTTGAATGTGTTTTTTTGTATAACATATCTGTATCATAATAAAAGTACCAACAAAAAACCATTATTCAGTAAAAACTCTTGGCTTTGGCAGAGAAAATGAAATATTTAATTGAAAACATTCAGGCGCACCCAAACAATTTCCTCACATTGCAGGACAATAATACCAACATCCCAAGATGATCCGGAAGCGGAATCTATCCACGAACGAGCTGCGGAACTTCTGAACTCCACGATTCCACTAGAGGATCCCTTTGAGATGGAAGATGTCCCAGAGGAAGGCTGTTTCCCGAAACTGAAGCCGGTAGGAAACGAATAGGTACATTGTACAGGGATCTAGAAATGTAGTATATTTATATCGTGCTATCGGTAGCGATAGAATAAGAATATGTTTGTCCGTAACTGAAGATCGCTGGCATAGAAGTCCTGGGTTGAAGCCTATTTAAGGGAGGATTTTCGACACTATCTAAGTAGCTTGATTGAAGCAGACCGCGCTCTGCCTGTGTAAGTGGTATAAAGGCTGACATCATTGATAAGTTATAGTGGTTTCCTAAGAACTTTAACTGGTGTATGCGGGAGTAGTTCGTTAAACAACTCACAAGAACCTGGCGCGATCATTCCTTCCCTCATCCACTCCTCATTCCCACCCTTAAGGGTGAGGAATATCCCTTATCACACGGCACATCCACAACGACGATAGTGGGTTTCCAACGCTAATTAAAGGTTGAATGTATTATTGTTTCCGAGCACATCAACTGCTATGGTCATTAGATCATTTTTGGTGTAATTAAAAGTTTTAATACCGATGCGGAAAGATACGACACCGACCTACTCTTCGATTTGCCGTGAATTTCCCACTCTATATATGCATCACTTCCAGCAGGGTACAGCCACAGCCGGAACAAGATCTAGGCTCCCGACTGGTCTCCTGTGTGGTACATGTAAATGTGTGTAAGGGGAGAGGAAATGACAAGAACAAGGAAGGTCCGTTGTTCGTTGCCCATTTGTTAGAGAACTTCTTCAGCATTTGGCTGGTATTGATCGGGGAAACCACGCAAAACTACCATTAGAGCAGCCGGCCTCTAGAATAGATCTAGATAATTTGTGTCAAGCATACAATAACATTTTTCGGTAAGGAGTTGCAAATTTTAATTCACAAACAAATTAAATCAGCCCATATGGTGGCTTATGGAGAGCGTGATAGCTTTCTGTGACGCGTTACCGGATTCTGTTACCGATCGGGGGCTAAAAGGAAACTGTAGCTTTGTAATAGAAATGGTCTCAATTTCTTTAGCTGTGTTACGGAAGGAAGCTTAGCTAGGTCAAATCTGCTAGGAATTGTGATGGGAATGTTTCATGTGCGCCACATATCTTCCATACCTCAGGAGTTTAATAAATAAAAACAGGCCCACGTCTGGGAACTAGCCGTAGATAATAAATAAAAACAAGCCGCTAACAGGTAAAAGTCGGATGTATACGTAAGCTTCCGCGGCTCGAATCCATAAATTCTCGGCTATCCGGGAGATCTCACCCAAAAATACCAAATACATACAAGCAAATTAAATCAATTTCAATGCTAGCCAAATATGTATGTAATGCAGTTCTTGGGTGATTTACGATAATATGTTGCACAAATAGTAACCATGTTTGTTTATTAACATAAAAAGTGACTTGTAATTGTTTGTTTTCAAACTCTTCTCACCCATCAAACTCTTACTTTCAAAATCTACCTATCTCTTACTTTCACAACTAGCTAAGTTCATTATTATTAGTGGAAAGACCAAGTCAGTTATTACTAGCAGTTAAAGAGGCCGCGCCCAACTTAACAGTTTCAAAACCGACAAAATCCGGTGGTGCGCAGTGTTTTTCTCCACCGGAGAGAATACGTTTACGATTTCTCAAAATCAGGATATCTCACACCGACGCAATTCCGGAATACTGTTGCAACTCAAAAAAGCAAAAAACCGAGATTTTATGAAAATCGACGAAAATGAATTATTTTTGGGTGGTTTAATATTTTATTCTGACATTATACCAAACGCCACTTGATAACAGATGTATTCCCATTTCTTAGACGGAGGTAACCATTTATTTTTTCTGAAATAATCTTGCAACAAAACTCAGAGTTTTATAAAATTTATTTTAATTAATAACAAATCTGTGTGTAAATGTAAAGAATGTAAAGAAAAATAAACATTTTATTACTTATCGTCGAATAATGGGAAGCAAATAAAGATGTGGGGAAATGAAGCCGCGCACAGATTTTTTTGCGATACAATAGTATTTTGTCAGAATATCACATCGTTACGCATCTGACATTCAGAGGTCTGAAGGCAGTTTTGAAATATCTATATTCGTTTGTTTTGCTACAGCGTGTCTCAGAAAAATGTTACAAACTTCTAAGACCCATGTAGAAAGGTCGAAAATGATCACTTCTTGCCAATGAACACACAAAATTGTAAATAACAAAGTTCGATGCATTTATGTATGTGATAAATGTTCTTTATTTTTAGGCAATTCTTTGTAGACTCATGTTCGGTATGTCAGGTTCTGATGCAAATTTCATGTTCCAACCTAACATATGTGTCACGTTCTGATGCAGACAAGGAGATATCAAGTTCCTGTTGAATTTTTGTGCATACGAAGTTACCTAAAAATCAGAGGCGAATGCCCCTTGCATAAATGCATTTAACTCCATTATTTACAATTGACCGCTGATCATTGTTCATTGACAAAAATGATTATTTTTTACCCTTATACATCCCTACAAGTTTATCGAGACACCGCTATTTTAAAGAAAATTTATTCGTATTTTTCTCTAAATCACAAAGAACGGACTTCACTGATTTTCAAATCCACACTTTCGCGCAGTAATTGATTGTTATAAAGTGTAAATAGAGCCTCTTTTTTATGGTTTTGAGCGCAGTTTCCCATCAAGAGGACGAGTCCCCGGAAACACGCTCCGCATTGTCCCGGAGTCTGTGGCGGCAAGTGTCAAAGCGACGGCTGCGGGTAAGAGGCTTTCCCAGTTGAATTGAATTGAATTTGCCTTATTTTAGAGGACCTTAACCCTCCAAGGCCCAAGTTGCAGTCAATGAGTCCGTTTTCCTATCATACATTGACTGGAAATCGGACTTGTAAGTTGTGGTGAAATTTCAAGATTGAAATTTCTCAAGAGCATAGTCATTTCCATAAGAAATTATTTAATAATCGTCGGGAAAGCTCTTTCAGAAGTGCAAAGTGGCATACTCCGCTTTTGTGTACTGTTGTTCTTTAACCCGGCGCGCAGTTGAGGGATTTTTCAAAAATTGCGTTTATTTCTCCTTATTACATTCTGTAGTAAGTATTTATATCTGAAAATATACAGCATTGAGCAAAATATGCGACTCCATCTATTTGATGCAACTGAATATAATGTTCTTTGTACAGTGTAATGGTTCTTTATACAGTGTATACGGTGTAATACAGACATTAGTGTACCCAGTGTAGTGAAAAGTATTATTTTAAATGTGGCGGAAATGTGGCTATTAACGAAGCGTCGATAAGGCAAAATGCTGTCAATAGAGCTCGACTTCACAAGATATTTACATATCCTGTCCACATGACAAGATATGAAATTAAATCGTGTGGGAAAGAACTGGAATTAAGAGGATCACTACCAGAAGACTGGAAAATTGAGTTCTTCAGTTAAATGGGCATGTCCAGCGGATGCAGAACGAGAGATGGACCAAACTCTAAAGCAGATGTAGAACAGACATGCCCGTTTTGATCTGGAAGGCAAGGAAAATAATGAATTAGAAAAGGAATGGAAGGTCAATGGAAGGATCAAGCAATATGGAAATCGAAATCGGCAAACTCTCGGAGACAGAAACCAAGGATGATGAAATCATCCCTCTTCGTGGGGTTTAAAAAGAATCAAAATCATAGACTTCTCTTTCGTCTCTGAACGAGAAGTAATTACTGTCTCTCTTGCGCATGACAGCGTATAGTAACACAATTTTGTTTCGGGGTACATAAGGAAGATCATCATGACTACATTATTCTCGAAACAACACTTGGATCTGCATTGTCGGTGAGGAATAAACTAATTTGTATGCACGATACTCATCTTGAGACCGTCAAAGAGAACGGAAATACAGGACTGAAAAAGAATAAAACGCCAACAGTGATGCGCCTAGTTTTTATCAGTCTCGAACAGATTACAAATCTGAAACATCTTCAAATATTGTTCATCTCCCTTTTTTTCATATCCTAAGAATACAAAGAGGTTTAAAAATGTATACACTCTTAGTGTACTTAAAGTGAAAATATTTTAGACAGCCACTAGTAAAAGCGGGTCTTTCAGGGCATGCGTGCTGTACTAAATGTTCAACTTTTAGCATTTGTGTTAAAAAGGAAGCGATGTTCAAGTGTTCAGATAAACCTATGAAAAAAACTCAGAAAACCAAATAATTTCGTTTCATCTCATCAGCTACTACTGACCTGATCATTAAGAGATTTGTATACTTGAATAAAAATAAAATGAAAATAAAAAGTCTGTCCAAAAAATACTGTATGTCACTCGTGGTAAAAGTGATTTTATTTTGCCATTCGGTTCATCGGAATCATGTCGCAACTTTTCCTCTCGCGAAATAAAATGCCACTTTTACCATTCGTAACATAACAAATAAGTATTTTTGTATACCAGCATTATAAACGACCTTTTATGTTGAAAAGAATCATTCATAATCGGGCATTTTATGGCATAAATGTTATTAGCATTTTAGGTCACGAACGATTGAGTCGTCACGCGTTCAAGAGAGAATCGTGGAGAGGAAACAGAACAGTTGTCAACCGTTTTGTCGCTCTGATATCAAATACCCAAGAGGTCAGAAGAAAGTTGTTTTGCAAAATTAAGTTTGATTCTATTATACACTTATAATGCTGTTATACAAGATAAGCGTATGTAACTCCTGTATAATGTTGCTTTATTGCATTCGTACAAATTTGAAAACTTGCTCACGTCGTTCTTTTCAAAACATGTACTCATGCAATAAAGCTTAAAATTATAAACTAATTGCATAAACGATAGTAAGCCAGGAAAGTCTCTCTGCACTGGGCCGAACCAGGCCTCATATGAAAAATTGGATTTATGTTGTTAGAAGCATTATGAAAACATCGCTGGTAAACAAATGAAGGGGACAATACTTACAGTATCTGTTACGATTGTGGTGAGTGCGGTACTTATGTTTTCTTTTGTTAAACGCTACTACCAACATACTTTTTACTCTCTCTATATTACTCTATACTCTTTGTTGCAAGTACCAAGGTTTCACTACCAAGGCGCCACTGCCAAGATAATTTTCTGGTGCGCTGTACTATTATGCCTCGGCACTGGCGAAAAGAAACCTTTTTGTTGGGGTGGCAGTACTGGGCGCCCCGTGTCGGCGCCTACGGGGGCGCGTCCTCGCCGCCCGCTCTCCCTGACGTCGCGCGGCCTCGACGGGACCTCCTCCACCCACTCGGCCGCCGGTGGCGCTGCCTGTTGCGGCGGTAGGTGGCGTTTGTTGCAGTGTTGCCGTTTGGTCGCTCGGTCTCGAGTACCGGAAGTTCGAACATCCTCCTCCGAATGGAATCTTACGTTCGAGTGCCGACGGTGGTAGGGTTTTCTACGCTCCTGCGATAAAAAAACATGCACTTCACTTACGGGACTTCCGACCTTACCACTTAATGATTAATCAATCAATCGAGCGTCTTGCATTTACGCTGGGGTGATTCTTAAGCACAAAGTGAGTGCTTAGCTTCGTCTCTTGAGGAAGAAGTACGCGGCAAGAGATTTGCGAGTGTCTGGCAGATATGCATAACTAATAATCAGTAGAAACATTTTATGTCAATATTCCATTTATTATGGCTACATTTATTGCATGAAATAGTGTAATGGAAATGGAATTAATAAATATTGTTCATCATTTTTTAAATTTGAACAAAAAATGTAATTAACAACAATAGTTTAACCATTCTAGTTTCCATACCCTTCCACAAAAAACATTGTTTTCTAGAATGTTTCCAAACTATTTTCCACGTATCCGGATAATGAAAACGAATTCGTCGAGTTGAGACAAGTCAAATGAGCGAATGATCACACCCTACAAGCATTTTATCTGCCCCAACCTGTCAACATTTCCCCCCATAACTTAATTTATTCTAATCTGAAAGGATATGGAAAACAATGGCCAGTGTCGAACAGTGGAACGCGTCGAAAGACACCTCACTTGCCATGATTCGTCCTCCAACAGAGGCCTAAGCGTAATGGTCTAATTGAAATTCTACCAGCTGGTATAATAATGATAATAATAATAATGACAATATTAATAAAAACGATAATAATAATAATAACGATAATAATGATAATAACGATAATAACGATAATAACGATAATAACGATAATAACGATAATAAATAATAATAATAATAATAATAAATAAATGAAATAATAATAATAATAATAATAATAATAATAATAATAATAATAATAATAATAATAATAATAAGCTTTTATTTATATTGGGCTGAGCTCGGCCATCAGGCCCGCTCTGGTCCGCCTAAAATGTCACAAATATACAGAGTAATGTAGTAATAGTAAAAGTACTAAAAAGTAATGTTATCTAAAAATTTTAATGTACTGTAATCTACAAGTGGTAAGTAGTTAGTGGAAAGCAAACGTTATTTAAAGAAACTTACAAATAAATAACATCAGAGGTTAAATGGATACAATGTTACAAAAATAAGTTTGAAATAATTTTAAAATCAAGACTGAGATTGAAAACACAATTTGAATTAAATAAGATAATGTGCCTTACATATCTGCGCTGGTATAACAGTGCCAAACCATTGTATGCAAAGTTTGAAGTGTTATGAAATATTCGAAGTGAGTGTTTTTGAAACGTTGTGCATCAGAACCTTCTGTGACCTCTGTTCTTGCCGCAGTGGGTGCAACCTTTCAATTGCTAGTGACAGGAACGTTACAAGAAGTCAATCAATCATTGTCAGATTTCAAAAACGCAATCGTTCGCTCAAGACAGATGGTAAAGTCAAAATTCACTGGTTTCTCTTTAGTTGGAAGTTCACAGTTGCAAACGTTCTTAATAATTCTGCTCTAAGAAAATGGTTAAATCAATAGTGTTTCGAAGAAAAGAGTGAAAAGAAGTTAACATAATGTGCACTTGATGTAGCCATTCTCTTAGTTTTTGTAACTCTTTGATTAGATGGCTTTACTGTAAAAATGTTACGACGCAAGGTTAAAAAATATTATTTCTTTATTTTGTTTATTTTATTTATTGTTTCATCAATTATACCACACTGTAACCCTGAACTGTCCGATATAGGTAGAGATACTTTAGAGATGCCATGTCTTTACAATAAATATATTTGGATTATTCATGTTCGGGACTGTCTCATATTTCCAAACATACAGTGTAAACATCCGTTCTTGCGACCGCCCCCGACCAATGCAGAACCTGACGACAGATAGGCTGATCGCAGACGATTTCTGCAGTGCGTCTAGCAGTAAGGTCACAATAGATCGGAATGTTAATCGCACATCTTTTCTTGAACTTCAGATGAAGGCATTAGCTTGCAGCGAGCACTGATGACAACATTTGAAACACATCTTTACTGGCGCGAAGTAGAAACAATTTTCTTGGCTTCTGGGGGATTTCTTCTGCTTGGTGCTGGAGAATATGGTAAAATTCCATGTCAATCCAAGTTCGTAGGACGTTGAGGGTGGCATGCTAGTTGTTCAGTGAAGATGATAATGGTGATGTAAGAAGCAGGTAAAATTCCACGTCTATCCATTATTTTCTCCAAAAAGCTAAAGAAATGATCGAAACAGGTAAATATCTATCACAGGACATACCTCGTACACCTGAGAAAGTTAGAACGCAAATTATTGAGAACGTTGCGAAGGCATGGCTGATTCTCCAGAGATTGGCATTGAATTATAAAATCTAGTGGCCGATTTCGTAACAAATACCCCCCTCTCTATCCGTATTTCTTCGATTCATCGTTCAAGGAAAGTTGTGCGAGTAATACTAAATGTTGCAAAAACACTACTTGCAGAACTTCTTAGCACGTTTATATATTCTGCTTGGTGCTGGAGAAGCTGGTAAAATTCCATGTCAATGCAAGTTCGTAGGGCGTTTAGGGTGGCATGCTAGTTGTTAAGTGACGATGATAATGGTGATGTAAATAATGGTTATCATTCATGTGTGGAATAATAATGTTAATAATAATAATAAAATTGCCTTTATTGAGTGGCAAGACTCACACCATAAGTCTTACTCTTCCAGCTACACACCAAAATTTATACTGCCATACTAACCTTTTCATGCATCGTAACATTTACTAACGTACTAACACTAACATACTGACATTATAGGACGCAACATGTGCTATTTACAAATATTAAATGAGAGAAGGGTAAGGATATATTATATTTACTTCTGAAAATGCAAGAAGGGAGACAAAGCGATTGAGGGAAATCCAGACAAAACGCTAATCAGGAAAAAAATAATGGTGGTGTGAGTATTGGTTCTCATCGACATGAAGGATAATGATGATGTTAATAATAATCGTAATAATAATAATAATAATAATAATAATAATAATAATAATAATAATAATAATAATAATAAAAATGCAGATCAGATGGCGAAGATCGCTAAGGCAGTAGTGTCGTAGTGGTTTCGGACCAGAAGATCGTGGGTACGAGTCCCTCCCCGGGCATAGGTGTATATGTGTATGTCTGTATGAGTGTGTCGTAATTTCACCCCTTATTAACATCATCATTTCATCTTCAATGCCGCCAGGACTAACAACCCTGGGGGATAAAACTCGGATTAATGCCGGTCACCAATTAAAGTTACATGCACCTGCCACCGCGATAATGATACTGAGCCACGGTAAATGCAGGGTGCATGCAAATAATAATACATTTACATTATTCACTGGCGAGACTCAGTCCATAAGGCCTGACATTAACCTGTTTTTGGCATACTAACCTTATCATGGATCCCAACTTGTACTAATACTAACATACTAATACAGTGTGCCCGGAAAGTCTCTCCGCAAGAGCCGAATCAGGGGCTACTAATAAAAATTGCATTCATGTTGGTAGCAGCCAGATCTCTAGGTAATAAGTGAGAGGGACAATACTTTCACCATCGGTAATGATTCTGGTGAATAAGCAATTTACTTTTTTTGTTGCTACAATCTTGTCCTACCAACATAATTTCTGTTACTAACACTCTCATCAAACCCTGGTGCTGTTATGTAAAAAAAAACGTAATTTCTTAAAAAAATAGATTTATTCTGATCTCACATCAGTACAGAGTAACTATATACAAGCCAGATCCAATCATTTTCCTGAAGATGTACCAGTGTATGCCAAAGTCACCGTTGCCCAGGGAGATGTCCGAAGTTAGTAGCCGTAGCACCAAAGTATCTGTCCGAGAGAGAGTCCGTACACTTTGCTCTTCATTTAATACTGTTCACAATCCACTGATGCACTCGATACGGCTGGTAGGCGCTCAACTGCCCTCTGCCCGCCGGAGCGCTGCTTCATAGCCCGCAGGAGCTGAGGGTCCGCTGGCCAGCCCCCGGATAGGGGCGGTGCCTCCTTTGTCGGTGCCTGATCGCGCGTGACGGCGCCGCGGCGGCTGACGTCATCGCCCTCTTCTGAGCGGCGACGGTACTAGGTTCCGGCGGTTCTTTCAGTGGTGCGCAGTCGACTTCAGTTGCCACTGCGTGGAGATTTCCTAGCGCACTGTACTATTAGTCGTATATTAAATTACTGATATTAACATGCAAACATTACGTTGGAGAGAGAGAGAAAAAACATTTTATTTCTAAGACTGCAAAAGAAGGGTCCATAAACGTTTAAAGGGAACGCAATGATAAAGACGGTAATCTGGACGCAGGGAAGACGGCTCGTCCGCGGCGAGGGCAGACTACTTCACTGGGAGTGTCGCAGGGGGCAGTGCCGAAGCGACCGGGGCCGCCCATCAAGAGGCGCAACTTCTCGCCGCAGCGCAGGGCGGTAAGCGGCGCATTTACTCCTTCAATACCTCCGCTACTTCTTATGCAATAAACCAACGCGCTAGAATAAACTACTATAGAACGACTTCAGCGCTCCTGGTGGACGCTTGCCGAACTAGGGGCCGCCGTGTTTGTTTGTTTTTTCGCAGTCAAAACATGAGAGGTACGTGATGGTGGCGTATAGAACTGTTGTACTGATAAGACGAGTTGTTTATTTTAGATGATATTTCTACAATGTTGTCTTCTCGTTATAAACTATATTAGTGGTTAGAATAATAATATTCACATTCTATTCCATATGATCGGCATTTAAATGTACAAGTTGAAGTCATCAATTCAGAAATATAACATATTTGAAGTTTGGTGCATTATTTGTGATCTGTTTGTTTGCTTCTTATTGTAATTACATTCACTTTCAGGCATTATGCTAACTACAATAACATTTCCACAACTTCCACTCTTATGACAATAACCGATACAGCAAGCAAAGTTTCTCAATTCGTTCTCTTTACATATTGTGATTTCGGTTTTAAATGATTGATTTTTGGCCGTGAAACTGAGGAAGATGATTTATATTACTCGCGGCCCGCGTCCACCCTGTTTTTACCAGCGCCAAACGGAATACTAAAATACTCTGTTTCTCCAAGGGGCGCTGAAACCTCAGAGTCAGCAAATATAAGTAGTAATTTAAGTTCATTGGACTCCGTGGATCCCACTTTTTCACTGAATAGCCACACTACTTCTGATGCAATACACTCATATTTCTGGTACATATACTTTTATAGAAGCTTCTGTACAGAGAGATTACGAAAGGATCGCTTTCACAGCTTCTGCTTGACCTCAGCTGGCAAAATAGTTGCAGCTAATATCTACGCGATCAGTTTTCTCTCAATCCGTTTGATGTTGGCTCACATTTTTAAAGTTCGACACTACTTCTTGCAATGGGATCGTCCGACATGACGTTTATTTGTGTCCCTGCCTGTCAAACTAGTCCCTTCTTAGAGAAACTTCTCTTCATTTATTATTAATGTTATAGAATGAGTCATTTCGCGAGAACACCGCCGCAGGCCTCGCTTCCGCACTCGTGAATACGACCTTGACTTCATTTGAAGCATAGTCCCGGCGCAGATATAGGCTATCTTCTTCGAGCAAGCGTACCCCGTGTGCGTGTCCCCTGAAGCGCCTGGGTTTTGATTCTAAATTTCTCCACCATAGGGTGGTCTCACTTAACTATACCCGAGCTCTCTAATTGGGAAACGTGACACCTCATTAGGACGGGAAATTGTCGGAGTGGTTTAACATTGCCCGACAGGGTTCTTGAACTTGCCGCAAGTATGGCAAGGCGCCTGTGGATTTTCTGCCCTTGCTCGCACCTTAATTGGGATGAATCCTCGAGGATGAATCCTGCTTCAGAGGCCTCTAATATGAGCGGTCGCCCTGACTTGCATTACTTGCTTATTACATTTTTAGAAAATTAATTTTATGCCAAATGAAAATTGGATTTTTGACATCATTTTCAAATTTGCTTTCTATTCAAAAGGATACATTTTAGATGAAAAATTCACCTGCATACTTCTAATAATATTAACAGTAAATATTTCCTTTATTTTCCAATTTCATTTTTGTCTGTATGATTCCTAAACGTTGTGTGCCTTTCCAAGACTCGAAGCGCTGTAGTTTGGAGAGATCACTTACACTATGTGATCAAAAGTATCCGGAAACAGTCAATATAATGTTATGGTGTGGTCGTGTTTTTCATAGAGGGGGCTTGACCCTCTTGTTGTTTTGTGTGATACACGCCTATGTTAATGTTTTAAACACCATCTTGCTTCCCACTGTTGAAGAGCGATTCGGGAATGGCGATTGCATATTTCACGATCCACCACCTGTTCATACTGCACGGTCTGTGGCGGAGTGGTTACATGACAATAACTTCCCTGTAATGGACTGGCCTGCACAGAGTCCTGACTTGAATTCTATATAACCCCTTTGGGATGCTTTGGAACGCCGACTTCGTGCCAGGTCTCACCAACCTACATCGATACGTCTCCTCAGTCTCCTCTTCACTCCGTGAAGAATGGGTTGCCATTCCCCAAGAAACATTCCAGCATCTGATTGAAAGTATGCCTGTGAGAGTGGAGGCTGTCATCAAGGCTAAGGGTAGGCCAACACCATACTGTATTCCAGTATTACCGAAGGGCGCCACGAACTGGTAAGTCATTTTCAGCCACACGTCCTGATACTTGTGATCACATAGTGTACATTATTGGAGGGAAGTGAGTGAACTGCAGTTCTGATACTCGGTTGCTGTGGTCGGGCGTGGTCGCACACCCCTACGCGATAAAGGACTGTGGTGATATGCATTCCAGTTATGTCAATTCACAAGTTTGCACTTTTCGTCATTCGTATCCTCAAAATCTATTTTTTCTACGGCAATACAAAGAAGTATCTTCAGCGATTTGACTCATATTAAACACAATATTCTGATCATTATAGAAGAAGAAAATTTGTCAAGGAACAGCTGTGCAGTAACGAAGTGATCCTCAGTGAACTGACACGAGAAACGTTAGTTTCTTACGTCATTTGAAACAGAATGCGGAGAAGGCGATGAGGTATTTTTTCCACTTGAAATGACTCATCCCATTTATAGCATTTGAACGTTGTACGTGTTTCCGGGAAATTAAATGACGCCAAGGGACTTAATTTTCTAAATTAATCATTACCTATATCGCCTGGAAAGCTGGTTACTTCTGGAAACAAAATGTCGTTTAAGCTGTAATTTTTCATCTCCGTCACCAGCCTATATTGCATTCGAAAACAGTGCAAATTTCAGAGAAATAAGCAGCGGGCGAGTGAGAATAAGCAATGGGAAAATAAGCAAGGAAAGACGCGGGTGGACATTTGATATCTTCCCGGAAATGGAAGTCGAAGTTCCTAAACATCCGTCACATGAGATAATGACTGGAATTCAACGCGCTCCGATTCTATAAAAAAATCTTCGAAGAAAAAAAAAAAAACCACTCACACCCTTATTTAATCCATTCATAGATTAGATTTTTCGTCGTTTATATCGGAAAACAACATTATGTGATCCAGACACCTGGCTGAAAATGACTTACCAGTTTGTGGCGCCCTCCATCGGAAATGCAGGAATTCATTAGGGTATTGTGCCCATACATAGCCTTAATGACAGCTTTCACTCTCGCAGGCATACTTTCAATCACACAATCGAACCTTTTCACTTTACTTCTTGGACCGACTTTTCCGACCGGCTGGTAATGGCGGCGACTGCGCGCGCGTTCGCGTCCATTGGCGCACCGTGCGCATGCGCAGGTGTCTCAACCAATGGCCGTGCTGGAGCAGAAGGTGGAGACCAGACGCACGTACATCATGACGCGAGAGGGCGCACAGGTCGTGGCAGAATTCACCGAGTAAGTGCGATGGCTGACGCTCAGCTCCTAGCCACGAGTAACTTTTTGACAAATACATGAAGCGAATAGACAATAGAACACGCGTGAAATAATACATGTAATGGGCGGCGATTCAAAAAGTTGTTAGTAGAAAAAAATCGCCAGCTAAATAGGCCAATATGACTCGCTTCGCTCTCGCATTTCCAAGTCGACCGCGAGGCACCGAATAAAATACATATAGGTAATCTGTAAAATAGTTTGAGAATAAACAGTCGTTACATAAATCTTCAATTGAGCTATAGGCCACGCCTATATTGAACCACTGACTAAAACTTTTGACAAACAGATAAAGCAAATGGACAAACAGAAGACAGATGAGATACACTAGTTATTAAAAAAAGTTAGTTAGCTTACTAAACATTGGACAATTAAATAGCAGGAATTTGACAGTTTTGTTGAAGCATTTTCAAGTCGAATGGAACAAAGGTTATAGATAATCTGTGATTTAATTTAAGAACGAATGCAAGAGGCAAATGTAGTGATTACAATAATATTCAGTAAATTCAGAAACAGCTCGTACAATTTCGACAGCTAACGCAACTGAATGAATGAAACACGGGTGGAATGCGTGATTTAAACAAATTATAGTGATGAGATTGTTGGCATTTGACACTGCTATCTTCAGGTCTGAAAATTTGCAAACAAAATTATAATAATGACAGAAAAATTATCAAATTAAAAGTTAAGTACAAAACAAATGTGTGCAGATATGACTTCAATAAAATGTAATATAGAAGTAAATTGAATTACATGAGCGTACAAGATATGGACGCACTCTGTTATGATTACTCTAATGATGTACTAAATTATCAAGTGGACGTAAATTGAATGGTATATGGATAGCAGATACGTTTACAACATTTTTATTACCAGAGATCATCTGTATCATTAGGGAAACTGAAACAAAAATCACGGACGTACTCATTTCCTTTTTGAACGTTCTAAGAGGATTCTCCAACAAACGTGTTTTGGAAGTTAAAAAAATATAAAGCGTTTTTAGAGGATTTTCAGGTAAGAACAAAGGTGACCAATAGATAATTTAATTCATTTTGACAACAAATCAATTGACCCAGCTAGGGTTTTTTAAAAGACTAAAATAATTGCAGAAAAACAACTTTTTTTTAGGTGGAATACACAGCATTTCACAGCTGTAGTTTCCTTCAAGTAGTACGAAACATATTTCCATTGACGTATTCCCCTTCGTGCAGTGGTGAGGACATCTCTTCCCGCCACCCGCCGCCCGGCATGCCGCCACTCGGTGCGGAGTTCTCGCTGCCTCCGCTGCCCAGCTGCCGCCCCGCCGTGCCGCCCACGCCCATCGAACCCTACTACCCGGCCAGCATCCCGCAAGGGTACCGTCCCCACCCGTCTACCATCATCGATGGGCTTCATGGTTGAATGATGGATAGGATCATGTGTGGTAGTGGAGTGTGTGTAAGGCACAGGGGATGACAGGGAAGGAGAAATAAAAATCGCGGTCCGTGGCCGTTTCTTTGAATACTGCTTCGGACTTCAAATGGTATGGAAGAAAACACGGAAAACAACACTGTCAGAAACGTCACCAAATCTAATGTAGATTAATTTATTGTACATGAATATCAATGTAACATTATACATTAAAAAGATCTTAATATATTTGTGCATTAACTCTAAGCCTGAGTTAAAATCAATGTAGATTTAATAGAGAGGTTCTCCCGTTTCTCCTATCTCTAATCATTCCTAGCGTATATTCAAAATCAGTAATCAACAATGCATCACGAAGGGTCATTTATTAATTTCTTCCAGATATTACCATAATGCTTTAACTCTTGCATCCTTATGTACACGCGTACATTAAATTTAATGTGCAATTATGATAATTCCTTTAATGTAATTTACATTGAAGCAAAGCGGAAATATCTGACAGTTTACCAATCAGAGCAGCCCGCTCCAGACAGTCGCTGAATTCGATCTAGTTTTGTAGCTAGTGTCGAAAATCCGCTACTGCCGGTACTGGTAAACTAAATATCTCTATCTAGTTCCAGTGGTACGGAGGTTAGCTGACTTGTTCCCTAAACTCAGGTTACCGGATTGAAACTTGAGAAAACAAAGAATATGGCGCGTCAAGAGTTGAACATTAATGATCCAATTGAGTAATGAAGACTCAAGAAAAGAATTGGGTATAGAGAGCATGTAAGACGAACTACAAGTCTACAGAAAAATGTATCTCGATCATCTGATAAGGATCAACTGTGGCAGATTGTCGAAGCGGTTTTATTATACGCCAAACCAAATGTGATTCTGGAAGACTAAAAAAAGATATCTCTTTGCTAGATAACATTTCCGTAAAAGCTTAGAGAGTCCTAACTCTTGCTGAAGAATATGATCATAGTGATGATGATGATGATGATGATGATGGTGATGATGAGATTCCACATTTGCTCAGTCAGAAAAGACACAAATAAGAGACAAATGAGACTAAAAATTGGTTAAAATGATGTACATGAGATGATGATGAGTTGATTGCCTTTGGGCGAACATGGAAGCCAAAATCGGAGCATGTAAAGTGGCGCCAAATTTGAAAATGCTGCACTCGTCTGCCCATGTCTAAGATTAGTAATGAATGAGTATCTACAGTACGGAAATTTGAAACAACTACAACATTCTTTCAGTGTTTTCCTTGAATGTGTACATGTTGTCTGCAATAAGTTTTTTGAAGCCGAAGATTCATAGTGTAACGCATCACCAAAGGATATGATAACCAAATGCTTTTGATATTTTTTGATCAATTCAATGTTAAGAAGAAGATGGTGAAAAGTTGAATTACAAATTACAGAAATAATCTTCCTTAAAATAATTTGTCTACATCTATTCATGTTTCGGGGTTCTCAATCCCCCCATCATTAGTAACGTTTGCATTTAAATCTACTCTCTTTACGAACCCTTATCATTTTACTTGATCATTGATAATGGAGAAAAGACTTAATAATATAGAGTATTACTGTATTTTATAGTAGCTGTTAAGTGTAAAACTTTTTGACCTTTTCATGCGTTCATGTTTATAGATCCCTAAAACCTTTCAATATCACATTTTAGGCAACAATGTTGCGAATTAAAAAAAAGTTACGCTTTAGAAACTAGTTAACAGATATTAAATTCCATTCAAAAACTCTCCAATGACGGAGTAATATTATCCAAATTCACTTACGTTCAAGGAACTCGTCCAGTTCACTTTACACACAAATTTGAGATTGTGAACATTAAAATTCAGAAACCTTCGAAAACAGGGACAACCTTTTCGTGCTCCCAGGTTGAATCCGAATCAGCTGATGGAGTACGCGATGGAGCAAATTCAGCTTCCGCCGCAAATACAAGCGCAAATAGACGCACGGCCCTACAAAAACCCCAACGAAATGCTGGAGTGGGCGATGCAGGAGATTCAGCTTCCGCCGCAGTTGGAAGACCACCTGCAGGTAAGCGTTGTTTGTTTTAACCCTACTTTACAAAGGCAACCTGTAATAAGCATTATTCAATTCAGAAAACGGACGTTGGAAAAAATCATTAGCGAATCGAGCTATTAGAGGCTGGAATGGTTTGCCTGTTACAATCATCGATCCCTTTCTTCAAAGCCTAGCCTGAGCAAATTTATAGATAAACTAGTCTTTTGAATGTTGATATGTGTGTTATAAATACATTTAATATTATTTAGTGTAAGTAACTGCCTTCCATGTAATAAACTATTATTATTATTATTATTATTATTATTATTATTATTATTATTATTATTATTATTATTAATAATAATAATAATAATAATAGTAATTGTGTGCAGTGTAGTGGCGTTGTGAAACTGAGGGAAATGAGTGTACAAGAAAGACATTACAACTCGGTGATTCGCAATGCGGTGTAGTGGAGTACTATGAAAGATTGTTGACGTTAATTTGTAATGTTTGTAAATTTTGTGAAGTTGTTAAGTTCTGTCATGTTAAGTTAGTATATTCTGCCACCACGTTCCCAAAATTAATTGCAGAATTATTAATAAATCCAAATTATTAGAAAGGCGTAGTCTGACAGACTACTGCGCGTAAAAATAAATAAAAAACTAATTTTTACCGTTAAACACTACATTTAATGGATTGAACATGTGTGATGTGGAGTTACAAAACACATTTTAAAAGTTTTCATAAATTCACCTAGGTAATTGACTCTCACAGCAGACTTTTGGTTGGTGCTGTCCACACATGGCTTTTGAGAAGCGTCAGCAGAAGTACCTCCTCATGCGACCAAATGCTTGGAGAAATATATTCCAAAAAATGTTTACTAAGTAATATTATAGTTTTAAGTATACACACGATTAAACTGGTTTAAATTAGAATTTGAAACTTAAGGATTTAGTGGTGGTTATACTTTGCATCATGTGGTCAAACACGTTAAAAAATGCTTGGTCCACCGCGGGTTAAGATATTATATTTTTATCTCATCATTAGAATTCATTATTTGATCAGTTCTTAAAAAGAAAACTAAGAATTTTATTTTTTATTAGTGTCACATCGTGGAAAATAGATCTTTTTTATATTTTAATATTTTTCATTGCTACTACAGTAAACACTACCCATCTAGTTGTTCTGAAATTATTCTACATTTGCACTTTTGTTTTTAATTCATTTCTCCGTGGCAATTAAGAAACCATTAAAGAATGATCTGAAACTGTTTGTTTGCAATAATGTTATGGGACATGAATTGTTGTTTGAGCAAGGTCCATTCTTCCCCATTCTCGCAGGCGCGCCTACAGGCCCTGCCGCCTGGCGAACTTCTGCCAATGCGAGCGACGCCGCCCCGCACACCCCACCGCCCAGCCTCGTCCCCGCCACACGCCATGCAGATGCAGGTAGGCAGGTCGCCCAGCCTCGTCCCCGCCACACGCCATGCAGATGCAGATAGGCAGTCCTCCCAGCCTCGTTCCCGCCATTTTTAGGGGAGAAAAGATTTCGGCGTGGCTGAAATTGCAGATAACTTTCAAAACGATCACAGGTAAGGAAAGTTATTTAACACGACTGCCTACTGCCCTCGGCGACTATTGCTTTGTAACTTGTTTCGAATCTTGAAGAGCACTGGATAACTGGGAATCAACTGCCGAAAGTCCTCCAAACTATCTTCCGTTCTGACTTCAGGGGTATACGCTGTGCAAGTCCCAGCTCCGTGTAGTGCCGACCAGCTGGCAGTGTTCGTGTAAATGCATAACAACAGGGCTTTTGGATAAAATTGAAAGAGCAGTTAGGTAATTCTGTGCCTACATAAATACGTACAAGTTTTTTTATTCAGTTTGACAACATTATTTTTTGTTTGTTCTAGGAATCTCAATGTGGATTAGGTCGCCCTGCCGCACATCAAATTCCGCCTTTAACGTAAGAGTTTTATCTAATAATGATGATAATAATAGTAATAATAATAGTAATAGTAAAAACAATAACAATATTTTGATATGCACTGTCATTCAAGATCTTGAGTCAGGTAAAGCGTACAAATATCGAGGTATTGAAGAATCTCGAACGATACAATGAAAGAGAATTTGCTAGGAGAATTACAGAGAGTGAGACCTGTCTTGCAGACCGCTCTCAATTCCAGGATTAAAATATATGCAATAGGTAGTTTGGCAATGCCTGTCACAGGGTACAATTTTGAAATAGTGAACTGGACTGAGCAAAAAATTCGAATCATAGATTGAAAAACCAGAAAACTGCTAACAATGCATCATGTCGCCTACATTCGAGTTGAGGTACATGGACTTCATGTGTCACGTAAGAAAGAAGGAAGAGGCCTCAGAAAAATTGAAGCTTCCTGGCACAATGCAATGATTGGGATGGGAAAGTATGTAGTCAATCATCAAGATGACCCACTTATGAGACAGGCCATTCAATTTGACCGAAGAATGGAAAACAGCCATTGTAAGTGTAACAAGAAATATTGCGAAGAAAACTATGAAAGAAACGCAAAAAACACGAAAATTGAACGTCTCATTTTACTTAACACGGAATGTGAGACACAACACAATCACAGCAGTTCAATGAAAGACCCGATTCGGGTGTATAATATGAGAGACAAGGCCTAAGTACTACCACCTCTACATGAATCCCCTCAAGACTTCCGGAAAATCTGAAACGAAGCTAGAGTGGCTGCTACACTTAGTAAGAGTGTTTAATTTTAATAGATTTCAGAAGAGGCAATTTCCTGACTCCCAGAATTCGAAGTAGAATTAGAGTCATCAACTCCTTGAATATCGAACTTCTAAAAAAGACAATAAAAAAGGTATGTTCTTGGAGAAAGCCTACAAGCTCCTAAGCCCGTCCGCACGTCTCACATATTGCCCACAAAAAATCATACTGCCCACAAAAGTCCTCCTCGACAAAATAGCTCCACAAAAACAAGTTCTAATCGAATTTAAAGTATTAATACCTATCTGGAACTGATAATCAAGTACACCTTTGAAATTGCAAAATGGATGCAAGCAGAAATGAATAATCTGGCTCGTCAAACTAGAAAACTAATTATTCATCACGGTCACCACCCATGGAGGCAGACTACCCAAGTCACAAACGCAACTGAAAACATTTATGCTTTACGCGGATTGGAATCCAAAAGGATGAATGAGTATTCGTCTTGCGTCAGATGACATACTGATGTCGACTGTAGTTAATTAAGACGCCATGTATTACTTCTAATATTATTTGCATTACGGGAGTAATATTTTTTAAAAATAATTTGGTAAGGATATTAGAACACTTTTATTGTATTAACCCTTATTACTTTGACTGATATCAGTTTCGTAAAGAATGACTGTTAATACGTTCGTAAAGAATCATAAATTGTTGTCATAAACTGTTGTTTCGTAAAGAATGACTTACGTTGACTGATATCAGTTTCGTAAAGAATGACAGTTAATGACCATGGATTATTACCACACTTTTATAGTACTACCTCTTATTATGTTACTGATATCAGTTTGGTAAAGTCTAACCTTAGTCAATCAAAGAGTCTTTAGTCAATCAAAACGCAGCAGACGAAATGCTTCGCCGGCAGCCCGCAGAGGCCGCTGGTCTCCCGTCAAAAGACGCCCATTCGGCCCGTACGACTCAACCTGGACAACACGGAGGATGTGTTCTCTCCTTGCTCTCCTGCGGGCCCGCAAGCCCTGCAGACCTCACAGGCCTCTCATACCCTGCAGGTCCCCGAGGCCCTCCCAGCCTCCTACGCCCCCGTCGGCCTGGCGACTATCCCTCCCGAGTAAGCGACATTACCCTGTTGTTGATTGATTGAAGGGTTGCGTCAGAGAGAGCCATAAGCCACGAAATCACTCCTTTACAGGTGATCATTTTGAAACTGGGAACTGATCATATAAATAACCTTCACAATGACGTTGAGAAGAATATTGGGTTATAACATATTCATTTGCCGCTGGATATCAGTTACCATCAAGAATTCCGAGACATCTGGTGAAAATCTATTCTACCAATAAGAAAAGTGAAAATCGCCAAGAGTATGGCTTATGACTATCTCTGACGCAACCTTTCGATTGATTGATAGTTAGGTATTCCAAGGACGTCAACTGCTAAGATCGTTATTCCCGTAAGTGAAGTACACGATTTTCCCCTCGGGAGGTACCGGTGACCTACCCCCACTGAATTGGGAGATCCAGCGCCGATCTACGGTCGGCTAACGGTTTTGTTCCCAACCAGGTATCTCCCGGCGGGGCACCGTCCCAGCCGGGACAAGCTCTAAGCTCCCAATCTGCCTCCTGGCATGTGTAGTGCATGATAGTGTAAGTTTGTGGGCAACTAAGGTGAGGATAGGACAAGGAAGAGGAAGGAAATATTGCGCGCAGTCCGTCACCCGTTTGTTAGGGCACTGCTCCGGCATTTGCCTGGTATTGATCGGAGAAACCACGGAAAACTACGTTTCAGAGCAGCCGACCGCTAGAATTATCTTGCAGACAGCGACAGAACTCGACCCAGATATCGTTGCGCGTTACTACTAATGTGTTGCTACTAATGCGTTGTTACTGGAACCTAGCCCCTCCCGGTCAGAGGCACTGCAGCGACATCAGTTGATGCCTTGAGCTACCTCTCCGGGCCTACCCTACTGGTGTAACCAGGGAGAGGAGCATATAGCCCACCTCCAAAAATCAAATGTTCTATTTTATATAGTACTCGTAAGAGATCAGGTAGATATAATCTTAATCCAAACTCATTCAGTTTTTGAGATACAGCTCGTTGAATTTTTCGTGAAAACATGAAAATTAACAGAGCGCCAAGAAAGCCAGTTAGTGAAATCTGCCGACTGCCCTGGTGACGACGCGTCGAGGGTATTGATGCCAACGTTTCGCACGCCATGTTGTGGTCCTCTTCAGGACTAGAGTGTGAGAGTGCACTCTAGCCCTGAAGAAGACCACAACGGGATATCGAAACCCCACCTCAATATCCTCGACGTGGCGTAACCCGGAGAGGCGAGAGCCTTCACCTGAGACTGTCAAAAGCCAGTCAGGAATGTGCTGTTACATATGATCAGGAAATCCTTTAATTTGGAATGGAAATAGGGTAACTCAAAAATAATTGTTGTGTGGGCAAGCTTAAGTACTGAAAATTTTGGCTTATGATTATCTCTTACTGTCTCACGCATATAGTTATCAAGTGTCCTACATATGTACTTTTATTACTCACGATCCAGCCTTTCCCGTTTCACCACTGGGGGCGAAGAGGTATGTCATGTCATAATTATCGGTCTATTTTGTGAGGAACTGGCAATTGTTGGCCGGATTCTTGGAAACCTTTTTAATATAATTCACAAAACATGATGTTTCAAGCTCCTTTTTGTGGGGGAGGAGGACAGTTCTTAGGGCACTTAAATATGAAAAATATTTTCTTCAATTTCTCTCGGCAAGACAAATTAATTGGCAATTCGTTTAGAAAGATCCTTTTGGAAAATTTTAGAAGACTTTCACGTAAAGGCTTCTGTTTTGGTTGCACAGGTATTCGATATGATACGAAAACTGTGCAACGTTTTACATAGAGATGTGGTCTACAAGACGTTTCAGCAACCAACAAAAATCGGTTTATTCTATATGCCTTACTATACGAAATACAAGATATTGTAATATGGGACAAAAGGCAAAATTTCCTAATGAAAAATTCATGAACATGAAGTTTTCATTCCCAATGTTTCACTTCACTTGACCAGAGAACAGGATTCATGTATAAGTAGTACAGTATTCAATAAAATATGCACGTAGGAATATACGCATATTCTGGACATTCCGCGTCACAATGTAGGCTATATTATTGGTATATAGTACACATGCAAAACTCAATAACTTCGAAACCAAAGTCAACTGTACGCCCAACTCGAAAATATTATTTATTTTCCCACAAATTTTGTTGCGCGGTGCGAATCTTTCAAAACAATTTCTCAACTCATATGGATCACCGATATACTTTGGTATTCCAAAATCTAACTACTATAGACTCTATTCAGAGCATTGAGTGCGTTGTTGGGGAATTCTTAAGAGCCGAATGCACCACAGGGCCAAGAGGCAGAGGAAGATATGGAGTCGGCATCCAACTCCTCCATCCATGGAGTATATGAGCACCGCAGACTTCGTTGGAGGGTAAGAACACAACGGCGAAACGTATAAGTAACGGCTAAGGTCTGAAAATAGGTAATTCGCAAATTAGCCGGTTAATTCGCAGATTAGCCAAAGCTTTGAGATATAGACGCATAAATGACGACAAAACGATCACTTCGGACTTAATCTGGATAATGTTGATTTAAGTCACAGCACGCTCGTTAAAGGAAGGTGTCTGAATGGCGCGGCGTCGAGTGTATTTTGAGAAGTATTTTGACTTACAAATGAATTGGAAACTATGCGTTGCGCAGACTAAAGGATGTTTTAGATTCATCGCGAAGGTAGAGGACCGGAGTTTCGTCGTCTTAACTCAGAAATATCAAAGGATCTTTTGATGTACACGGTGAGTTTAGAAGATATGAGGTTGTTTCATATGAATAGAAATTTACGATTGACACAATGGAACTCAAAACTATACCTTTTGTATATGACCAGTATCACCATCTTATAAACTTCTCGCCCGCAGCTTTATCTATGCTACTCCTCGTCACCGTAACACACTTTACCTACCCTAGCCACGTTGGGTTGGATAATGTGCATTTCATAATGTTTCAGTCATAATGTTATCACGTTTGGCGGTTCGTGAATTGCAACTAGGTATCTGATATCACGAACTTCTAGAAAAATACTAGTGAATAATTTATAAAATAACATTTTTCTACATTAATGTGACAAATACAAATAATATAAAATATGTATTTACCAAAACTTACAAGCAAATACATTTTTATATGCACGTAACAAATTTACAAAATAAGATTGGTTGGACGTTGTGGTAGGAATCGAAAATGTTACTAGAGGCATCTTACAGCAGGAATATTAACTGTTATCCTGCTGTAATGGAATGTGCTGCAATCTATGCTATGCGAAGTTATGTGCCGAAACATTTGGTCAAATCGATTGCTTCACTTACCAACGAAAAGCGTCTTAGTTACTATAGTAACCGTCACATATCATTTAAAATTGCAATTAATGACGCATGCAACTCGAGATATTCGACATTTAAGCTGCCGTGCCTTGCAATTGTACTTTGCAAATAAAAACAAGGGAAGACGGTATGTTTGTTTCAGGTCGCCAAAACGCGAGAGTAGATAATTATGGAAGAGAAAAAATGAGATAATAGACAAACAAGATTTATTAGTTTCAGTGTAGTAGTCGCTAACGACTATAGATGTTAATGTGAATAGAAATTAATAAAAAATAAATGCTTTAAATGTCATTAGCAAGCATCTTCATTATATGTTCATTTTAATTTGACATTTTTGGTGAAGTGGCACTCTCTTCTTTTTCCATCTGACGAAACACCACTAGCTTGCGGAAATCAGTAGGACAATAATGGCAAATAATGACCAATTATTTTCTATTTATATCGGGTGTATATTTTATCGTTCCCCGAAGATTCGGACCACGTCATCCGGGAGGCGAGGGCTCGCTTGTCCAGCGATATGCTGGTTCAAGTCCCCAGCTGACACACGGGAACTATCGCTGCGCGTAACCCATCTCAAAGAAGATGCTGAAAGTAGTGTCCTTCTGCTCGAATGCATTCTTGGAACCTATGAAATATATCCTGATTTACCTATGAAGTAAGTCTCGATGAATTTGCTGCATTTCTCTTCAGTAGAATGCCGGAGCTTTATAGGAATGCAGGTGTTCCGCATGCACCTGATCTTTCACGTACTCCCAAAAGAAAAAGTCACAAGGGGTCAGATCAGGTGACCTAGGAGACCGTAGCCCACAACGTATTATTTGATCGTCAATATAAACATTATTTAAAACGTTCATGCAGCAGTGTGAGCAGTTGCCGAATTCTGTTGAAAGTACCAATAGAGCTTTATTGTGTCAATTGTTCGAAGAATAATGTCAATATATGATTTATGTAAACATCAACAGTAAAGGAGGTGTTAAAAAAAGATCCTTATTAATTCTTATGGAACTCAACGCACACTACTCGTCGTGAAGTAGGTGAGGGTTTTCTGCACTCCATTAGAGGTTCTTTTCTCTGTTATACACACTCAGAAGAAACCACTCATCACAAAAGAGAATCAGAATACGTTCCTTTGGTGCCAAGAATGCATTCGAGCTACCAATTCCGAAGAACACCAATTTCAGCATGTTCTTCAAGGTAAGTTAAGAGCAGCAATAGTTCCCGTGTGTCAGCACCCAGCCTGACTTCCCTTTTGCGACGCAACCCGATTCTGCGCGAACGATAAAATAGACATCCGGTATATTGGATTTTAACGTAGATCTGGAAAAAATTACGAAATATTCAAATTTCACAAGAACTTGCCCTCGTAAATACATTACTTAATCAAATGAATAAATATTAATGGAGTAAGTTCTTTTTACAAATTACGATTACTGATTATAATCAGTAAATAATTTACTGATAGTTGATTAGAGGTTTTTCAGTTGCAACCTCAGTAACCTTGTTCCTTGCGTTGGCATCAGAGCCGCGTTGCACGAGCTTCCTGGTTGGGCGAGAAACGCGTGGGAAGAAGACTTACGAACCCAGCCGCGGCCAGACTTGTCGAACTGGAGAGAGGTTTGGTGAGTACTCCTTCCGTCCTGCGCGAGGCATGCCAAAATGAGTGTCTCGCCTAAATGAGTGTCTCCGGGGTTTCAACGGTTTAAGGCAGCCGCGCGTTAACGATATGTCACTGAGGCAACGCCCAATCCAGAACGATTGATTTCTGATTGATAAAAAAGCATCTTCTGAATTAGATGAACAAATGTTTCAATGCCATTTCGCTGAGAAATGCTTTGTTTCTGCGCAGCAGTTTCTCTTATGTTCTCTTTTTCTAATTCGGCCAGATAGTTTTGATTATATCGACTTGAAGTACGGCTTTAACGTAAAATTGGCGATATTCGGAACTCCTGTGGAACACTGTTCGAGTCAAATTAGTAATGTTAGATCATCAATTGCTGCGAAATAACGAGAGCGCGACATCTGACAAAAAAGCATTTATAAAAATACGTAGCGAAAAAAGGCTGAAAACGCGGATGATTACAGGGTCTGTGACATTCCAAAATCCATTTTAAATACGATTTTTTTGTGCTGATGTTGTTCTTCGCTAATCCATTGAATTATTTTTTTCGATATATATATATATATATATATATATATATATATATATATATATATATATATATATATATATATAATGTAATATGTATAATATTTTTATTCACGAGCAGATAAAAAAATAAGAAGCATTAATTAAGACTTAAGTATCCTTTTTTATAATCCCTAAAATGAATTTTCATTCAGAAAATAAGTCTGTGAGAAGAATAAATAAATTGCGATATCTTTGCGCAGCGAGGTGAGGCCATCTTCGCTTCTGGACTGCGCTCCGTCAGGCAGGTGAGTCAGTTTAAAATTGCTTTCAGACATGGGAGGTGGAGCTTCATTTGTCCATGATGATGCCATTTCAGTGAAAAGAAATTTGGAAACCAACGTCGTTAAGCAAGTTTTACAGAACGTGTAATGTTATGTGAAGAGTCGGAGACGTATGAAACAGGTGCCTCGCAATACAAAGTCTTACTTACATAAACATGCTGGAACTTCGGTGCCTAGTAAAAGAGAACTCGTAAGGTACAATGTGTAACGATTTGGACTCGAAGCGCATGAAAATGCGGTCGGAATTATGAATGTGTGTCGTGTTGTCTCAGCACTAACTGCGTCACTTCAGCCCAGGCACGTGAACCCCGCAGGCAAGGTAACTTAAAGTTTGCGAGCGGTGTCTTCAAAACAAATGCCGCGAGTTGTTTTTCAGTTGTTGCGTCTTTGTCACCGCGAAGCGTCTCTAAAGCGCCTGGAGTACTCCTCGTTTAAGTTTGTTTTGTGAAGTCTCGTGACGTCGCAGTCAGTCAGTGTCTTTTATCCCTTCGGCTAGGGGCTCGGCGCCGTTAGTAGTTGAAGAAACCTAAAGGTCACCCGCCCAGGAATCCGAGGTTTCTCGAATTAACTTCCGTGACTTCACGGAGCGTAGTTAAGCAACTCGGCAGCGTTAAGCGACGTCGGCGCCGACTATATACCAACTATACTCCGGCGCCGAATTCGGCTAAGGACACTGGGTTTAAAAGTAAGGGTGTACAAATTGATCTGGAGTGGATTTATTGAATCAACAACTCTTTGAAGAAGTCAATTAACAGTTATCGCTACAAATATAGCTGTATTAATTCCCGGTCCCTCTACTAAAGCTAAGAAATTATATATTAAAATAAATTATATAAATATAAAACATTTAAAATGAACTTACCGATAGAGAGGAAAACATTTTGGATGGAAATTACCTTAATTACGTAATGGCGTTAATTTAAGAACGCAATAATTGCATTTCGTTCAAGTTAGGAACAAAGATTGTTCAATGAGATACGTATGGGTGATGTAATAAATCTAATAAGAGGTTTTCCTAAAGGAGCTAGACCACTTAGGAACCTTTTAATTAATTCCACATTATTACTATACACACTAAATAACGTAAGCATTTATTTAAGCATAATCCAAAAGGGAAACAAAGACTTTTACATTCAAAAATATTCATGCCCATTGACAATAATCTTTACGCAAGACAAATTTTAACAAGAAAACAAACATGTAAGAAGTAAAGTAATAATAAATAAAATATATTATAAAAATAATTCAAATCTCGGTTGTTTGCTAGAAAACATCCCGCAAACATATTCTCGTATAAAGTATCTGAAAGGAGTATGTCTCAAGAGGGCGTACCGCAAGGTTTAAAAATCAAACTTTACAAACCAAGCGAAAGTGATCCTTAACGATTCCCTTGTCCCACCATGTTGATCAAACCGCTGAGGCGATGGTCCCTTGCAGGAGTCCGCGAGCCCGAAGGCAATGGAGTCAAAGGCCTTCGCCTGCCAACGCGGAGCCCATGAGCACCTGCGAATTCACAGGAGGGTAAGAGCGCAGCGACAATGCGTAGGCAACCTGCGATCCACGGGAC
>BOPP01000172.1:1854192-1916692 GCA_017312745.1 Gryllus bimaculatus
CGTTCGGTTCGCGGCGTTCGGTTCGCGGCGTTCGGTTCGCGGCGTTCGGTTCGCGGCGTTCGGATTCGCAGCGTTCGGATTCGCGGCGTTCGAATTAGCGGTGTTCGAAATAAGCAGTGTTCGAAATAAGCAGTGTTCGAAATTAGCGGTGTTCTAAATTAGCGGTGTTCGAATTTAGCTGTGTTCGAATTTAGCTGTGTTCGAATTGGTGGTGATCGAATTAGCGGTGTTCGGATTAGCGGCGTTCGGATTAGCGGCGTTCGGATTAGCGGTTTTTTTTTGTTCACTGGCTATGTTGCCGTGCAAAACCTCTTTGTTTTGGGGTGTGCGCGTGCGCAGACGTCAGCGGCGGCGGAGAGCGCGGGCGAGGCGGTGAGCGCGCGCGCGCGGGCGCTGGTGCACGAGATGACGCTGCGCCTCACCGAGGTGGAGCGCGACGTGCGCGACCAGGCGCTGCGCTGCCACGCGGCCCAGCAGCAGGCACGCACGCACGCACGCACGCACGCCGCGCGTGAGACAATGTCAGACACTGTTGTATAGGGATTACTATAAGATGGGACCGCAAATGTGACGGATACTGTTTAGTTATTACTGGCAATATATCAGCAAGTTGCGACCAGCACTCATTTTGATTAGTAATTTGTAAATGGCGTCACTCTCTCGTGCATTGTCATCACATTACATGCCTTTCATTTGTTTCTCGATCAATCAAAGTGATTGACCCTTCTTGGAGTAATTCCTCTACATACCCAAGTTCGCGGATGCGTTGAAAATGCAGTCAAAAGTAGGATATTAAAACAACTGAATTTTACGCTTTTAGAATTCGAAATAGAGATTTGTGCCATAACACTCATATTGTGTTCATAAATGAATGAAAATTACGTAACTACGTATCTAGCTTTTGTCTTTCGTTTATCGTCTCAACAGTAAACGCACTTTAACTTAAATTAATGTTCTACGCCTTTTTCTCCATTCTACCATACAGGTACCAGAATATCAAAAACTTACGTAAATGCGTAAAGTTTGCTGAAATTGAGATACTTTATTTCAAGTCATGCGTGGAAATGGTCATTTGTTTCTTCCTGTTTACATCCAGCAGTCTGCGAAACCTAAAATTCTAGTAGAAAGTATGGCTCACGGCTTACTAGATAAGGGGTGTGATACGATACCCAGACAAAACAATTCTTTTAAGTACCACGAACCACGATTCAACGCTGGCACACGGTACTTAATAATAACTTAAATTAAACTGAAAAGGATTGACGTAAAGAAAGAAAGCATATGTAATTTTAGGAAATAAATAGTTTACGGTGCAATCGCCGTAATCGATTTTGGTAAATAGAAACAGATGGATGCCAGGAAAATCTTTAAATACACGAACATGTCCTGCTAACAACAGACATCTGGTAACACTACTTTCATGTGAAATTGTCCCTATAATATTTACGAGTGTTGATTCTGCAGATGAAGGAGACACCCCCTCCACCAGTGAGTGAACCGCCCGTCACCATTCAGTCCTCCTTCCTCATCCCGGAAGTCGATTTTTCATCCGAAGACGTCTTCAACGCGGAGGAGGTGAGCGCTTCCAAGGACATCTCGTGGAAAGACGTCTTTTTTACTTTCTCGCTTACGCATTATAAGTATTGTGAAGCGAGGAAAAACGCTCTTCCACGCCGTTTTTTCCTTCCTGGGGATCTTTCCAGCTTCAGGAGATTTCGATTTCGGTTAACCGCGTCGGGTATCCGCTATGCCCCTCATGGGGATACATATTAACCCGAAACACATGCGAGCTCTTCAGTCTGAAGCCACAAGACTCACAAGGCCTTCTGCGACAACACACATACATGAAAGACAAGGAATAAACTGCCACGCCCACGGTGGTACTCGAACCCGTGACCCTTCGAAACCAAAGCTAGGTCGGCACTAGCGGTCTAAGTTACCTCAGCCATCTAAGTCGGCGCTCTTCCACCCCAATGAAATGAGTTTGTAGATAAACAGTTGTTTAGTATTTTGCGTCTTTCTCACGGAAGCTCCTCAGTAATCAGATGTGGGGAATATGTTAAGAAAGAAAGAAAATTGATATATGAGTAAAAGCTCCAGTTTTATTAACTGAGAATCTTGGGGAACCTGTTTCTGACGTTGCTTTCATTAGGGGTGATGTATGTGATGCTTTCCTGTTCCCTGCGACTTCCGATGTCAGAAAGCTACTTGAGTGCCTCAAATTGAAGCGATCGAAGCGTAGGCTTCCAAAGCTGTAGAAAATATATGCCTCGTGAAAAGTCGCAGTAATTAGATCGAAAGCTGACCGTAATTGTGACTAAGATGCGGTCTAAGACCCAGGTCTTCCGGTCCGCCCAGATTATTGTGTAAATGCTGTAACGTATGTTAAGGGTATGGTTGATTCATCGAGGCTTCGAACGTGATAATGGTATTAGAAGCTTGTTAGTACTAATTTAATGGTATTCAAGACAATGGTTTTTATTCTAGTCGTTCTTGTTTGCAGGTTTCGCAGTTTCTCGACAAGGTATTGGAACGTCTTCACTCCGTCGTCAAACTCGCCTCCATTTAACATTTTTTTCAATCTGGAATTATTTATTATAACAACTATAACAATTCCTCCGTTCTTTTAATAAACATCTTGGCACTGCTGAACATAACCACTTATTATTTCACTATATTAATTTATATTGTGGATTGTTTCTTAGTAGCCCACAATTTACTACTGAGTAATTTTACTACTGAATAGTTAGAAGCAAAGAAATTGAGGAAAGATATTTTTTCTATTATTTATTTTATTTTTACAGAGCACATATAGATCAGTACTTTCAATGCACTTTACATTTCTTGTGAGGGATTACATTCTCATTTACCTAAAAATAAACTACATAGTAATTTGGGCCAGGAAATCTTTTGCAGACCCCTCTGAAAGCAATCTATGTCGGAAAATTTGACTAGGAATGCATGGTATGGATATCTATTTTTAATTCCGATTCTGTGAAAAGGAGTTTTCCGGAGTCTGAAGTTCGTGTGCGTATTAAGCCCGAGATATTTTACAGTACTATTTGGGGGTAGCGAATTAATTGGTTCATTATTTATTGTGAGCGGTGCTGGAGGTGTATAGGGTCTTAAAGTGAATATTTTGATTGTTGTTTTTGTGGGATTAAGTTTGATTTTTAAATATGCTGCCCAACTGTCTATGAGACTGAGCTATAATTGAAGAGGGTGTGATACTACCGAATCTCCGGCTAGGAAAATTGCCGTATCATCCGCGAATTAGGCAGCTTGAATGTTGTCATTTAAGGTCAGAAACGTATAGATTAAAAAGTGTAGAAGATAGTGGTGAACCCCGTTGCAAGCCTGCACTTATTGGTCTCGGATTTGAATGATGACAGTTAACGGGGCCTGAAAACGTTCTATTGTTAAGATAGGTAGATATTTTTTGAGTGAGATAATGTGGGGTACCTATCGTTGTTAGTTTGTATTTCAATGCTTTATGCCATACTCTTTCAAAGACCTGTGTGATATCAATAAAAATCTCGACCGTGTGCCTTTTATTTTGAAAGCCTTTGGGGACAATCGCAATGGTTGGTAGAAAGCTTTTCGGCGAAGCCAAATTGTTGTTTGGAAGTTGCGTTAATCTGTATCAGAAATGCTTTAAAACGTGTAAGGAACGTTTCTCGAATATTTTTGCAAGGGTAGGGAGTAAACTGATAGGACGGTATTCTTATTTCGTTTGGGAATCGTTGTTATGACAGCGTGCTTCCATGTTAAGGGAAAATATCCGATTCTGGGATACGAATTATATATATTTGTGATGTAGACCAGAACAGAGGAAGGAAAGTGTTTGACTATTATATTACTTATGTTATCGTGCCCGGGGAATTTTGTGATTGGCAGTTTGGTCATGATATTTTTTATTTCTTTTGGTGATATTAATTTAATTCTTGGATGTGGCCTTTAAGTAGGGGTATGTGATGCATTATTGATTACTTGGTGAGATGGCTGGTTTGCTTGGTGTTTGTGATAAAGATGGACGAAAAATAATTGGCGAAATTTTCTGTCTTTTGAAAGAGAGCATATGCTTTTGTTATTGCTGCTTTAATTGGAGGAATTATGGTTTTTTCCCTGAGTATCTTTTTTTTTATTTGCCAAATTGTGTTGTTTTGTGTATTGAGAGACTGAATGAGTTAATGAAATTGATTATTTTTATGATCCCTTAATGCTTTTGTCTAGGATATTTATGAGAATATTTAGTTCGTGTTTGATGTTATTATTTTTTTGAGAGGGCCAACAATCTTCTGGTTTTATTTTTAATATTTATAATTTTCATTATTTCTGGGGGAAGATTGGTATAATTTGTTTTCTTCCAAGCATTTGTCTTGAATAATGACTTTTGGGTTGTAATTTGGATGCTAGAATTTAGAAATGATACTCATTGGTCAATCTCGAGAGGGGTCTTTAGATTTTAATTTTGGGAATTAATAATTTTAATTCTGTTTGAAACTCGGGTCAATTGATGTTAGAAATTTTTGTTTTGGGAAATGGAGCATGACGGGGAGGGATCTGTTGGGACGTTATGAGAACGGCGATGTGGTCTGAATCTAATTCGAATTTTGTGGATGTGTGAAATTTAAGAAATGTGTTTGTTATCCCTATGTCTAATATATTGGGGGCCATTGAGTTGTCATGGGGGTAGTATGCAGGTTCCGGCGCTGTTATTACTTTCATTGTGGAATTATTTATAAAATGTGCCAGATTTTTCTCGTCACGATTATTGTTTTTGTAGCCCCATGACATATGTTTTACGTTCATGTCTCGGACTATTAAAACAGTATTCCCTGCTTGAAATAAATTTTGATTTTGTTAATGTTTATGATAGGGAGGTTTATAAATTGTTATAATTGTCCAAGATTGTTGTAATATTTAGGCATTAAGAGCAATCACTTATTTTTCATAGAATTTAGGTATTGGTATGAAGTGATGTTTTAAGTTTGAATTTATTGCCATTAAGACTCCTCTTCTGTTTGCCGATATATCATTTCTGTACGTGACATAGTCTGAACAGTAGAACTTATTGGAGGGTTTTAAATGAGTTTCCGTAATGCAAGCAACGTCTACATTATAGATATGGAGATATTGCGTAAATTCTATTTTTTATTAGCAATACTATTGGCATTCCAGTTCATGAAGGTTATTAAGTTGTTAGTGTGTTGTGCCGTCATGGTTACTATTGAAGTAAGATGACAATGAAGTTTGTATATTACTGATTATTGCTGGGATTATTGAATTGATTATGTTTACGATATGAGTTGTAATGTAATTTATTAGGGAGTGTATGAATAAATTATTATTATTGCTGTTATTATTATAGTTTGTGTTGTTTGGTTTGGGGTGGTTTTGGTTGAGTTGATAAAGAGCATTCGAGTTGGAGGTTGTGGTTGGGGCAAAAGTAAAATTAGGAGTGCTGTTTGTGGGTTAGAGGTATGGAAAATTGTGAGAAGGTAAGCGAGATGAGGTGTTATTGTTGGGTCTCTTTCTGGGATTGGTTGGTTGTGAAGATTTGGATGGTGGTTTTCCATTATGATCTCCGCTAGGGGGTGGGATTCAGTAATTTTTTTACTGAACGGGCATTCGTCGGAGCGGACGTCTGCACGATGTGACCCGTTGCAGTTCATACAAACAGGGGTGAGTATTTTATTTGGACAATTAACCGAATAATTATCTTTTGGGCAATAGATACAGGATATGGTGTGGTTACAATTATTGCGGGTTTGACCAAAGCCTAAACACCTTAGGCATTGAATGGGTCCTTTTGTTCTAAGTCTTTTTCAGCTTTCACTTTTAAGTTGCAAATTTCCGTTATTTATACTACTGTATATCTATGCTCTGTTGGCCGTTAAACTCGACAGCTACCACTAGGATAGGAATGACGTCTTTGTGCAGTCTGGTAACACTGATTAGCAAAGGGCACTGTTCTTTGACATCCTCGAAAATTTCCTGTATTGATAAAGATTGATGAACATTTTTAAAAACTAGGAGACTTTTTTTATTTGCGGGGTCTTTGTAAGTGTGAACATTTCTTTTAGTATTTAATAAATATTTAATTGCTTTTCTGAAGTCGGTTATTGTTTTGAAAATTAACTTTATTCGGTTATTTATTATAGTGGAGGTGAATTGATTAGAAGTATTGTTTTTAATTTCTCTATTAAACTCTGATAAGTTTATGTTATTCACATAAATTGGTGGAATCTTGACATTTTCATCTTTGCTTGAGGCGATGTTTATATAATTAAACCTGGAATCAGGGTCTATTAGATTTTCTAATGACGCATAACTATTACCCACGTGCACTGAATATACACTTTTAGCACTGTTGATTAGCTTTTCGGGGGGATGTTCTCTTCATCTGAGTCATTAAATGTTCTCTTTCCGCTATAAGTTGAACTTTCCGCGTTGTCTTGGTATTCACTTACTGTTTTTGTTACCGCCTTGGGCTGCATGGCTGGCAGTTTGCAGAGCACTGACCTTTGTAGCGCCGCTTGTCGTTAGTTCTTGAAGTTCCTGAATTGGAATTTCCTGGACTCCCGCGTGCGGCGGGTGTTGATTGAGAATACCATGTTGAAGACCAACGTTGCCTTGTTGTGTAGCGCCGCTTTGATGTTCACCATCAAATGGCGGCGTCATGATGAATGAGATGTCCATGGCGCAGCCTGGATTATACAGAGCGGCCATGGCCCCGGCTATGCTTTGCCCTAGGCCAGGGTTGCTGGGTACTAAATCACTTTCAATGGTGCATGAATTTAGTACTGTAATTGGTAGCACTAATAATTGACAGTCCAATTGATGAAAGAACGTTATACACTTAGAATAACTTAAACAAGCTTTAACGGCAGACACTTCACTGTTCGGAACAGAACTGAGCGCGATGTGGACGCCGCGACGGCTCGAAGCGAACTGT
Organism: Gryllus bimaculatus; assembly: GCA_017312745.1. Taxonomy (NCBI): domain Eukaryota; kingdom Metazoa; phylum Arthropoda; class Insecta; order Orthoptera; family Gryllidae; genus Gryllus; species Gryllus bimaculatus. The sequence goes on from BOPP01000172.1 coordinate 1,861,151, forward strand.
GAGGAAAGGTGTTACATTATATTGGCCTGAAAGTAATATTCCAGTCTGGGGAAAAAACACTTTTCAACACCAAGTTATTATCATCTCAGAAAAGTGTTCATAATGTATAGTTGAAAGCGAAATTCTGGTGTATCTATGCCTTCGTAACATCATGCGGTGTATTTTCTTCATATTATTTCAATTTCATATTGAAACAAAATTTGAAAGGAACATTGGTCTGTTCATTGTGGACGTAATACAAAAAAATGTGAAGTAAGATTGAATGTGAGAACATTTCACATAGTGAAACAAAATAGAAATGAATATAAGATTAATATTAGATGCCAAGTACTCTGAAGAAGAAATTTATTAACTAAAAGAAAATAATGAAATACAAAAGTATGTATTCATCCTAAATTGTGGTATTGGTAAAATGGTAAATTGAAATAAAGGAACCAACCAGGAACAAAACGTGCTATTAAATTTTTTTAAATCGCAGTAAATGTAAAATTGAGAGTTAAATAAATTACAAGAATGAAACATACTTAAAATTCCTTCAAATACAAATTAGCAAAACTTTTAAGCAAGAAATTCGCGACCTAGAAGTTGTCTTGATAGGAAAATCTATGAAAATGAACTACTTAAAGGAAAAAAACAAATCCTGATGAAAATAAATTTGGTTAATTTTAGGAAAATATTTTTTAACGAGATTAAAGTACGTCTTTAATAATACTTTTTCCTACATATAAATGTGTCTGTATTCCTCCCGCGATTAAAGTGGCACTTTAATACCTCTGGGTTTAAAGTAACCCCAGAGCGGAATTAAAGTAATCCTTCGTTGTATAGTAAAGGAAATAATCTCCACAAAAGTTTTAATAATTTTTATTAATAATTTTCCAGAGTTAACTTTCGGGAAAACACTTTTCCCATCCTCAGTGGATCTCTAGCAAAATGGAGAAATGAAAACATTAACACAAGTTGAACACAAAAAAGAGGGTGTGTACAGTGAATTTAGTGGAAAAACAAATAAATAATATCATATAATATAAATAGAAAATACTTACTTCCCAAGCACGTCGATCTCCCATGAATGTTTACAACATGGTCAAAAAATGTGAAAACGGCAAAACATGCTGGTTACACCTAGGTGGCAGCCATCGTTTGGAATGGGAGAAGAGGAAACCTAAGTAACAATTACGGGGAAAAGGGGGGGAAGAGAGGAAAGGGTAGTCATAAAAAATATTTTTAAAATCTTTTTACTGCTGTATACAGGAATGTAAAACAGAACAGAAAATAGGAATGTGCAAGATTCTAGAATTTTAATTAAATAAATAAAATAGTTTTTTTAATAAGTTGACTAGATTAAGAGATTGCAAAAAGGGGGGTTCCTGTTAGAATTAATGAGCATATTAGATGTTGGAAACAAAATTTAGACACTTCTACCTTTGCCAATCATTTGATTCACTTTAACCATTCCTTTGACCACAATTATAATTTTAAAATTCTTCACCTGGTCAACAAAGACACAAAAATGAACATTTTGGAGAATTTAAAAATTCTAAAACTTTTCGTTGATGAAAAGAAGTACCATTCTATATATTTTATTAACTATCCCGTAATCATTCTTTTCACCCCTTCCCCCCTTTTTGCAATATCTTAATCTAGTCAACTCGTTAAAAAACAACTATGGTCTTTATTTAATTAAAATTCTAGAATCTTGCACATTCCTCACTTTCTTCCATTGATCCATCATCATCAGAGGCGGGATTTCGAAACTTTTATTGGCGGGAAAATATTGGGGCCTTTTACAAACATGAAAATATGCGTTTATATTCTTCGTATAGTGTTCGTCTTCCAGACAAAGTATTGAGAATTTCTCCCATAACGTCATGTGTTGTCGAAATATAATTTTCTATGAACAACATTATACTGTCTGATAGGTGACACTTCATAATAACAGATAACCTTTACAAAATTCTTGTGGCTTTCTGTGCTCTTAATGCAAAATAAAATGTGCAGAAGTAGATACTAATCCGTTTTCAATTTGCATATTCCAAGTGTGTGGGTGGCAAAATATGTAATGTCCTTGTGCAATAAGTTTTTTCAAGTTTTTTAGTGTTCAAACACTGCATATCTTAACAGTTTATGTACATATTTAAACATTTTTGTGGCATATCAGCATGCTTATTTCAGGGCTAAAAGCTTGCATAAACTTCCCAGGTCTCGTTGTCTCATTATTTTAGGCAGAAAAATGTTCAGTTTTTAAGTAAATAACGTTTAAAACTAAAACATAGTTGAAAGAGGATTTATTTATAAGGGTTATTTGCACTAGCGGCTCCAGGTAATATGGGGGCGATGGGGGCATGCCCCTCCAAAAAACCTAGAGTTTTCGTTGATCTTTCTTTATTTGGAAAAATAGATTTAAATATTTATGTTCGAATCATAATTTAAATAATAATGTTGTATAGCATCATAACTACAGTACATAAATAATGTATAATATTATAGCAAATATATTATTTAACAAAAAACTACGATGCCCTACTATATTCGCAATAACGCTAAACATATATCTCGCGCATTTAACAATACTTAGCCAATTTATAAAGTTATTAATGTATGTTATTAGCTCACCTTAATAGAATTATTGTTCGGTTAATTAATATTAGTTTATTTTCTCAAAATACAAAAACAAGTAAATCTTTTATGAAAAAAAAAATGTCCGCGAAATGAAATGTTATTTTTTTAAACTTGTTTTTAAAACATTTTTTAAATTATTTTTTAAACTTGGGAGGGCAATTGTCCCCCCCCCCCGTATTTCCACCACTGATCATCATTCAAATAATACTATGTTAATTTCATTTAAAAAAATTTAAAACTTTTTTAAAAACTATTTTTTTAACTGAGGGGGCAATTGCCCCCTCTGAATTCCATCATCATCATCATCATCATCCTCTTAAACCGTGCATTAACAAACGAAACAAAGAAGAAGAGCGCAGTTTATTAGAGAGCGAAACAGAGAGGCGTGGGGCGCTAGGCGGCGCCCGCGGGCTGGCCGGCGGCGAGGGTGGCCATCACGTCGTAGACGCCGCCGTCCGCGCTCACCGTGGCCGACCACACGGGCCCCGCGGGCGTGTCCAGGCGCCGGATGCAGGTGAGGTGCCCGCCGCGGCTCGGGGCCGCAGCCTAGGGGCCAGGTAGCACTACTATGGTGTGCCGTTGGAGGTTAGGTTATTACGGAACGTGTATAATGCGGAAATATGTCTAACGTGAAGATAAATCGCTGTCGAGGTAAACATAAATTCCGCAGTATTACATTGCGTAATGCGGAATCTTGGCTAATACGGAAATAAATTCTTGACCCTTGACATTCCGAATTGAGCACGTTTTACTGTAATGTAATAATAATAATAAATTGTCTTTTAATAATGGCGAGTCTAAGGCCATTTGGTCTACTCTTCGGCCTAACCACGAGGTAAGATCAGAACCAGCGTTGTCTGTGCAGTGACTCTCATTAGATGGTCGTAGGGTTCCGATAGTGGCATATATTCGACACAGGATATTCGTAGCTTGGTTCCTACGATCAATATCAGGCGAATGCCGGAGCAGTACTCTAACAAACGGGCCACGGACCGCGCGTGATCTTTCCTTCCTCTTCCTATGCACATACACACACTTACACTAACATCCACTACACTAGCACACTTTTTATGATATCGGGATTACAATACTTTCTCTGTATTACGTAGGTAGTATGTGAAAAAGTAAAATTAAATTAAGGAACCGAGAGAGGTGACTCAGGGTATCAACTGATGACACTGCAGTACCTCTAACTAGGAGGACCCAGGTTCGAGTCGGAACGGTTACTGCATTTCGAACTCTAGGTTATATATATATTCGTAGCTAGGTCGAATTCATCCGCTCCCTGGAGGAGAATTCTAGCGGCCGGCTGCTCTGATCGGTAGTTTTCCGTTGTTTCTCCGATCAACATCAGGCGAATACCGGAGCAGTACTCTAACAAACGGGCCACGGACCGCGCGTGATCTTTCCTTCCTCTTCCTATGCACATACACACACTCAGTCGCTCTCTGGAGGAGAATTTTATCGGCCGGCTGCTCTGATCGGTAGTTTTGTTTGGTTCCTACGATCAATATCAGGCGAATGCTGGAGGACTACCCTCAAAACGGACTGGGCACGATCTTTCCTTGCCCTTGCTCTAATCATAATATTCTTTGTCCTAATCCTCCACACATGTACACTTTCAGGCATTACACCCCACACATGTCGGGAGTTTAGCGCTTGTCCCGGCTGGGGCAGTGCCCTACTGGAGGGAGATACCGGACGAGGACTGAGTGTATAAAATATTTGATCATAGGTCAGTTGGTGTCGGTAGAGTAGACACAATTTTTCTTTCCTTGAGGTCCGGGCGAGAACTGAGCGTACAAAATATTTAATCATTGTATATAAAATAATTAATATTAATATTTAAATACGTGTTTCTTTTTCTACCTCTGGAGGTTTGGTGCCGGTTGCGCAGATGCATTTTTTCTTTTCGCCAGGACCGGGCGGGGGCGGTGGGGGCACAGGGCTTGAGGTCGGTGATTCCGCCGCAACATCCTGCAAGAAACGACTGTGTCGAGTGATGCAAATCATACATTTCTTACTTATAAGGGTAATAAGGGTACTTATTCAATACATCGGAATATTTATGATGCCTCATGTTAAATGGTATCAACGTACATGGTATGTAGGGATATCAAGGGTGATCACTTTCTGTCAATGAACATTTGTCAGGAAATTTCATACAACCAAGTTACACATGTTGCATTTGCCCTCAATGTTCGACAGCTCATCATGAACTGGTGTTGGCAGGTCCGGTTCTGACGCAGAGAGATTTTGTGATTGCTCTAATCCTGGAGTCATGATGGGTTGCCTACCTATCAGGAGTAAAAAGCCAGATGTGGTAAGTTTGTTAGGAAAAATTTCCCACCATATGTATGGAAAACTAGTGGTGTTTCAAAAGCACATACTTTCTCGCATTATTTGTAACTGCTACGCTATATTATACTAGAACATACACATGCAAATGTTTTTTTCGACCAACAAGAAAGGCTTTTCCGCTCTGACATCCGAACTCTGATCCTTCCTCAGAGTTAACTTTCCGTCATTCATACCATTAAGCCCCCAGCACCATATGGCTCGAACTTGGACAGACGCATAAAAACGTAAATGCTCGCGTAATGTAGAAAAACAACACAAAAATCAAAATATCTGTTTGTAACTCCCAAAGGCTCATTAGTAACTCCCAATTCATTCAGATCGATTGGGGAATATCAATTTTGGAGAAGATTGGCTGGATGGTTTAGGCGCTACCGTTGACATAAGATTTATTCACTTTTCCTTATCAAGGCCGGAATGAGCTTTTTTGTCGATAATTGGCCGTTTTTCTGCGCACGATTACCTAACTTTCTTTTCTTCTAAACCTTCGTAAGAGCGAGAAAGTAAAACTCATTTTCAATCTCCCTATATACCTTTAAAGTTTGTAATATTCATTGTGGGACAATCATTATCCATACCAGTAGTATATTACATTTGCATTCAGGTTTTGTTTAAATTCAGCGCCTAGCATCTAATGGACCATTATTAAGTCTCCCTGACACAAATACAGTCTAATCTCGAACATCTGAGTCTTGCACGCTGGAGAAAACTTCATTTGTCTCCAAAACCGCGACACTGGCAGCAGTGACAAGATCGCGCGAAATCATATTTTACATTAACACTACATACTTTTCAGCGTCGCTGCCAGAATGCAGAACTGCCTGGACAAGCGCAAGCCGATACGATTTTAAGGAACTTCAATTCGCAGTAGACGCCAGTTTGTTTGTTGCAAGCTTTGCTGGAACGCGAGTGAAGATGTTATTGGTTGCTGCGTTGTTTCTCCAGGGGAACGGTAGTATTTTTCATTTAGTCCAGTTGTTATGTCATCACAAACTCAGTTCATTATTGACAGTCTTTGTCGGACACATAATGTATACTCTTTGGTTGCTTTGAATGCTGCTGCTTAGAATGCATTAAACGTGTGTTGACAAAATCAGCTGATGGGATCCATAATCTGGAGGTTAAATAAAAACACAAGAATATAACGACATGCAGGTATTACTCGCGCAAGTTTTCTTAAACGATGACCTTGCTTCCCTTTCTCTGGCACTATAACTAGTTGATGGCAAAAACTCGCAGCGAGAACTGATGACAACATTCCAAACACATCTTCACTGGCGTGAAATAGAAAGTATTTTCTGTTGAAGACGAGAACTTCTGTCTGTGATTTTCTCCAAAGAATCTACAGAAATGACCGAAGCAGGGGAAGATCCATCACATGAGATACCTCGAACCCCTGAGAAAGTTTGAATGCAAATTATTGAGAAAGTTGCGAAGGCATGAATGATTCTCCAGAGATTGGCGTTGCTTCTTAAAATCTAGTGGTCGTTTTCGTTACTAGTACCTCCACTCTACCCGCGTTTCTACAATCCATCGTTGAAGAAAAGTTGCACGAGTAATACCACGTAATATTGATCATTATTTATTTGGTGCTGGTAAACAGGTTATAATACTTACATGTGCTGAAAATATAATACACTACTCGAAAATCCAGAATTATTTGTCGCTGCATGATTCTACAAGTGGCGTCACAAATGTCTTACTACTCTTTGAAAAGTTAGAAATATCTATTTCATAGCTTGATCACTCAGGGGAACATCAAGAGTGCCCCCACGTAAGATCCAAATATGGATAATTGTTGTTTTTTTTACCTGTTTTGGGGAGATCTCGCTGTCATTGCTCTCAGGCGGTGGCTTCACCGCATTTGGCATTTGGGTGGACGTCTGATCAGGCATATTCGACTTCTCAGCCTAAAAGCAAGTGCAGTATGCTTAGAAATTGAAAGATCTATAGGAGGACGTCGTTTGTTAGATAATGAAACTGTTTCACAGTAAACATTACAATAATCAGTCACAAATGCGGAAATCCTTTCTCCCCTGTGTTGATCCATCGCAAATTTGAAGGCTGTAGAAATGCACAGAGTAAAGCAAACATTGTTTAGTGATGCCTTATCAGTGCTGATATTGTTCTACTGTAAGGCGAACAGCAATATCGAACACGCTGAGACGCGCCGGTTACTTTTTGAGGTAATATCCGTGATACAGCAAGAAAAAAGAGAGACGATCGATATTCCTGTTTTTGGCGTTTTAAATGGCTTGACATTCCTTGAGATAAGAAATGCCACTGCGATATGATTTGAAGACAATTTTTGAAGCATTATGCCATGCATATAATGAATATTTTGCAATGCATAGAATCGTTATATTTTGAAGTCTGTATTTCTAAGGTTTCCAAGTGAGAGTCAGAAACATTTTTAAAGGATTTGAATATACATTATAACTCGAGAAAAGTTATTATTTACTATAACTTTAATTAATAGTTTTTATTACATAGTATAAAATACATGACTAGGTACAGAGGCTCGCAAACACAAATGAATAGGTCGCGTCATCTAAAGAAAATCAGTTAATACTACTTGTGCTACAACCAAACATACTTTTTGGCATTATTTCTAACGTAATTTTCAAGAAATCAAGGATTTCAAAGTAAATTAGATATGCGACAGTCTTTTATGGGTCCCTTAGGTTATCCAAGAACAAAGTTAAGGGAAAATGTTTTTGGGACAAAGTATTAAAAATGTTGGGACTTCGTGTGACGTAACCCCCAACCCACAAAAAATCGAAATATCCGTTTCAAACACACAGAGCCTCGAATTTGATTATCGATCGCAGAATATAAATTTTGGGGAAAATCGTCTGAACGGAGTAGGCGTTAGCACTGACCCCGAACGGTCGGTCGGACAGACAGTTTCGCCATCAATCGATTTTTCGATACTATCTAGGACTCATAAAATATCGATTGTCATTACACCACATGTTAGAGGAAGTAATTTACTATAATTAGGGACGATTTTTCGGTACTACCTAGGACCCATAAAACATGGATGGTCGATACACCACATGTTAGAGGAAGTAATTTACTGAAATTAGGGACAGCATAGAGTAAACCCTTTTCAGAGAACTGAAATGATCGGTGTTCTTATTATAAAAATTCGTTTTATCCGATTTTTTACTTTCCCGTATACATACAAATATGCGGAATAATATTCGTAGTATAGGGAAAGTTATGTCATGCTACGGGAAATCGATTTCGAGATTTCAACGGAAAACACGGATTGGGGTTCCTGCTACCGAAAAAGTGCTTTTTAAACGTCCGTCCGTCTGTCTGTCCGTGCGTCCGTCTGTGCATCTGTTCGTCTGCCAGTCTGTCTGTCTGATGTATGTGAACAACACTAGCGCCTAAACCAATCGTAGGATTTTTTCCAAATTGAAGAAACCTCAGTTCATTTTGCCTGAGTCGACGCTCTGCTTTTTTTTGTTATTTAACAAATTACACAAATATAATTTCTTTGAATAACTTTCTGACGCCGTCAATATGCACTTTTTCAACAATATGTAAACACTATTGTATTTGTGAATTAAAATCCTTCAAATGACTTGACATAGGGTTATTCTTAATTTCAAATTTTTTGTGAAAAAGTGCTTCCAATTTCGAATTTACTGTAGCGCTTAAGCGCCGTTTTCTGAAAATCAGCTCCAAACTTGTCAAAGAAAATTGCCAATTAAAACAAAGTTTTATTGTCATTTACTATTTTTATAATAACATTTCGATATATATATATATATATATATATATATATATATATATATATATATATATATATATATCCTCTTTACTACGTTTCATTGGCAGCACTCCACATTTGGTTCGTTTGACGACTGTGTTAAGCGAGTCCGCGCTAAGGAGGGTTTACCGTATAACATGTTCGACACCAGGGTCCGCCAATAAGAGTTTTTCTGTCGAAAATGGTTCTTTTTCCGGCGCACGATTCCACAACTTTGTCCTCTAACGAAGCAAGGGCGAGGACGTAAAAGGCAGCGACGAAGCAAGGGCGAGGACTTTTGAAGCACACACTTCATTCAATCCAATCCGTTCCAAGTGTTCTTCGCCTTGCTGAAGAGAACTGAATAGTTCGAAAAGGTCTAGCAAAACTGGGTCTTTCATTTTTCCCATTTTGCAGTGACCACCCATTTGGGATCAAAGTTTATCCCAAGACCTTGGCAACCCTACCAAAACTCAAAATTTCATAGTGGTATTTGGGACCCATTGGTCATGGTGTTTTAAACAAGATACCCTTTGGCAAACACTAGCAAACCTATTCTTTGGCCTACGCCAATATTATCTTTTGCTATACTGTTTCGACTTCAATTCGTCTCATCAGCTTGGGAAGTGTTGAGATCAGCGACATGGTTTGACCGCATACCCAAGGACAGTAGTGGGGAGATTCTGGAAAATTTTAGGATCGAGGACGTCAAAGTGCTAACCGTGCGCGGGGGCTGCGCGGGCGTGACGACGCCGCGGAGGCGCACGGGCTGTCGGTAGGCGGCGCCGGCGTCGGGCTGCGCGAGGACGTCGGCCACCCCCGAGAAGAGCGCGCGCACCTCCAGCGGCACCTCCTCCCCCCGGCGCGCGCCCGCCGGCTGCGCCCACGCCCACGCCACACGTCATCACCTCGCATTGATCCACTCTGGGTGCGGCAACTCTTAAGGTCATTTCTCCCGTACGTGTAGCGCATGCTTATCCCGCGGGATTTGATTGCTGTATTGTTAGTGATTCCAAGTGTGTCAACTGCTAAGTTCGTTATTTCCGTAAGTGTAGTGCATGTTTTCCCCTCACGATTTGATTGAATGTTAGTTATTTCGGGCGCGTCATCTGCTAAGGTCATTGGATTCGTAAGTGTAGCGCATGTTTATGCCTCGGGATTTGATTTGCTCATTGTTAGTGATGCCAGATGTGTGAAAGGCTAAGATATTTATTCCCGTAAGTGTAGTTTCCTTCTCGGGATTTAATTGATATTTATTTCGGTCGCGTCAACTACTAAGGTCCTTAGTTTCGTAACTGTCGCGCATATTTATCCTTCGGGAGTTGATTGCTTGATTGTAACCGGCGAAGCTCGTTATTCCAGTAAGTGTAGTGAATGTTGCCGCCTCGGAACTTGATGAATTGTTATTTACTTTGGTCGCGTCAACTGTCAAGGTAATTAGTTTCGTAAGTGTAGGGCATGTTTTCTTCCACGGGAGATTGCGGTGATATTTCCCTCGCTGTATGGCGAGATCTGGCGCAGACCTACCGTCGGCTAGCGGTTTTTTTTCACAACCAACAAGCTCCCACCAGCAAGGCACCGTCCCAGCCGAAGCAAGCTCTAAGCTTTCGACATGGACGGTAGTGTAGTGCAGGTTAGTGTGTGTAAGGGGGGAGGATATGTCAAGGAAGAGGAAGGAAATATCTCGCGAGGTGAAAATGCGAGCAAAGCCCTTATTTTATTTATTATTTCCGTTAAAAAATTAAAGAAAACATTCTAGGAGCTTTTGAGAAAAAAAGTGTTAACATTTTTATATAGCCTGTATTTGGTGACAAATTATACGGAAACTACTCATATATTCGAAAAAAATTGAACGTGAAGTTTTCAAAGATCTGTATTTAAGGAACAGATTTTATTTAGGAAAAATATTTATCTTCAATACTATTGTTGTAGAAAGACGCCTAAAAATTGCACATTGCATAAAACCTGGGATTTGAACGAATAAGAGATCTGTACCATTCTTTTAAACGTCCTTGACCCTATCCGAAGGCAAGTGTGATTAAAATAATTGGTAATTAAATTTAAAATTTTAAAGTGAAATTGTCATGTACTATTATTATTATTTTATTGTATATCGCACTTCATTGTGATCTAATTCCTAAATTTCTTTGACATGTTGTGACACTATTTTTATTTGTTTGGAGCTGGAGGTAAATATGTGTACCTCCAAAACGTCATTTTAACCTCATTTTAAGGTTTTCTTAAATTTGTAAAATTTGTTTGAAAATGAAATGACATTGTGATTGCCAAAAAATAAAAATTGAACTTTTAAACGTTGCAAAGTATTAATATCAATATAGAAACGACTATGAAACCTCTTAGCGATATATTATTCACATTACCTTGGAGTCGGGGCAGTGCGCAGGAGCAGGGGCAGGGGCGGCGTAGCGCTCCCCTGGGCAGACGGCCACGTTGGTTGGAGAGCACGGGGGCGTTGCCGTCGCGGGAGCTATATCGAGCTCAGCGCGTTGCTTCTGCAACGCAATGCACCCGTGCGTGGATCCTCGCTCACCGAGTGAGGAATCAAACTGACTGTTTTGTAAATAGTTCATAAACAAACCTACACTATGTGATGAAAAGTATTGGATTCGTCCAAAAAGGGGATATGGTGGGGTCGTATTTTTTATAGAGGGGGCTTCCACCCCTCACTGTTTTGTGTGGTCACGGCATAGGCCTACGTTGAGGTTTTCAACACCTTGCTTCCCATTGTTAAAGAGCCATTCGGAGATTCGAGCCATTCGACTGCATCTTTCAACACAATCGAACACCTGTTCATACTGCACGGACTGTGTCGGAGTGGTTCCACCACAATAACATCCCTGTAATGGACTGGCCTGCACAGAGTCCAGACTTGAATCCTATCGAACACCTTTGGGATGTTTTGGAACGCCGACATGGTGTCAGGCCTCACCGACTTACATCGATGCGTCTCTTCAAAGTAGCACTCTGTAAGGAATGGGCTGCCATTCCCCAAGAAACCTTCCAGCAACTGATTGAAGAGAGTGGAAGCTGTCATTAAGGCTAAATGTAGGCCCACATGCAATTGAATTTCAGCATTCCCGACGGTGGGCGCCACGAACTGATAAGTCATTTTCAGCCACGTGCCCGGATACTTTTGATCACAAAGTGTATCTTTAGCATATTGATAAGTATATTAATAAATCGAATGCAGAAACGGTAATGTTTCTAGGGCGTTATAATTTATTGTCTGCTAAAATGCGTGTAAAATGCGGGGTAAAGTATACTAGATAGAAGCAAGAGTATTGCTGAAACATGGGAGGATTGAGCACGTATCCCCCATTAAAATTAAGTAAAAAGTAAATAAACTATATAACACCACCTAAACTTTGGAATAATTTTAAAAAGTGAAAATGTTTGTAAATAAGATAATTAGCTGCTTTTGATATCAAATACCAAGATCCACATTGGATTGAAATTAACGCATTTGATCTTTGAACATATTTGGCGCCAATTGCATTGAGCTAAGTGCCAATTTGAAACGTTTACCCATCATCATTATTGGACATTTGCTTCATCTCTCACTTATCTCCAGACGCACCCTGTCTTCAAATAAATCCTTCTACTGCCCTTTTACAATCTTGGGAAACTTGATATTAAACTTGAATTTCCTTCACTTTGTCGCTCAAAGTCGTATATGACCTAGAACTGCCTCCTTCGCGTATTTACTGGCAAAAGAATAGCGTCACTTGTACCTAGTTATGAATGGGGAAATTTTGTGGCGGTGAGATAACATTTACTTAGCAGCCATACGAACATAAAGAAGATTACACCAACTGTCATGCTTTACAAACGCTTTTTACACAGAGATTATCTATCAGGAAGAGAACTGGGAAGGAATAGAGGTATATGTAAGGTGTCATAGTTGCTGAGATACCTTGCGACAACGCTAAAGGTAACATGCATATCCAGAACGGGATTGCAACCTCCAGACCCCACGCCGCTTAAGTTAAGCTGAGAGAGAAAATTGCCGATGGCTCTTCAGCGTCGCTGACCGGGAGGTTGCAGGGTTCAAGATCCGTCGGTGGCGGACTTTTGATACTAGCTAGATTGCTAGGTCGGATTAAGCCGCCTTCTCGAGACAATTCTAACCAGTTTTGGCAACGAGTAATTGGATAAATCAACGGTTCTTTCCCGCTATTTCAACCGTTGGAATCGTTTGACCAACGATTACTTTGTAGTTCGCCCTTCTCCCGTACACAAATTTACAGCGTTAGTGTGTCAATATTTTTGTAATTATTTAGCAGTTATAATAAAGACTTATTTTATACTTTGCACTGAAAATACTGTCTGAGAGTTCTTTTTCAGTGAACAATGACACAGCATTTTCTTGCGTTTCCAATCGATGATTGGTATATTTGTGCCCGTTACACAAAATGAATCGGTTCATCGTCCATGTCGTTCATCGATGTTACGTCTGCTCCATGGTGACGCCAGAGCCTCTATGAAGAATCATTCTTGCAACTTCCTAAAGTATTGTATGGTGAAGAACTCACCTATAAACTACGGTTCTACTATTTAATGTTTATTTAAAATTTATAAACAACAAATTAACGCAAATATGTAAAAGTATCAACTCACTTCATAAACATTCCATGAGTAATTATACTTTTTCCATGCATTTATTCCCTTGAAATTATTCAATTGGAAGGGAACTTCGGATTTATTGTACAGTCTGACATAAAAGATGATATTATGGATGATTTAAATGATTCATAAAGATATATGTTCGTTTCTTTCGAAAAAATTCCACGATTTATAAAATGTTAATTACATTATTCATTAATATCCTATTTCTCGAGATTTTGAAAGACCCGCCTAGATTGCTGCATTTTATCAATCACAGCGCCACAATCTACCGCCACAACTGGTGAACGATTTCAACGATTCAACCATGATTCAACGAATCAGTCTGAAAAATAATCGTACTACCCGTGCAATCAACAGTTGGGTCCCCTTCGGATGCCATCACAAATTATAGCGCCCGGCTGTTCCGATCGGTAGATTTCCGTGGTGACTTCGATCTATATCAAGTGAATACCGGCAGACTCTCGTAATGAAAGGACCACGGACCGTGCACGATTTTTCGTCGCTCATTCACGTCCCTTCCTCTCACCTTGAACTCATTACACGACATTACTACGCACATGTCGCATGTTTAGAGTTTGTCTCGGCTAGGGCGGTGAAAGAGATACACAAGGGGAGTAACCCTCTACAAAAAAACACAATCACAATATCCAGTGAGAGGAACACCACAGCTTCCCGGAATAAAATATTCCTTACACAAACGGGGATTATACAAATAAAACTAGACCTCCCAGCTCGAAGCAATCGCCGCAACCACTCCGCAGCAATACTGGGTTCGTATCATGTGTCCCGTAGGTGTAGTGCATGTTGTTCACCGTGAAATGACTGTGATATTTCATTTTTCACGTAAGTGTAGTGCAAGATGCTCATCGTGAGGTGACTGAGCTATTTCCCCGCTAGATGGCGAGATCCGGCGCTACCCCACAAGCGGGCGGTTTTTTCCGATCAGGTATCTCCCAACAGCGGAGTATCGCCCCATCCGGGACAAGCTTTAGGCTCCCGACCGGTCTCCCGGCGTGTGTAAAAGTGTAGTGCATGTTAGTGAATGAGTACGGGGTGAGGATAGCACAAGGAAGAGGAAAGAAATATCGAGCGCGATCTTTAGCCCGTTTGTACTAAGCTGGAATTCGCCTGGTGTTGATCGGAGGAAGCATGGATATCTACCGATCAGAGCAGCCGGCCGCTAGAATTATTGAATTGAATTGAATTGAATATGCCTTATTTTACGTGTCGAGACTCGGGCCATCAGGCCCGCTCTTCCGTCTGACCACGCAAATTTCGCTACGCTCCTTTCACCAACTAGGAGAGAAAGGAGGTATTTCTTGGGAGAGAAACAGGTGACTTGAATTTAGCTCAGAGGCGTCATTTAGGCTTGAGGATCTTTTACATGCAAGTAAATCTACGAACATGGGACAGCCGGCTTTACTTCCCCTCCGAAGGAAGGCGTACGAAGGATTTTTTCGCCCTTAAAAATCCACGGCTTCGATCGGGTTTGAACCCGCCAACTTGGGTACAACAGTCCAGTACGCTAACCGTTACACCACCGCCGCCGCCAAATATTCTCCAGACAGCGACAGAAGTCGATCTAGCTTTTTGGCTAGTGTCTAAAATCCTGCGACCGCCGGAAGTAGAACCCTAGGACCTCCCGGTCAGAGGCATTGCAGTGACATCAGTTGACTTCCTGAGCGACCTCTCCCGGTCACTCCGCATCAAGACCGTTCCAACGGTAGTCCTCACACTCCAGCCATTCATCACCACTTACCAACGACACAAGAAACGTTGCTTCGTCCTCTTTAGCTTTAGCTGATGGCACGCTCGGCACGAACGAATCTTGGGCAACCGGTTCCGGCGTGAACGTTACCGTACAGACCGCGTGCGGACACGATGGATCTGAAGTGAACGAATCAGAGCCGAGCGAATCCTCCGTGAACGAATCCGGGCAGAGCGAGTCCGGCGTGAACGAATCCGTGGCGACGGAGTCGGGCGAGAGGAGGGTGACTTCGAGGTTGATGGCGCCCTCGGGTCCTTCGGAGAGGTGCGCCACTCGGTGTGAAGGTTTGGCACACATCTGAGGCTCTTGGGCTGCCTGGTCCCTGCGCAACAGGCGTATTTAATTGGTATCTTTAGCAGGGTTGTCCAACTGGCGGCCCACGGGCCCAATGCGTTAAAAACTACGTGTGACGTGCTAAGGGGAGAAGTTAAATTTAAGTGACATTTATGTCCAGAAGCAAAACACCGTACTATGTCAGCATTTGCTCGAGGATCAGGGAAACTGGACGGAAACCTGATCGAGATGGGGGTCATTGACCCCGAAGCTGAAGTGCAATACTTGTTACAGGTTCTTTAGAATTATACAATCCAAATGATATAGAATACATTAAATGTCATTGTTACAGTTAATATTACTTTTCGTATTCAAAAGGGGAAGTCCCTTGCATATACATCGGGCTAGAACCTTGCCGATTAGCGCACGTGCCTGTTGAGGTAAACACTCCCTTAATGTAAATATAGTATATGTTTGGATATAAGATGATTTTGAATTTTTGAATTTACTAGACATCCCCCTAAAAGTAGCTTTTTCTTGTCGTTTTCTTACCCCCTCCTCCCTGCAGAACAATCACACGGTGCGGTAGATCAACAATAGAAAGCGATGTCGTGTGCAATTGGAAAGCGAAGACAATATAATTAATCTTTTACACAGCCCAAAACTCGTTTGAAAATAATTTCCGTCCTGAAGGACTTTTATCAAATACCATAAAATTTGCAAATAATTCCCTCATGGCTACGCGTCCTGAACCTGTTATAACGACCTTTGTGAACACTCCAAATCCAGTATAATGCGTGAATAAACGTTCTAATATTGTTAAAATTAAGATATATTTTTAACAATGAATTTTTTTAAAAAAATCCTATGAAGTGTTGAGAAAGAACTTAAATTATTCTCAGAATTACACTTAGATGGACGACATATTGACTGAATAAAACCCCTTTTCTCTATAAAGAATCCTAAAAGAATGCGACACGTGTTAGAAAATTTTTCTATTGTAGACAAAATATAGGAGCAATGAACGAGGAAACGATGGAAATTCAAATAATATTACCTCTGAGGAAAGTAAGGCGGGTATGGTTCTTCGAAGTACTCCGCAAACGAAACTTCTTCAGCACCTACAAAACAGTAATTACCCAATAATAATCATAACTTTCAGTGCGCCCGCCCGCGCTTGTGTTTGTGTTTAATTAAATGATTTCTTATCTTACGTAACGTGGCGAGACACATACTATTAGGCATGCACTTCTGCCTGACCACGCAAATTTTGCAATAGTCCTTTGGCAGTTCCTTTTGCAAAGGGCATTTTGTCATTCAGCAGAGAAACTCGGGCGACGAACTTGGACGACGAAACAGACGATTAGAATTGAGCTGAAATGCATCATTACGCTTGAGAATATTATACAAGCAGTAAATCTGCATCATAGAAAAGACGGATTGCTTTACTTCTCCTTCAAAACGTTTGAAAGATTGTTTCCTCCTTAAAACTTCTACGGGGATATAACAGAAACACTAACCGTTTTACTACCAAAGCCGACGTTACACCACCGAGTTTACGAAGGGGCATAGACTTTCAAGACATATTTTCCTCAATGTTAAAGTCCCTGTCTTCTTCACTAAAATTTCTTTATGAAGTTATGTTCGAAGATTTTGACTCTTTTAACAAGAGGTAATGGCAAGTACCTATATTGTTACCAATGCAGAAAAATCATACTTTCAATTCGTTTAACGATGCAAATAAGTTTTCTATAACTCGGGAACGAAAATGTCAATTTTTTTCAAATATTAGTAATTTAGCACTTTTTTAAAATTAATTTTTATGTACTTATTTTAAACTTTTACTCATCTTTCAACCATTGATTGTTAAAATGATGGGAAGAAGGGTTCAGGAACTCAAAAAAACGTGCGCAGATGATCTTCTCCCACATACGTCACATACAGTTTTTATTGTTTTTTTGACTAAATAAATCCAACTCTCAATCTAAATCTAACGTGGGTAACTTTTTCGCAGGTTTGGCTTGACCGCTAGAGAGTGAACGTGCTTAGTATTTATTAATTTCATACAACCTTGAAAGCCAAATAAAGGTCTGTCTTTGGGCTTGCGATTTAACGAATTATTTATTTTTGAGGGAATCGCACAATAGTCATTCATAGGATTCACTGCAAAATTAATGTTCTGTACAAATTCTCCCATAATTGATGTTTCGGGGTAGGTCGACAACCAAATCTCCTTCAACAGCCACCATTGGCTATCATACAAGTTACATTGAACTACAATCTTTGGATTCCAAACATTTTTTCATTTGTGAGAATACGAACTATAATTTGAATCGGTGTACTTTGTAATTGACACAAACTACATCCTGCTCGTAGATATGTTTACAGACATTCCGGGTATATATGTCACCGTAAAAGATCAGATAACTTCTGTTCTAAAATAGGAGGCCGCCTACAAAAAATATGCACGATGTATTGAATTGAATTGTTACCTCATTTCTTGGATCACGAAACAGGCGATTTGAATTTAGCTCAGCGGCTCATTTAAGCTTGAGGATCTTTTACGTGCAGTAAATCTAGTGACATGGACAGCCGGCTTTACTTCCCTTCCGAAGGAAGGCGTGCGAAGTTTTTTTTCGCCCTAAAAATCCACTGCTTCGATCATGTTTGAGCCCGCCAACTTGGGTATAATAGTCGGATACGAGTACGCTAACCTGTTCATCGTCGCCAAATACGCACGACGTAGGGACGAATGAGACGGTATTTGGCAGAATAAAACCCCTTTAAAAGAGACTCAGAGTGGAGACTCAGAAATTGGCAGCTTTGAGTCGAAGTGGAGGGCGGCCATGTGAGGGGAGTGTTAAATTTTCGGCTATCCGGGAGACGCCGCGTCGTTTTCTGGGGTGCCAGGTGGGGTACCATGGCACCCCAGCGAACGACGCGGCCTCCCGGATAGTCGAGAATTTAGGGATTCGAGCCGAGGAAGCTTACGTGAACGAAGGGAGTGTTGTCTTGGCTAAGTGGAAGTGTAGTGGGTGACCTGGCGCCTCTCCCAGATCAACGCCAACCTGTCAGGGAACGGACATCTATTGGCGAAATGTAATATGGACTTTGACTTAGGGCATCTGTCAATGTAATGTGACCTGGTGAAATAAAGTACATGAATGGGGATAATAACATTTGTGAAAGAAGATCTTATCTGTTGTTTGGTACTGAGGTGGAGCGTGTAATGAATACCTATTATACTATTTAGCCGGACAGATACAATGATACTACAATGTATTTTGATTGTTTGTGAGAGTGTTTTTGGTGTGTGTGAGAAAGAAAGAGAGAGAGAGAGAGAGAGAGAGAGAGAGAGAGAGAGAGAGAGAGAGAGAGAGTATGAGTGTGAGTGTGATGGGAATCTAGCCACGTAAAATAAGGCAACAATTCAATTCAATGATAACTCAAAAAGACATATTTTGTGAGCAGAATGTTGTCATTGATTGATTAGTGTTACCGGGAAGTCAACTGCTATGGTCGTTAGTACGTGTAGTGCATATTTAATCGTGAGAGGTGTCGGTGATCATCCCCCTTGTGACAACCTACACTCCGACGTGCTGGTTGTCCCAAACCAGGTATTTCCCCTCAGCGCAGCGCGGCACCGCCCCAGTCGAGCTCTAAGCTCCCGACTGGTCTTTCAATCTGTGTGGTAGTGTAGTGCTTGTACGTGTATGTGAGTGTGAGTAAAGGGTGAGGTTATGACAAGAAAGGTGAAGGAAAGCCCAGTCCGTGGCCCGTTTGTTAGGGAACTGCTCCGGCATTCGCTCGGTGTTGATCCGAGAAACTTGGGAAAACTACCAATGAGAGCAGCCGGCAGCCAGAATTCTCCTCCAGGCTGCGGCTGAATACGACCTGTCTATTGTCAAAAATGCTGCCATCGTTGGAATTCGAACTCTAGAACCTCCCAGTGAAATGAAGCAATGGATGTGATGCCGTCAACAACCTAAACAGGTGCGAGCCTTGTAGATGACCTTGAGTTGCTTCCGTTCTTTGTAGAAATCCAGTTTTAAACTGTACAATTTCCGCTTAAATAATCATGAGTCGCTTTTCGCATAGTAAAATAAATTTTCTTTACTATTCCGAACAAAATGCAGTTCATATAATTTTATTACATCGCTCCTGATTTCATATTCCAAAAACCCTATTGGTGTTGTTATAATGTCGTATTTGCGGGTGTTTTGGTTACGTTTGTGTGTTTATGTTAAGTTTGTGTTGCATATTTAGGTAACAATTAAGATTTAAAAAATAGCAAATCACTCATTAATACCATGAAGCAACATAACTGTAAATATGAAAAAGAACTCTCTAAATCAAACACGCCGAAGTAGCTGTTAAGGAACGAAAAATGGAGATTGGTACGAGTGTGAATACAAATCAAAGAGAGGATAATGTATTCAGTTTTCTGTTTGATGATGTGTGCAGCTAACGTAAATTTTGAATAATTCTACTGAACGGTTACATTAGGAATACCTGAATTTCCCAAACTGTACATCATGTAACAATCAATATTTTCATAACATGCGATACGCAAAACTAGGATCATTTGAAAAAAAATGCATTGATATTGCGTACAGTACGATTGCGTTTTATTCGTATTGCAAAATATTTATTCGTTTGTATCCATTTCTTCATTCAATTTCTGTTAAGAAACACTGTAGTGTAAATACCGCACATATTTGTTTCTTCCAAATTTAAACAAAAATGTGTATGGAAATAGTACTGTGTTAAGCGGGCTTAAACTTTCGACTATCTTGTTCAACCACCACGAAAAACGTTAAAATTATCAAAGAAGTCTCAATAAACCAGATTAGTGTTTAATCTGATTGAACAAAACAATATTACAGAATTTATGTAAAAATCAAACCAGTGGCGCCACAACCACTTACTTTCTCATATCATTTGTAATTTTTGCATTAAAAAAGTTTAATAAATTCCGAGAAAATTGGACGGCATCGGTTTTATAAGCAAACTTTCGACAAACCGAAAAAATAAAGAAAAACATTGGAACCGGTTTGATAAATTATTGTTTTTAAAAATACTTTTATTCCACGTGAAATACTCTGGAAATTTCTCGTATTTTAAAAAAAACGAATTAAAAGATTTAATTCTGATTTCATTAAGAAAAATATCTGTCTATTCTATATTGTAAGAAGGTACCGAAAACATTTTTACCTTTTACCATTTTCGAAAATTCAGAGACAAAAAAAAACCGTCTTGCTCTATTTGATAAACCTATTTTGCCCCTTACGATTAAAACTTTAATCCAAAAATGTGGAACAATTTTTAGAAAAAATTGAAAATATTCTTCAGGTTTCCCGTAAAGTTCCTCCGAAAACCAAAATATCCGTTTCAAATTAAATGTCTATCACACCCAGATCGATGCGGGAATTAAAATTTTGATAAAACCCCTGCCTACGGTTTAGCCTATAGCGTTGTTCACAGACTGAGGGATAGATATTTTTGTAAATATTTCGCTTTCAAGAACCCATCAACCTGGATTTTGACTAACTATCGTGTTAGAGGAAGTAACTTTCTACATATATGAACAATAACTGTCCACATTTTAGGCATCATAGCTTCACAAAACGAGTTTATTTCGGACACAAAATCTCTTCTTTTTGTTGCAGCATCACAAAACTTCCTCTATACTACGCTAGGAGTATGCAAGAAAGTAAATCTACAGTACTAAACTTTCGGAAGGGTAACTTGGGAACCTCCTTTAATAATCTGTGACGTAGTGAAATGAGAAATAAATTCAAATAACAAAATAAAAATAGTATATTAAAAGATTATAGAAAAGTTACAATAAGTTGGTAATTTTAAACACTCCGGCAACCTTTTCCTTCCAGTACCCTGCTTTACCGCAGAAAAATAAAAGCCACGCGTGATGCGAGCTGTCGGACTTCCGTCCCGTGACAATTACCGTCACATGGCCTGACGCCAAAATTGAAACCGGCCGTGGCGACCGTGTGCCTACAGCACGCGAGATAGTCTGGCCCTTACTCTCCGGACATCTCGCCCACACTCCTACACTCCTTGTACTTACACGTACAACGCTCTCCGATGTAAACTGAATGAGAACGCGGGCGCAGATGGCGCCGCGTTAAATAGTTGAGGGCTATACCCCCCCCACCACCACTGTTCCCTAGATAGGCTCGTTTGTTGTCGGCAAGCGAGGGCTCGCTGGCTAGCATCTTAATAGGGGGCTACACTCCTACACACAAGATTCCCAGGTTGGCTTGCCTGCTGTCGGTAAGCGAGGGCTCGCTGACTAGCATCCTAGGAGTTTACAGCCTAAGGCTATTTTTGACTCTGCTACGCTACCTGAGTCAACAGACAGAGCGCAAAATCCCGGAAGTTCATGCTCAACCCCTTCCTCCCCCGCAGCGCACTTTCACCGACATAACGGTTCTGGCCCTCGAGTTAACGACGCCACAAATCGGAAGATGCGCAAATTCTTGCTAGTCCAATGGTGAACGAATAGTGCGGCGGCTTACGTTGGGGTGAGGGGTGTTGCTGGGTACAAGGGGCGGGGTGAAGGGCGCGCGCAGGGCTTCGGAGGGCGGAGGGCACGCCCTGCATGGCGCTGCCGGCATTGCAAATTCCGCCCGGCGCACCCCACGCGTTCACCTGCACTCATATGCACGCATGGGGTCACGTGGAGCTACAATGCAGCACAGATAAGAACTAAGAAATATTAGGGATGTTTAGTAAATAAAAATAATACATTATGACATTTCACGAACAAGAAATATTAGAGATTTTTGTAAATGAAAGTGATACGTTATGGGCTTTCCATGAACAGGAAGTAGGTGTTGAAGAACAGTGATGTCATAAGTTGGTCAGAAAAAGTTACTACGGAGGTCAAAATTTGTTGATGTGAATTGATCTGTAAATAGGAACAAGCTAATTTGCCAGAGTGAACAATTTCACAAATAATTTATATAATTTATGTTGCAGCAGCCTTTAAGTCTTGTGAAGATTGACGACCCAACGAGAAAGCCGAAAAAAGGTTCAAACGATTAAGAGAAATTACCACCATATCTTTTGACGATAGTCAGCGACTGAAATTTGTCTTATTGCGTAGGCTTCCACGGTAGGAGTTCGTATTATCTAGGCTATCCGGGTCGAGCCGCGTCTCTGTTGTGATGGCTGATGTTCCAGCCAACACGTTGTAGAAATGTAATGTTTGTATTGATCGATATTGGTGTGGAAGGTATTGGTATTGATATTTATATCGACATCCATATTGACAGTACATTTCCATTCTTTCGTACGGGAGTCCTCGACCCGCGACAGCCACATTTGTTATGATTGTATATATTGACATTGGTATTGAAGTTATTGACATTGATTTTTAAATCGACATTGATATCGATATTCCATTCGCGACGTACCGGAACCTCGCGTAGTGACAGCCATATTTGTAATGATTGTATTTATTGACATTGGTATTGAAGGTATTGATGTTGATATTTATATCGACATTGATAGTGATATTCCATTCGCAACGTACCGGAACCTCGCGTGGTGACGGCGATATTTGTAATGATTCTATATATTGATATTGGTATTGAAGGTATTGATATTGATATTTATATCGACATTGGTATTGATATTACATTCGCAAACGCACCGGCATCCTCAAGCCGCGACAGCCATATTAGTAATAATTGTATATATTGGTATTGGTATTGAAAATATTGATACTGATACTTATATCGACATTGACAGTGATATTCCATTTGTACACGTCGGCCTATCTGCCAACGACGCGGCGTCACCCGGACAGCCTAGAAGTAGTGATATTCCATTCGCAACGTACCGGCATGCTCGCTCCTGCGGCAGCGAAGTTCCCGTAGGGCGCGGCGCGTGCAGGCGGCTGGAAGGCTCCGTAGCCGGGCGAGAACGGGAGCGCACGCCCCACGGGAGAGGAGTACGGGGGCGGGGAGGAGCGGTACGAGGGCGGGGGCGACCGATACGAGGGCGGGGGCGAAGGATAGGGAGGCGGGGGCGAAGGGTACGCGGGCGGGGGGCGGGAGTAAGGCGTCTGTGGAGGGGTGGAGTAGGCGGCGACGCATGTAGCCGCTGAGGGCGAGGGGGCAGTGGTGGGGTGTTGGCAGCAGGCGGCGCCGCGGCTGGGAGTGTACGACGCCGAGAGGTAGCCAGAGTCGAGCGACTCGTACGCTGCGAGAAAAACGAGTAATCATCAACATCATCATCATCACGGTATCAAATGAATCTAGTTCTCCCAACGTGCTGGATTCAGAGATTCGTAGTCTGGAAAATACTCGGGGCACTGCCAGGGCTATTTCCTCTTACCTCTCTCCCCCTTTTATGTCTCTTCTTACCCTCTCCTCGACATATCTTTCCAATCTCTCTCTAATGTTTTCCTCCATTTCCTCTTTCTTTCTCTTCACCTTTTCCCTTCTACGGTTCCTCTTTTTCTTCCCCCCTTCTTTTCCATTCTCTGCTTTCGCTCTCCCCATCCCCGTCTCCTCTTTACATCCTCTTTCATCCCCTTTGCCCTTCCCCTCTCTCCTTTCTTTTACATCTTACCCTTCGTTTTTCCCATGCTTTCATTTTCTCAGTCATTTTCCGAATTGTGCTAAATCCAGATTGTTCTTGGGTTCTGATATGACAGAAGGCACAAGTTAGGCTACTGAACTCAATTCAATATTGACTCGTATATTCAAACCCTCATTCCCATTTCCTAGTCCACTCCCTTCTCCTCAAATCCGAAGAATAATGAACTCACATGTTGTAGCTGCCGGCGAATTATAGCGGGTGAACCCCAGGGACTGGTTCTGTTGACCCACACCCTGTTGGCAAACGAGTGAAGAGCTCATTTCCTAAGCGAACTACCTCCAAGAAAAACACAGTTTTAGGAAGGAAAATTGTTCACTTTGAGCCTTGTAGTTCAAGAAAAGAATTAAAAGGTTTTGGGATAGCATTTAACGTAGAAGAAACACAATTTTTACACACAGTATTTAAAAGCATAACGGAAAATCATGATTGATACACAATAGAAAACACGCTGAAATGGAGTTACGTCACTTGGTAAATAAGCTCTTCAATTAGCTGAGTTAGTACGTCATTCGATTGCTGAAGACATAACAAGCTGAGATTAAATAAGTCTTAACTCAGAATGAATAGTTTCCGGAAACCTATAAAATGCGGTATTCTAAAAGATACTCAGAGTACAGGTTCAAACTGTCGCTCTCTTGCCTCTAAAAGATCTTTTGTGTATCGCCAGCGAGGGTTCGCATGAGAAAGACGTTAATTTTTTTGCGAAATCCAGAATTGGTAAACAGGTAGCTTAACGACATAAAATCAACTATTGACAATATTTTCACATTTTGCCTAAAATAAAAGTGGTTCTCTACCTGCATAGGCTTGGTAGGCGTCCACCCTTGCTGTGCCACGTGGCCATCCTGCAGTTGCCCGCCGCAGCACGGAGGCAGTCGACGTCCTGGATTCCATCCCCTTTGCCCACTTGCTGAGAGCACATTGAAAGAGAAACGATCGGGTTATGATGAAAATAATAAATTGAAGAAAAAAATGAAAACTATGCATGTATATTTTAGGCATTATTGATTCGGATTAATCCGAGTTTTGCAGCTAAGGGTGTTCCTACGACTGAGGCACGTATTTTATCTACGTGTGGGGGTAATGGAGGCATGTGACTAGCATGACCTATTCCCATTACCAAACATAGCGGTTTTGGCATGTCTGAGCTTTTTTCGTGACGCAGAAACTCAGATTATTTGTATTTGAGAGTTACAACTTCATTTTTACCCCGGCCGGGAATCACACCTGGGTCGTGGGATTGCCTGACAAAATGCAAGCACGCTGTCCATGAGCCACCTGAGAGGCACTAAAAATAAAGTGATGGTTCTAAAAATGTTTGTCCGCAATGCATTTATATTCTGCAGCTCAGTAAACTGTGACTTATTGCATTGTTTTTAGAAAAATATTGTGTTCTCTGGTGACATCAAATATATTAATTAGTGAGAATTTTATTTCATTGCTCTATAATTTATGTGCAACGCAATACACCAGTTTATTGCAAATCTTATGGCAACAATCTCATTATAAGAAATCAAATCGTTTAAATTTTGACAACACAAGCTATGCACAGATTTTTCAAGTTTCTTGTTTTTGTTATGCTAATGATAATGAATAAATAAAAAACCAGGCCATTCGAAAACGAATTAATGATACTCACGATTGACCGTACCTCAGAAGTATGTAGATATTCCTCGCATGAAAATAAAATCTTATTTTAGTTTCTTGTATCACAAATAATACAAATGGAATTTTTTCTTGAACTATTTTTATATGAAAATGATAAAAATCCACAAAATTCCATCTGTCACCAGCAGTAGCAATGCTTTTATAAGGACTCGTAAGAATTGTTAGTTGCAGGGGAAGTACGCAATGGTAGAGGAAAAATGAAAGACTGATATATAGATTGACAGTAGGATTTTCTTTTATCTGAATTTTGTTTGCCTGAGTGCGGAAACTGGTGCATATAACACTGTCACGTATTCTAATGAATATGAATGCCTTCTAATGGATGTGAACGCGGGGGCGATCTCGGTCAGAAGAGCTGGGAGTTTAAGACCTACTTTGTAAATCGATGTTTATCGTGGTGTCGTGGCATGTTAGGCTCTTCTTCCTACCAAACACAATATTTCTAAACTCATCTCACCTTTCCTATCCTCTCAAAGTAGGAGCATGGGGGTTTGTTTCAAGTAACTGTAGCACATGAACAGTGGAGTCTAAGTGCCTGCGTCCCCACCTTCCCGTAAGATCCTGCTCCTCCCCGGAAGCAATGTGAGGGCGGTTCCTCCAGTACGGGCCTCCCGGACACGGCTGTAGATGCGATCATGACTCCCCATATTCTATTAATACCATCCCACGACGACGAGACACCCACAGGCTAATCTTGTATGGTACAGCAAGAACACACTGAGTATAGATGGCCCGCGGGCCACATCAGGTGATGGATCTGGCAGGAGGAAAGTGCCATGGAGGCCTCATCTGGAGGATAAACCGAACATAGCCAGTGGGGAGAACCTTGGAAATAACCAGTAACCACCTAATCAAATTGCATCTGTCATCAGCAGTAGCAATGCTGTGAAGTGGACTCGTAAGAGTTGATAGTTGCAGGGGCAGTCCTCTACCATTGTAGAGGGAAAATGAAAGACTGATATAGATAGCAGGATTTTGTTTAATCTAAATTTTGTTTGCCTGCGTGTGGAATAGGTTCTTTCTAGAATAAGAGAGGAAAAGGTTACGACGTAAACAGCGACACAAACACGTCGCTTTCTCCGCTTCCTAACGCAGTATTTTGCTCACGGGCCATCATCGGTGTCCTGGGGGCGTGGGGAGGGGACCCCCGACCCTGCCCCGCTCGAATGGCCTGCAACAGACGTACACGATTGACTGATTGATTGCTAGTAATTCCGGGCGCGTCAACAGATAAGGTCATTAGTCCCGTAAGTGTAGTGCTTTTTTGCTCGTGAGGTGGCGGTGATCTCCCGACGGATGGCGAGTTCCGGCTCCGACCTACGTCTGCTTGCGAGGATTTTCCCCTACCAGGTATCTCCCACCAGCGGGGCACTGCCCCAGTCGGACATGCTCTAAGCTTCCGACCGGTCACTCGCTATGTGTGATAGTGTAGTATATGTTAGTGTAAGTGTAAGGGGTGAGGATAGGACAAGGAAGAGGGAGGTGAGATTGCGCCCGGTTCGTGACCCGTTTGTTAGGGTCCTACTCCGGCATTCACCAGATGTTGATCGAAGAACCCACGGAAAACTCCCGATCAGAACACCCGGTTTTAGAATTCTCTTCCAGGCAGCGGCTGAAATCGACCTAGCTATGTAGCTAGTGTCCAAATTCCTGCCGCCGTCGGGAATCGAATTACAGGACCTCCCGATTAGAGGCACAGCAGTGACATCAGTTGATGCCCAGAACAACCTCTTCCGTTAGGCACGCGGTTATCGCACGTGATTAATTGATTAGTGCTTCCGGGCACGCAAACTGCTATCATCGTTAGTCCCGTAAGTATACTGCATGTTTTATCGTGGGAGGTGGCGGTGATCTTTCCCCATTTGTTGACTAGATCCGGCGCCAACCTACCCGTGGGCTTGCGGGAGTTTCCCGTATTCTCCCCTAGCAAGGCACTGCCCCAGTCGGGACAAATTCCAGACTACATTATTGTTTGTCATTACTTAGAAAAGCCGAATAACTCGTAATACTGTTTCTTCTTAACGGTGCATTGATTTTCTAGGTGTCTATCTCTGTTTTATTGATAACGCGAACAATTAGAATAAAATTAGAAAAAAAATACTGAACAAAATTAGATGCAAATTAAATTCTGTTATGCCAGGGAATCCATTACGTCCAGACACATTTGACCCGGCGTTTTCGATCAATCAGATCTCTGAAGACGAGATTTAACATGAATAACGAGATTTAAAACTGGGTACATACAAATATTGTCGGCAAAATTTACTGCAATTTCCGCAATGGCTTGTACCGTGTGTGTATATCTTCAGTTAGGGCATAAATAGATTTGAAATTATTTTTTAAAAACTTAGCTTGATATATTTGACTTTGAACAATGTAATTTTTTAGTAAATTAAATGCCATTACAACAAAATGTTTGCTAAGGGAGCACGGCCTCGTGTCTCCCCATCGTATCCGTCCCTGTGTTCTGTAAGCTGTGCTTGCTTAAATTTTTAATTTGCATTTGAATTGTTGCGGTACTTATTGTCACAGAATGCAAGTAAGTTCTTTTTATCACTGATGGGCAAAACACATAATCGCGTTCGTGATTGAATAACATGATTGTGAGCTGCCATTCACTGTTTGGGTTAGTTGTTTTTAGTTTTTTTTTCATTTGACATGATGTATAATGTTTTGTAGTTTTTTTCTAATATATGACTGTATGTTAGTCTATTATATGGTTTTGTATGTCTAGAACGTGAAGATGGAGGAAATAATACCAACCCCCGAAACGTTAAGTGCAATTAAAAAAAGTGTGTGATAAGATATTCTAAAATTTAAACAAAAGAATAAGATATTTGTCAAACAATACATGAGCTCATCAATGATAAAAACAAACACAGTTAAAGTTTTAATGGTTTAAATTGCAGTGAAAATGGCTGTTGTACTTACAGATACTGCATCTGGACAGAATCAAACATCACGCACGAAGACCAGGTGCAGGGGTCGGAAACAAGCAAAGACGTTTTTAAAAGTCTCAGTTAAATTATAGAATATAGTAGTGTAAAAAATACAAACAAAAAAAAGATCACACAAAAACTAATATTCGTCGCATGGTTACTCTCGCACTATTATGGACTAGCAATTACGGAAAAAGAAGAATCAATTAAAACAACTATAGTTTTCTTATAAAATGTTGAAAGTACTCAGAAGGAAGCAGTACGGATATATGAAATGTTATATTAGAACAAAATTCCTTTATTGAAATAAATTGGAGTTGAATTTTTTTTTCGCTTTCCCTCTTCCTTTTCCTTTAGCTCCTTCCGCGCCCCCTAGATCCTCTCACGTCTTTCGCTTCTTCTTCCCATCTCGCTTCCTCCGCTCCTCTCGCTTCTGCTCCTTCCGCCCACTTGCTTTGCTCTTCCGTTCCGTTTCCACTCGCTCCTTCCGGTCCCGCTCGGTCCCTCCTCGCGACACTCAGCAGCAATGGCGCGCAGATGCTTTGGGAATTGCATGTAACTATTGTTAAAGTAGTAATGAAAAACAATAGTTACTCGCCCGTATTTCCACGCAAAATTATGCGAAAAGTATTCGAATTTTCGAAAAGTTGTACATGACATTACAAAATCTATCTGTAAGGTTCAGATTTCATTCAGCAAAAAGATCTCTATATTCATAATATTAATTGTAAAATGATGCCGATAAAATTTTGAATTTTTGCAAATTTTTGAAAAATTAAAATTTTCAACCAAATAATATTTTTAGCTACTGTATTTATCCACTTTCTTGTTACCAAGGCCCTGTAATAAGAGTATTTCTGCCGTATATTAGTACTTTTTTGTGCAGCATTCTTCTTCAACTTTCTAATTACTGCGTAACGTGTAGTGAGAAAGTAAAAGCGATTTTTGCGAAATTTTGTGACTTGTAAAAACATTCCCTTTTCCCGGACTTTTCCCTTCATATACTAGACGTATCTTCGTAATCTCGATCACGTTCACTGGGGTTCAAAGCTGAGAATATATGGCCGGTACTTCCTACCATCGCGTTTCCTTGGTTAAAATATCCAAATCATCCACGGCGAGCCCAGTGCAATTTCATACTGCTAGATTACTTTTGTGTAAGTGGACATTTGAGCGATGGAAATTTTGACAAATTTTGGTTTTTATAATCCCTTTCTATATTCTCGTACAAGAATAGGGGTAAACATGTTCTGAAAGATAAAACAATATTAATCCGTGCCAACGATAACCAGAACGTTTTAGAGTACTTATTTGGAATCTCACATTCAAAGAAGCTAGTACCAGAGTTGGTCACCCCTCGTCTTTTATAAGGCTACTAGTTGTACCCACAACTTCGTTTGCGAGATGACTTGAATTTAGACAGGTTAATTTAAATAAGTAAAAATAAAGTGTGAAAGTAATTATTGGACAACAATTACACAATAGTTATTTCGCATCAACAAAAAACCATATACTATGTGGTCAAAAGTATCCAGACACGTTCAAAACGGTCTTATGGTGTTGTCGTGTTTTTCATGGACGGGGTTTATACCCCTTGCTTTGTGTGGTACTATCACGATACAGGCCTACGTTAATGTTTTAAACACCTTCTTGCTTACCACTGTTGAAGAGAAATTCGGGGATGTCGATTGTATCTTTCAACACGATCGAGCACCTGTTCGTACTGTACGACCTGTGGCGAAGTGGTTACACGACAATAACATCCCTGTAATAAACTTGCCTGCACAGAACCCTGATTTTAATCCTATCAAATATCTTTGGGATGTTTTGGAACGTCGACTTCGTGTCAAGTCTTACCGATCTACATCGATACCTCTCCTTAGTAGAGCACTCCGTGAAGAATGGGTTGCAATTTCCCAATAAAACTTCCAGCACCTGATTGAAAGTAAGCCTGCAAGAGTGGAAGCTGTCATCACGGCTAAAGGTGGGCCAACACCCTCTTAAATTCAAGTATTATCGATGGAGGGCGCCACGAACGGGTAAGTCATATTCAGCCTCTTTTCCGGATACTTTTGATCACATAGGGTATCTTCGGAACAGATTGGGATATTGCGATAAAATAAAAAATAACACTGTCCTGTGAGTAGTATCTATAATGTGTTTAATTTTCATGATAATATATTACGTAATTGTTTATTTAAATTGGTTGGCGCGGACGGACAGACGGGCAGCCAGCTAGCCAGCCAACAATATTGATTTACGTGATATTGGTTTTTGTATTAAAAAAACAAATTAAAAAATCATTTAAAACTTGAACTAAAATTCGAAAATCATTGAAACGTCAGATTTAATTAT
Source organism: Gryllus bimaculatus (assembly GCA_017312745.1). Classification (NCBI taxonomy): domain Eukaryota; kingdom Metazoa; phylum Arthropoda; class Insecta; order Orthoptera; family Gryllidae; genus Gryllus; species Gryllus bimaculatus. Next base: position 1,892,172 of record BOPP01000172.1, read on the forward strand.
TTGTATTGATGTGTCTTCCTCTGGAAAGACAGTTGTTTAAATTGCGCCCTACCAGTGGCAATCAGTCAGCATCAGTCAAGCCAGGGCATATGAGATATCTATGATATGAGTGAGGTTGAGTGAGGTTGAGTGAGGTTGAGTGAGGTTGAGTGAGGTTGAGTGAGGTTGAGTGAGGTTGAGGTTGAGCCTATTGTTGTATGAGCCTAAGGTTAGCCTATTCCGTTTATAACCGTCTCATTTTTTATAAAATTTCTTTAATTAATCATGTGTATTGGTATTAAAAAACTATGAAACTCTGTATACCTCACAATATGGTTACGTTTTCCACTAATAAAATACTTAATGCCAAAAATGTTAATATTTGAACGCGAAAGCGAAGATATATTTCTCCGTTAGTGTGCTCGAAAGGTGCTGTCCACCTTGATATATAAGAAATGTGTAAACTCTAGAAATTGTTTCGGTTCTCTATTTCTATTTACATTGTTACTGTGTATGATATTGATTTGTGGCATATTGTATTGATTGTTCCGATTTGTATTGTAGTATGTTGTGTATATATTTTATTGCATTGCGTTGTGTATGGGTATGGGAAATGAGTCTATTCAAAGTTATGGGCAAAGAGTAAATGTTTCTTACCACGTGTGGAACAATTGTAAGTGCAGGGCATGGCAATAAAAGTTATTTACGTCGGGTAACACATATTTCAAGGTTTTAGTATATTTTCTTGTCTTCCCCGCACCTGAAATACACATTATTATTATTATTATTATTATTATTATTATTATTATTATTATTATTATTATTATTATTACTGACTGTAAATATTTTCTTCATAATAGACATTTATGCGCGAATTTTTAATATTTCTTATTCACATGTCACATCAGTCCGAATTTTCAGCTCAAAGGGATTAGATCGGTATTAATTCAAGAAAGCTTAATAACTTCTATACATAGGACGAACTTACCGTGAGGGCTTCAATAGTTATGAATAACTTGATCAAATATATGCCCTTATTTTATAATCTGCTTATTACTTCCTTGAAAAATACTATATGACCCATTTGTAACGAAACTCAAGGGATCGAGTACTTTTTGGAGTTACGGAGAATTTTATGGAGGGATTGTATCAATGTAATAAGATAAACAACCAAACCAAGAAATGTCTGCATTACAAAAAAGAACTATAAAAAAGTTAGTAACAGAGTTTACTCTGTATCTTAAAAACTTATCTTGCCTGTCTATACTGTGGTATGCAAGCTGTTTAAAACACACACACACACACACACACACACCTGCAAGAGATGTTCCATGTTATTGTTCTACCGTTCCATGTTTTCTAAGATTCGTTTAACGACAGACAGGGGACAAGATAAGGTTTTTATATTTCGAACTCATGTTATCCGCTGGTGATTCGAAGTTCGAGAATTTCGGGCACAAAAAGCAACCGTTGCTAGACGACAAATCACCCGTAATAAAGGGAACAATTTCAACCTAAGGTCAATGCACAACAATAAACTGCAGATCTATGTTAGCTGTACCAACATGTCCTTACGAACAAAAGCTGTAGAGTATGGGGATTTGATACCAAAAATTATTGTAAACTGCGATTTTTTCTATCGCCGGCGCAGTACGTTTGAAATGAATGTACTTCGCTGTTGATTAGCGCCAAAGAATTGTTATAAATGATCGAATTCCCAGTATGGCGGCTGTTGAATTAATTTCGCCGCCTACGTGACAACATCAAGTAATCTTCAATTTTTGAAAATATGAGTAGTTTTTGCGTAATTTTGCGTGAAAAAGGCAATTTTTAAACAGGTTTCTTAAAAAGGTATTATATTTTTATGTACATTTTCTTTCCGTATGTATCAAAGGATGATAAGAAATGGCGCTAGTCTTATTTTCGGGCAACTCTATTTTTAGAAATTGCAAAATGTTAACATTGCAAAAGTACAAAATTGAAAATAAAGGTTTTTGTCTTAAATTAAATCTGTTGTAATACCAGTAGTGCTATAATACCACGACCAATTTTTAACCCTTATTTTCAAGCAAAATTGTGCGAAAACCAACGACGCACAAAGCGTATTTTTGCCTTCAATAAAACTGTTAGTTTATATGCATGCTAAAGAAAAGAAGCAGTCATTATTGACTTCTGTTATCAGGGCGGTATTATAAGCAAGAATTCGTAAGGGATACACATTTTGCCAATGAGTATTGTTAATACCGCTAGCAAGAAAATGAAAATGTATAGAATCTAATTGTTGCAACAATAACACATACTTTCTGGTGTCATTAGAAAAAGCTACGAAACATTAAAATATTGTATTTTCTACGCTACTAACACATCAGCTATTATTATAAAACGTGCGAAAAGCAAGCAACACACTGTTGTCAACGTTGTCAAAACTATGTGCATTCGCTTGGCTAATAATATCAATACAGTAATTAGAATACATGTAAATGACATGAAAATAATACCTTTCCTCGTACGATAACTATTTCGATAGAGTTTCAGCTTATTTACTTTCCCGTATACATATGTACACTGAAGAACCTAAAAAATGGTACAGCCATGCGTCTTGAAATAGAGATATGGAACCAATCAGAATACGGCGCTCAGGTCGGACGTCTATATAAGACAAACAGAGTCTGGCACAGTTGTTAGATCGGTTATTGCTGCTACAATGGCAGGTTATCACGATTTAAGTGAGTGAACTTGGTGTTATATCCGGCGCATGAGAGATGGGGCATAGCATCTCCGAGGTCTCGATGAAATTTGGATTTACGACCATTATACGAGTCTACCGTGAATATCGGGAATCCGGTACAACTTTAAACTTCCGGCATCGCTACGTCCACAAAATGGTGGTGCAAGAACGGGATCGACGTTGACTGAGGAGAATCATTTCCGTTCGTCCCTCCGTCCCTCCGTCCCTCCGTCCCTCCGTCCGCCCGTTCGTCCCACCGTCCGTTCGTCCCACCGTCCGTTCGTCCCACCGTCCGTTCGTCCCACCGTCCGTTCGTCCATGAACACCACTAGCACCTTAATTTTAAGTAGGATTGTTTTCAAACTGAAGAAACACCTGTACATATGGCTCGAGCCGAGGTTTTGAGAGTTTGAAAAAGATCCTATAAAATTTGGTGGTACTTCACATGAAGCCTCCCGGACATTTTGAAAATTTTCTCAAAAACGGCTCCAACTTTTTAAAATTTCTTCCACGTATAGAGTAAACTACACTTACAAAGGTGGCATATGTCGCATCTTCAGGGTTACCTCTAAATTTTAAAAGATTGGAATTTTTTCCGTCGTTTCCTACAACTACGAAATTGATAATAGAGATTTTTCCTTTAAATGGTATTTTTGTTCATAAACAGTTCTTTCAGTAAGGTCAATTACATTTTTTCAAAATTTTAGTAGTTATCGAGTAATATTGCCTGCAATATTTGCAATTTTCAAAAATTACTAAAACGATTTTTCTCAAAAACGGCAGAAAATTTTTCTTTAAACTTTTGGTAGTGATATTAATGAATGCACTATATACGATGAAATACACGCCATATTCCTCTATTATTTTGTTTTGTCAAAAATTAAAGAATTGTTATTTCCTTAACTTGTCTCTTACATCGTTAATATTTACATTAGCAGCAATTTGTTCACATTATTGTATTTATGAGTACTTGTTTTTTACATAATGCCAGATTAAATTTCTGGAAAACCCAACATTTTTCTGTAAACATTATCTCACAATGCCGCATTTTCAGAAACGCTCAAACACCATTTTCTCAAAATTGGTTCCAAATTTGTTTTTCAAACTTTTCCACCAATAAGTGCTTATTGCACTGTTTAATACGACAAAGTTCATTTTGCTGTATTCTTTTTAAGTTTTTAAAAAAAATTATACCAGGCAAAAGCCGGAGTTGTACCTTAACAAACCACGCGTAATATTTTCTTCATTTTCGCTGCGCTATCCTAATTTTTAAACTCACGCTTTTATGCTCTGCACTACTTCGCATGCCGGGAGTCCAGTCAGGAACTCAGTTTGTCTCGACTGGGGCTGTGCCTTTCTATGGGAGATACTTGGAGAGGGAAGTCCACTGCATAGCGAAGTTAGGTTATCGCGGTATCTCATCATCTAAGGGAGGAGGAACAATGTCACCTCCCTTGATAAAACATCCCCTACTCGTACACTATAGGGACTAATAACCATAGACGTTCACGTGCCTGGAAACGAATCAATCTGACAGTCTTTACTCAAGAGGAAGGTCGTATGAGCGAGTTATGAGCGACATAGGAGCCAGGGAAGTATGTTTCTTGAATAGATATACTATCTTGATAGTAGCAAGTAATATATAGTCTCCTATATTATTTGCGTTGTAGATATACGTTTTGCGTCTCTAACAGGCAACCAATCTTTATAAATTATGTCTCTAAAGAAAGATAATTTCACGGAGCCGTGATGAATTGCACTTTGACATTAAAAATATGGTGGACTTAAAAATATGCTAGCTCGGGTAGGGGAAAACTTATGATATGGCAAACTTTTTAAATCAACTGAAGTAAAATAGTTTGAAATAAATGATAAACGAAAATGAAAACGCGCCAGCCTACAATTGTACGTGAATGAATTAAAAAAACAATCAAATGTAAAATTATAGAAAGAATGGCGCACATCACTCGACAACTGCCAACAATCACAGTACAGACGCACGATTTAAATGTTGGCGACAACTGGAAGACTGTACATCAATCCCCAGCTGTTAACTCATATTGTAAATAATGCACCGTTTGATATTTAACTTAAGGTGTCGGTTCGCTAAGATAATCAATTTAATGAAAATTGTTTTAGTATCATTCCCATGTACCGAAGTGGAATCTTAGCATACTGAATTGTTTCTAATCGTAACAAATGGTATTTATTACTCAAAGGTGAAAATATTAGTTTACTTATTTTTTGGCTTGGAATTGCTTTTCTTGGATATACGCAAGAACGCCGACAATACTACAATACTTTTTAGTATACAAATAAATTTTCAATTTTCACACCTCAGCAAGCTGCTGCCCTGCCCCTCCAAAATCTCCTCTGTTCCTCAAAACCAATCCAGGGAGGTCCAGTAATATTGCAGAGTATGATTGTACTTGCCAGAACCTGTATTGTTGTATGGAAAACTCAACATGGCTTTCTCAAGAGTAAAAACCTTTTCTAATATTTTTGTGACTATCAAGGAAAGTGAACACTTAACGTCACGGAAAGATTGAATAATTACTTCAAATATTGTTTTCAAGGAAGTGTGAACTGTTAGAAGAACGTATCTATATAATACTGAATGAACCTTTATTAACATTTTTTTCCAATATCGATTGCTTTGTTTTTATTTTTGTTTCATTTTCTAGAAGTACGAAGTTTCATTTATACAATTTAAAAAAATAATCGTGTTTCATTAACAACTTTCTTTCTTAATGGAAATAATAGGGAAATGGTGGGATTAACATACAAGAGTTCTCGCACAGGAACGCTAGTTTTATTTTATTTCTTTTAGTTAAAGACGAATTTTGAAATAGGTTTTATATATATATACCACCCAATTTCATATACAAAAGGAAAATCGTGGCACATTCCTCTTCCCACAGAGAGAAACATAAGTTTGAAAGACGCGCGCCTAGTGTCGTAAAGTAACAAAATGGTCCGCTAGTGTCGCAAATACACGATACAACTTTCAGTACTAGCAAAAACATTCTTCCACTACGAAACAATCGAACGGAGGAGTCGTCTTCAGTAACATGGCAAGTCGGAGAAACTGTGCATCAAAAACGGACTCCCGAACGAACTACTGTAAGTCTTCTCAGACATTCAAGAGATATAAACTAACTTAAACTATAACTTAAACTATAACTTAAACTAAAACTCTAATCTGTTAACTCTAACTGTCAACTCTAACTTAAACTCTAACTTAAACGCTAACTTAGAACTCTAACTTAAACTCGTAACTTAAACTCTAACTTAAACTCTAACTTAAACTCTAATTAAACTTAACTTAACTCTAACTTAACTCTAACTTAAACGTCTAACTTAAAACTCTAACTTAAACTCCTAAACTTAAACTCTAACCTTAAAACTCTAACTTAAACTTAACTTAAAACCTCTAACTTAAACCTCTAACTTAAACTCTAACTTAAACTCTAACTTAAACCTCTAACTTAAACTGCTAAACTTTAAACTCTAACTTAAACTGCTAGACTTAAACGTCTAACTTAAACTCTACTTAAACTCTAACTTAAACTCTAACTTAAAACTTCTACTTAAACTCTAACTTAAACTCTAATTAAACTCTAACTTTTAAACTCTAACTTAAGACTCATAACGTTAAACTGCTAACTAAATCTAACTTAAACTCTAAGCTTAAACTCTTAACTTAAACTCTAACTGTAAACTCTAAATTAAAACTCTAACTTAAACGTCTGAACTTAAAACCTCTGAACTTAAACTCTAACTGTAAACTCTAACTTAAACTCTAACTTAAACTCTCAGCTAACTCTAAACTTAAACTCTAACTTAAAACTCTAACTTAACTCTAAGCTTAAACTCTAACTTAAACTCTAACTTAAACTCTAACCTTAAACTCTAAAACTTAAACTCTTAACTTAAACTCTAAGCTTAAACTCTAACTTAAACTACTAATTAAACTCTAACTTAAAACTGCTAACTTAACTCTAACTTAAACTGTAACTTTAAACTCACTTAAAACCTTAACTTAACTCTAAACTATTAAACTCTAACTAAACTCTAACTTAAACTATAAACTTAAAACGTAATTAACTGTAACTATAAACTGTGATAAACTATAACTTAAAGCTATGAGACTAAACTATATAGCTTAAACTATAACTAAATAATAACTTAAAACTATAACTTAAACTATACTTAAACTATAACTTAAACTATAACTTAAAAACTTACTATAACTTAAACTATACTTAACTATAACTTAAACTATAACTATAAACTTATAACTTAAACTATTAATTAAATATAACTCATAGACTAAGCTATAAGCTGTAAACTATAACTTAAACTAACTTAACTATAATAAACTATAACTTAAACTAATTATGATAACTTAAACTATAACTTTGAAACGACTTAATAAACTTAAATCTATAACTTAGACTATAATCTGAAGAAATATGACAAAATGATGTTTTATACAGAAGCCGTGCGTAGATAAAAAATTTAACGTATCAATTTGAATGCAGAGATCCCGTGCATTCAACATATGAGTGGAATTTACATGTGATTATTCTTTCTTTCAGTTTCTTTGTATGGTTATAGAACTAGCTATTCTATTACAGCATTACTTTGGTAGATTTCAGTTCCCTTTTGCACATCACGTAATTGGGAGCGAAAATACTTGGATATGCTAGACGGCGTAGAGCATTTGGCTACCCGACCACGTACTTCAAGGAACTTGGGCACCGGTGACTGGAGGCGAGGCGATTTCAAGGTCACGAGGCGAACGCAAGAACGGCGACAAACCTCTGGTGATTGAGTGTAACCGACGTCTCGTTAATCTGCGGTCGAAATCAACTAAGAACGATCTAGTGAGGATTCCATTATTATTATTATTTGAAACCCAAATTAGGGCTGAGTATCGCAATAATCAGAATAGAAAGGACTTATAACTATTCAAAAGTTAATTCAGGATAATGAATCAATCTTTTTCCTTAATGTGGAAATGAAAGTCAAGTAATGTACTATTTTATGGTAACATTGTAAAGATCAGAAGAAAACATAGATAATTAAAACGTGTGGAGTAAATGTTAGCATATAAATAATGTTTTTCTTCTAGGTAGATTGAATTTAAATATATGTGTGTATGTTCCGAGTTTCTAAAAGGGACGAGGAGTTGAAAGAGATTATAGTATATTTTGTTTTAGGCCCAACTCGTTTAATTTGAATGCTTGTGTGAATCCCATGAGAGCAGTAAAATCACCGCCCTGAGCCCCCAGAAAAAAATGTATGTACTGCCAGGACGTAATGCCAAAAATGCGACCAATACCACTCTTCGTGTCGTCGTTTGCTACATACGAGGGGGGTGCAAAAATGTGGAGACTTTCTGAGAAAATAATTTATTTTCTTATTTCACACAAAATTAAGCGAAAATTACTCATTTATTCGAAAAATTATGCATAACCTTATTTCAAGACCTGTATTCTAATAAGAGATTTTATTAAGGAAATATTGTAATTTGTGGAAGACGACAAAAATTTCTGACGATTTCATATAAATCAGGGAATGAAATCAGAGAGTGCAACGAAACTGAGGCTATTCTCTTAGGCGTCCTTTACGATATCCAAGAAACAATTTTTAAGAAGTCAATTGTTTAAAAAGAAAAGAAATGCTCTCAAAATGAAATTATCCGGTTTAAACTCACAGAGCCTCAAGTTTGATCAGATTAATCGAGACTTATTAATTTTGGAGACCTGACATTATCAGCTTTGATTAGAAATATTTAAATCTGGTTACGCAATGAAGTAGAAGTAACTTTTGATAAAACAATAATATATTGGAATTTCGGTTTATACGGAAAATATAATGCGATGAGGTAAATAATGACAATAAAATCACTGTGCATCTAATTAAAATATAAATGTTATAACTCGACCAAGCGAAGAATGAAGGAGGTGATTGCGGCGCGTCATGGAACTAACAGTGTAAACGCGGGTCTGTACAGTCAGTTTCGCTAACTAACGTCGCGAGGAGCCTGAAGCGAGTTGTTTATGGGCGTAGCTTTGGGAAATGTGAGATCTCTAAGAGATGTGGCACTTCGCGGGCAGGTAAGACGCCTTGCATGTAACGTAATTAAATTTTATATTAGTGAAAATTATGGTGTGCAAACGAAACGTGTATCACAAGTGTCACTTTCTAATTTGAAAAGAATAACATCAGAAGCAATTGATAAAATACGAGTAACAATAGAAGACTGGAGACAAGCTGTCACTCATCCCATAAAATAGCAAAAGAATACTGAGATAGGGATACTTTGATTGAAAATACTGTTATGACCTTGTAATAAGTGTCGGTCCGGAAAGTGGCAGCGAATCATATAATGATACGGACAATCTCTCGAACACCAGCGAGGAAACTAACGGCATCAGAGACTAATACTGTAACTATGGAATATTTTAAATTTTACCATTCTCTTAGAAGAATATAAGAAAAAATATTTCTTTTTATATCAAATTTATATTACTTTTCGTTGAATTTAAACTTTTTGTATTCTTCATTCATATTATTTAAGCTTAGAACCTTATGCGGTTTGTTAAGTGTGCAATAAAGTACCAAAACTTCGTCATAAGTATCTGGAAGATACATTCACTATGGTGGAAGTTATTTTTGCATAAAAAAATATTTTATTAGATACAAGTTCTGAAAAACTGCTTAAGGTAAATTATACGATTTATACGAATGTTACAGTACCTATTTTTTGCTCATTGAAGGAATTCGATCAAAATTTTGATTCATTCTGAAAAGTAAACTTCAATTTATTCCAATAAGATATGAAGATATGTCCAAATACAGTTTAAATTGGGAAGACACTATATTTGCGACGAAATAAATCTCGCTTTTCTTCCCGCAACAGTTTGGCACGGTCCCAGTTTCATTTTGAGTTGAATGCCCGTATCTCCGTATCTGCCGTTTCGGGTGTAAACACAGACAGTGGCGCGCTCTTGTAAACATTTTCTCAACTTGGCAGAGATTTATAAAGCAATGGGTTTTCGTTCACTTTATGAATTTGCGTGATGATTCTCGAAAATCACGGAAGGGAAAGCATAAACGTGCGTTAGTCTACTGGTTTATTCGATAATGCACAAAGAAATGATGTGGGCAGAAAAACACTAGCTAAGAGCAGTATATTGTTTTGTAGCATTGTTTATATGAATTAAAAAAAATAAAAATACATGGCTATGAAGCTAACTTCATTTGTATTCATAGATGAAATTCGTTTCTTTATTATCAATGTTACCGTTGATACTTTTGCACCCTGGTGAGTGCGGTGTCCCCATCATTCCAGTAAATTGTAAGTACTCTAGTGATTGAAATATATTATTAAATCATCTTAATTAACTCTGAAGAGTTTGTTGGCTCAAACACGTGGAACGTCTTAAAGGAATCAATATGTACGAGTATATTACGACAAAAATCTTCATTCAGGTCCCAAAAGGTTTAACACATACATACCGGTACGCGCGCCCTTCAAATCAATTCGACAAAAACCGCAGACTAAGAACAGTGTTGGTCCCCCTCTCTGAAGAAATTATATCAAAATATCATAAAAATTACCGATTTTTGAACAAATTTATATTATAACTAGCTGAATGTGGCGTCATCGACGCTGTCAACTGTTTTAACAGTATTTTCACGTGTTGAAAATGATTAAATGTCTTGCCTAGCTTGATTCAAATAAGTTCTTACTCTATTGACATTGAACAAAACAATGAATAGTAGTTGCGGACTCTGACACTCCCGTTCCAAAATTTCCAACATCCAGCAGTGGTTTTGCATATTACATCCACACGGAAAATGGACTGGTGACATCGCAATCATTAGGTGTGGGGGAGCCATTATACTAAGGAAGCATTAAGAGTACTAGCACATTTTGTTGTGGAAGTTGGAATTGTAATCTGTGGATACCAAGGTTTTTGTGCGTACTCACTTGGTTATCGAATATAACCTTGAAGTGAGATAGGGGAAATTCACCAATACTAGTTTCAATTTTTTGTTAGAATGTGTTACAAATTGTATTAAATAAAACATTACCTATATATTTGTGATAAATGACATTTCATTCATCTTCAATATATAATCCTCCTCAGCAAAACCTCCACATCTCTACTACATTTTATTGAAATTGTAACCTCTCTTACATGTCCGGCCACCTTCCTCTCATATCCATGTCTATATCCATCTCATCAAAATTGCCAAACCTTACTAAAAACTGATTGGAAATCCTATCAATACATCCTTTCAAAAAAAAAATTCACCACATTAATTCCTATCCATTGAAGCAATAAACCAATCAATGAAATACCTAACCAACCATGTATGCCAAGCATTTCATAATAACATTTATAACAAAAATCTACACCCAACATTACACAAATACGTCGATTTTACAAATGTAGAAGCGAGAAAGGCAAACAATACAGACAAGACAGACCCAAAGGCAACTACAAACTCAAATAAGAAACTACTCCATGAAAAAATTCAATGACTTGAAGAGAACAGAAGCACCGACAACATCCACAAAATCATCAAGGCAGTCCGAGAAAAACATACCCACGTATCCTCACTTCCATTGTTTCCCGACTAGTAAATACCTTTATAGATTTTGGCCGGATATTTATTGTTTTAACAAATATTCCTTATCTATAGATACTGTACGGAAATTTCGTTTTATTTCTTACTAATGCATTCTACGTTTGAGTCGATATTGAAAGGTCGTATATACTTGTCATTTGTTTGTTTTGTTACCTAAGCCATACTTCCATTCAGATTCCCCAAAGATAAATTCCGTTCTCTGAAACTCATTCTATCTTTACATCGTAAGCCCTGTTATCTCACTCACTTCACAAACCACCAGCAATAACTCTGAAACACTCAACCTTATTTATCATTGAGGAGCCCAATGGGGGTCATCCTACTTATTTTTACTATGTATTATTGGGTATATATGTACCGCAACCAAACAGTTCTGGTAAGTGGCTATGTTCGCTATATCAGAAAAATATTTAAAAACAAAAGTTATGTTATCCATAAGCATCATCTATTGGCGCATTATTGAATAAATCTTCAGCTATGATAACTCACACGCGTTTTTTAAAATTGAAAGTTGCATTGAAATCAACTTCACTTAGTTAAAAAAAAGTCTGGTCCTAACCAATGGCTGAATGAAAATAGGTATCCGTCCATTAAGATTGGCCCCGCCCGTGTTTTCTTCCGATGAACGTCAAGAAGACCTCTGAGAAGTACATTAACAATCTCATACCCATGTCATTTCGGCTCTCTGAGAACAATGTGGAGGCAAGTGTCAACGCAAACTCCTGACTCAATTGAAAACCAATTTTAAATAAAATTTCTGTGAGAATTATTTATTACATTTACAACAAATTACTATCATTTAATTGAAGTTTCTGTTAAAATATTTTCAGTTTTTAAGGTACGGCAAGGTCAAATGTATTTTTAACGTTTCCTGTACTTGCGGTCCTTCCCGAAGGGTCACAGAAGGACAGTATTCTTTGGAAGAATTAGTTCAACATTCATTACGTTGCACCAAATGTACAACTGCAACATCGACAGATTCTTGGGCATGTATCACACGAGGATTGCGTTAAGTAGTATGCATTTTCAGAGTAACACAAAATGTTGTGCATCGTGTCGTTTTGTCCGTTCCTTAACGCACGTCTTTACGTGTGTTACTTAACTGCGCGAATATAACACTCGTGTGCAGGGGTTTAGTAAACATCCGATTAGTGTCCAAAGGCTAAATTATCACTTGGGGATAATTTCAGTTAAGGGATATCACTTAAGGAATATATTCTAATAATAATAATAAATAATAATAATAATAATAATAATAATAATCCTAAACAAGGAAGCAGTAACTTCTTACCTTGATAAAATTAAAGGGAAAAAATGGTCTTTGAGTCTGTAGTTGTCCCCCCCCCCCGGTAGGCTTCTGTTAAATAACCTGCTATTTCCCATCTATCAACTTTTTTCCCATCTGTCACAGTTGGGCACAAGCCGCCTTCCCCATGGCCCACAGAGCAATTCGAAATTGATTTCGGATCCGCAGTGTAGATATTCTGTTTCCCACAATTTTGCTATTCCGGCAAAAATAAATGTGGAGATTCCTTACACTTTGAACATACCGAGCACGTCAATTGTTAAGGATATTAAGCCCGTAGGTTTAGTGATTGTTTTATCGCGGGTGGTGGCACTGTTGTTTCTACGGTGGAACATGAAATTTCGATTTCGATTTATTTAGTCAAGTTAACAGTTAAATCTGTATGTTACGTATGGGGGAGAAGATAATATGCACACGTTTCTTGAGTTCTAGAATTCCTTCCAATCATTTTAACTATAAATAATTAAAGGATGAGTAAAAGTTAAAGATAAATAAATAAACAAAAATAAAATTTAAAAAAGCGCGAGATTAGTGACATTTCAAAAAACAGACATTTTTGTTCGAGTAATAGAAAACATTTGCAACGCGCATATTTGCACATATTTGCAACGGTAAACGCACTGCAGATTTTATTTTCTGTATTGCTAATAAAATAGTAACTCGCTCTTACCTCTACTGCTACCTACAACATAACGTGCGCATAGTGAAGCTACATTTACACCCAGAAGCAAAACAAGGGGCCATCTCAGCATTTGCTCAATGGATAACGGAAACTGGACAAAAACCTGATCGACATGGATCATTGACCCTGAAGCTGAAGCACATTATTTATTACACGCATATTAAGACTTCTTAAAATATATACAATACAAACGTAAATTAAATCATTATATTTCACTGTTTTGTTAAAATGAACATTTTTCTTTTTGATGATCAGTAACAGTATAGATCAGTATAGAAACAGCTATGCAGCAGAAAAGGTTTTACTTTTAAGTTAAATTGGTGTATATACTTTAATTCTTTAATGTTATATAGCAATGCGTTGTAAAGTAACTTACATATGTGGATTTCTGGTAGTGAGCTGTGGATACCAATACTTTATGAATGATTTCTACGACGTGTGTGGTAATCATTTTCGTGCAATACTGATATTTATATGTTCCCACCGTTAAGTAAGATAGTATGACAAATATTACAGATTCGTAAATAAATAGGCAAGGCAATGGTAAGATTCCAATCTCAATGAAGAGAGGCTTGCCGATTCGGCTCCGACTTACCGTCGCATCGGCTGGTGGAATTTTCTTCATTCAGTTTTCTCCCAACAGTGGGGCAATACGCCATGAGGAAGGTCGCAGAATGGCGATCAAAACGTCGGCACCTTTGCCATGGGCGCGGCGGCACCCGGTCAGCCTAGTAAATAGTGTATGCTCCCGTCTCGTTTCCCGACACGTGTGATGGTGTAGTGCAGGCCAAATTCCAAACTAGAATTCGAACTTTGAAATTATCAAGTAAATATAATATAGATAGTAAGACTCGTCAGAAGGCTTATGACTTACGATAGAAATTGTTCACGTGATCCTTCAAACATTGCCAAACTATGTTCTCGGAAGGCACAACATGTAGCACTTTAGACGCGAAGTCCTCTAAAATGCGAAAGAAATTACCAAACAATCAAGTGCAGTACTGTCACAGCGCTAAACGCATCCACTTTACTCAGATTTTGGTGCTGGGAACGTTTCTCCCTCGTAGCACCTAGGGCCCGTCACACGAGCGTTACGTTGACGCGCGTCGTATTCGGATGTTCTTCTGCGACACGCGATACTTATTGCGCGTAATCTTAATGTTCGTGTGCAGGGGGCGCTAACTAGAAATCTATGTGCATGTGCCTAGACAGTTTCATCATACGGCGCAAGTCATTTTTCAGTTTTGGAAATACACTTTCGCCAAAACCCGATCATCACACGACGTAGCTAATTTAAGACATTGGAAAGCTGTTTTAAATCATTCTGTATTGTGTTTCCAAAAAGGGTCGGAAACTTGGGATATGATAACTGTGAGAATGCTCGTAAAATTGGAAAAGGATTTCATTTACGGTAAATGGAAATTGTTAACAGAATTCTACCAAATATCTGATGTTCTTATATTTTTATTAGCCAAACTGAATAGCTTATTACATTATTATGGAAAAATCTTATTTATACATGAAAGCATTTTTAAATCTCTATGTCAGTTTCAACAATATCTAATTATAAAATTTTAATCTAGATCACACTTTCACGTCGAATTTATTTAAAATTTATTTTTAGACACGATTACTGTCAAAATATCGTTTGTTATTTAATGCAAAAATTCTTATTAAAATTACAAGTTTTAATTAATTAAAATTGAGTCAATACAACCAAAAATTTTTTATTTTAAATTCAAGAGGAGATGGGCGAGAACAGACACGTATAGAAGGTGGTTCGCATCTTATTATAGATTCGTGATGTTTAGTTTTTCAGATTACTGCTAAACAAATTTTCTTTCTGGATTGCACTCACGGAGATTCTGGGCACTTTTCGGCAATCCAAGTATAGTATTTATGGCCGAGCTGGTGCTGCAAAACAAAGAGAAAATTACGGAAACATAATTAGAGACCGGAAATTTAGCAAAATGCCTTCTGTTAATAAGTCATAAGAGTAACATTAGCAAGGAGTCCCTCAATTTTACTTCTGGGTAGTTTTCTTTAGTAGATTTTCATTTTTTCTTTTGTTGTCTACTTTAGTTTCTGATGCCTATTTTTTATATTTCTTAGTTTTGCTCTTTTATGCCTTTACGTCATTAGTTGTCTTGTTTCCTTCTTCTGACACCTATCTGGATCACATTTTATATACCTGAAAGCTTGGACAACACGACAGCACACACGGTTGTTGTTTGTCCTGTGTAAGCAGAGGCTGTGTTAAAAATCTAATTTAGAAAAGGAAGATGATACTAGTCAAGATTTTATCTCCCCCTCCTTTCCTCATTGATGCCGTCAGGCTTTGTATCCTCACGAGTAATACCATCCAACTTTTGAGTATGGCCTCCAAACCCTTTTGAAGACCGCTCTCTGTTTGTTACATGTCCTTCTCAGTGCTAGCCATTACACAAGTGCGAAGAGCGAAACGTTTAATTCCGTTTTCAGTGATGCCATTCCAAGATTCAAAAGAGTCCACAATAGCGTTTCAAAAAGGCAGCGTCGCGAGTAAACAAATTTGTTGCCATCATACCTGGTGGACACGTGGAATAATGACTTCAGTTTCCTCACACGTTAAGTGCTACTGTAAATTTTTGATTTAGAACAAAATGTGCTTCATTTTTATTACAATTTTGAACAATAATTCCTTTTAATGTGATTTTAATTTTTTGCACCCCCACTTTCGCTAGAATAAATGCCCTTTTGAATGTCTTTTTTCGAAAACTTAAAAATGTCTTTTTGACAGTCTTTGTTGGGTGCAATAAATGCCTGAATGTCCAGTGCTCTAATTATAATAAAATGGAATGAAAATGTAGACCGCTGCTTCAACTTTAAAATTTAAAAGGCTTCAGACAGTAACTAAATACATTTCACTAGCCATAGCAAGCCTCCCGCTATTCGTAAATATTATTTCGATTTTGGTGGAAGTGTGTCCCTTCTTGTTACTGTTTCAAGGCTTTTATAAAAATGAACAAGGCCTGTTGAAGAAATGAAATAATCCACACATTCACCAAAATCTCATTAACATTTACGACTTATAGAAGGTTTGCTGCGTTTCGCATTGCTTACCTTGTTACTTCCTCAAGCCCTTCATTAATATTTTACATTTATTTATTTGATTAATATTAGCTGCGCATACATCTTCAACCGACCACAGTTTGCTTTATACCGACCTCTGCCTCCGATTTAACCACAGACATCTGGCTGCTAAAGACGGCTTTAAATTTATAGTCATTAATATATAACAAACATGAATGCGCTCTGGGCATGTCGGCTAAATGACGGATAAATCGACACCCAGAATTCAGAAATTCATAACATACCTAATTGGTCTATTTAGAATGTATGAAGTTGATGATTTAACTTGACAAGACGTTTGAGTAAACAAAATAAATTGAAAGGAAATTAGTTTTATTTTATGAACTGCGGGACAGCTAAGGGTTTTCTTGATTATGGTTCAGCAAGAGTGATACTGAGATCATTAAATAACGACATACGTTTGTTCCCTGATAAAAGAATATTTCCATCTGCACCTTTACACTTAGTTACAAAATGTGGATGCCAAATAAAATATATCTAATGTATTAAAATGATCAAAACTCAAAATTCGATATTTCGTTGAAAGTTGCAAACGCGCATTTCAACATTTTGTATAAAATAGAAATTTCAGTTAAAAAGCAGACTACAATTAAATGGACTACAATTTAAAAGAACGTAACGCTTAAAATTTTATGAAATGAAAATGTTAAAGTTTACTCGATTTAAAAAACTTTATAATATAAAAAAATATTTAACACCTCAATTTAAATGTGCATCCGTACATGAAATCATGGGAGTAAAATCAATACTTACGCTACCACACATCGCAAAAGGCCGTCTGATTTCTCGAGATACTGGGCGAAGACTCCTTAAAACCTAAAACAAGATAATTATAATCAGTAGCGTCTCAAGACTTCACAAAATGGAGGTTAACAAAATGAAGCCTTAGTGGCTCATAGAAACACGCGAGAGGATGACAGGGTTGTCTCAGTCAACAAATTCCAGTCTGGCTCATTCGCAAGTTAGCACCACAGATCTTTAGGAGAATGCCAAATACCTGTTATTGGGGTAATTGGCCTTGTGGCATAGGTTTCAATATGTTACCCTGATTTCAAAATTTTAAATAACTGAGGTTGTATTGATTATTTTGTTTATTTTTATTTTAGCCTTTTCAAAAAATTTAATCATTTTGCTATTTAATCACAATATGATTGTGATTAGAAATTTGTGTGTAAACGCTTCTTTTAGAAAAATTACTATAGGTAGCGGTTAATTCTGAACGGTTATTTTGATAAGCTGTTATGAGAGTCTTTTGGTGTAAGTCAAACTGACAATGAAAAAACTGAATAATCTAAAAACAGTTATTTTTGTAATAAGAGCCATCTATGACTCACTCCAGGTTATTTAGTTTACTACAGCAGAAATCTGCTAACAGCATACTAATTCTCGCTGGAAGAAGGTCGAAAAGGGTAGCGCGGGTCTTATTTTGACTTTGAGGCACACAGTCTGACACCGAACGTACCATCATTTGAATAGAAAAGGACGCCGAAACATAGTTTCTTAGGGAAATCTTACGTTATTCTTTTTTTTAATTTATTGATATGTCCTTGAAGCTGGCTATACTGCAGCAAAAATCATCGGAAAAACCTCAAATTTAGTCTAATTGAAACGTTGCTGATATAAATATTCATAATAAATACTTAGTGTTAATATATAAACATTAAGTGTTAATATATAAACATTAACTGTTAATATATAAACATTAAGTGTTAATATATAAACATTAAGTGTTAATATATAAACATTAATACACAATGACTTTCTCTTAAGACTTTAGTTTAAAAAAATCACATTCTCAGAACATAGAATACACAACGCGAACTTAACTTTTAGAAGGCTCTAAGCGGGTAGAACAAAGTTTATTTGTTCAACGGTACTCATAAGGGTAACTAATAATCATTTTCAAAACTCTCTCTATCAAAAGTTACCAGCATGTAATGATTGGAACGGTAAAATTTGATTGTAAAAAATTGATACATTAATTTTTCTTCAATTTTTGAAAAAGATACTAAAAAGGGAGGAAACGGAAAAGTAACAGGAACAAAAAAACTGAAAAAAAGGAATATGACTAGTCAACAACTGAACAAATTATCATCAAAGGTGCTGGAAAACTAACCATTGCTGCACGGCAGTTGTTTGCCGTTTTTTAATTTCATTGTGATTAAAGTTTTGCATCGAATCTGTAAGAAAGGGTTTAATATCACTGTCGAAAAAATCTATACTCTTAGAACACAAATACAGAAAAACGCAAATTCGAGTTTAATTGAATTCATAAGCGAATAGGGACAACTTGTTATTGCATCGAATCGCTGACTGGTGTCAGCGTCCCCTGGAAAAGAAGTTAAGGAAATACAGGGCATGTTTCCTGGTTCTTAATTGATCCCTCACTGTATCAGCGACGCTTTTCGTCTCTAGAACTTTTTTCCATTTGGTGATTTTCCGATGAAATGTAGATAGCAACAGAATTTGAAAGTCACGTAGACCACTTTCCACAATGTATGAATGTCTCCGAGGGTAAAGCAATAAAAATTATTGTATATTACTATAATTATTAATAATTATTATAATTTTAAGTATGACCCTCGTGAATACCCCGCCCCTATTTAAATAATTGTTTTAAGAACTAAAACGGGTTGATAATAGAACAACCTCAAACTTTTGTCGAATTGCTTACCATAAAAATGTAATAAAACGTCCAAATAGAAAACTACCATTTTATAGATTACAATATACGAATAACAATTCGTGTCTCTTTAGTGACACGAAGCTGGGATCATTGAATCATTCAATCGTTTCCGAGTTACGAAGGATGATAACACATTTTGTATGTATTGCAAATTGCATGGGCACCTTCCTTACCTTATACCATAACATGCTACCGTCTGTTTTTTCGCCATTAATCTATTTGAAGTAGGCCTATAGGGTAATTCCATATTCAGCAGTATGTAACTTTGAAGGTCAGATTATTGTGAATGGTATAAAACAGTAACGTCATAATAATTATTACACGCATTATTAACGTGTCTTATCGTAACGTGTTATATAGGAGATATTGAAAATAAAGATAAATTCGTTGGAGGTTGCCCAAATGACTCCCTTGTGCACAGTTTTTAATACAGATTTATTAATTTAAAGTGCTAGTCAACTTAGCAATTTATGGGGTCGTTACTGAAATAATAGTTTTTGCATGTCCAATAACTATGAGAATCATCTGCGTTCATTTTGAACTTCGTCATTAGTTTAGCCTAACGATATTTAGAAGGAAATAAAGGTAACAAATCTGAACTTACGTCTCCAAGTTCATTGCAAGCCGAAGACCTTCGAGGCACAGCACGAAGATTGTCCCGAAGCTACATGGAGTACCACAAGGATAAAAGTAATTGTTTCACAATGTTCTCTCAAGGGATATTCACCGAATTACTGCTTCAATATTGAACTATGTGACGTTTGTTGGTTAAAATGCAAGAGTAATTTAGTTGCAAAATAGAAATTTTTCTTAAATAAATCCTGCAAGACGAAATACAAAATCTTTGGGTAAATTACATGGAAATCCCACTGTAACGACATGGTTACAGTCAGAAAATGTTACGAAACAAAAGGTTGTAGCCACTCCTAAGTCGAAAAATAAAACAAATAACTTTTCCTACAAACTTCAAACTTACAGAACGATGTACTACGCTTTTAGTGGCGAAGATAACATTTTATATTTATATATATATATATATATATATATATATATATATATATAGGAAATGTTAAACATCGAATTAATATTGGCTATTAATGACAAGTTCTTTTTTGTACCTTAAAGACATTCAAGAAGTAGAATAGTGAGTGGCCATTATCGGGTCAAATGTCTCACCATTGCAAACTTTTCTAATTTTTTGGAACTACTGCATCAAAAGAGCGTTCTGCACAGGCGCGTTTACTCTAATAATTTTCATTTTGTTACTTGCAGAATTCCATTTTTTTAAATGAACTTTCCTTTGCTTGCACTTGCAATATTTTTCAACGAGAATGATTCGATGCCGTCATAGTCGCTAATTGCGCCAGAGAATTATTACTAAACGCGTCTCTTACTTCCCAATAATTTGGACTCCTCCGTAATAAAGACCTAAGAAATGCAATACGTAGTGAACAGAAGTTATGTAATGCTGCAGCAAAAAGCAGTGATTTTCCGACAAAAAACATTTGTCATAAAATTTCGTTACTAAATTTTCGACATTTGTTTCCCATGTTTTCATCTTTGTAAAGTAGGTACAGTTACTTTTCGAAGCTATTCTGCGTGTTAATTCCGCACATGTCTTGATCAGAACATCAATGAAAATACGGATACAGATATGACACGTCGTTTTGGCATTTCTATTATATGCCAATATCATGAACACCACATTTCCTACCATCAATACTAAATTTCTCTTGCTCTACGCAACAAATTAATTCTTTAGTTTCTGTTTGCTAGTGTAAAACGTTAGGTCATCAAAATAAATTATAAAGTTCACAAACTATTTATCGCATTAAAAGAAAGCTTTTGAAGTTACTGGAATTTAGCAAAATGTAATATCTGTACCTAGGAGATACAGGACACCATTACAGGTTTTTTTCAAAAAGGTACCTAATTCTTTAAAAGACATTTTTCCTCTAACTTCTCCGATGTATTGAGAACTTTGATGGACTCCAAAATGGATTAAAAATTAGACGCGCTGAACAACAGCACGCTCACTTGTGCCCTTAGGAATTCACCGCCTTCTAACCCCTCTCCTAAAAAATAAGTTTCTTGTAA
Source organism: Gryllus bimaculatus (assembly GCA_017312745.1). Lineage (NCBI taxonomy): Eukaryota > Metazoa > Arthropoda > Insecta > Orthoptera > Gryllidae > Gryllus > Gryllus bimaculatus. The sequence continues at coordinate 1,913,452 of BOPP01000172.1, forward strand.
CGGTGTTCTGCGAGTCCGATTGACCCAATTCAACCTTGTAGTAGTCTCTTATCAGTGAGAATTATTCTTAAAAAGAACGACCTACCTCTTTCAAATGGTTCTCTGGAGAAAACTCCTGCAATGATGGAGCTTTGTTCGGAATTCGAGCAGACTGCTGAAGAGGAGGTACTGGTGAGGGAGATTCTTTCTGCAAAACATTAATAATAAAAATATTTACGTTGTAACAAATTCGAAAAAAATACAAGAAAAAAATGCCAACATACAATGGATTAATTAGGAGATATATTGCGAGACCTATCGCAAGTAGTCTCATCTGTCAAAATATAAATAAAATAAAAAATACAAGATGACTTTCATTATTTCATTATGTAATTACGCCAACAATAGCACATTAGCGTTCCCGCGGGCGCATGAGCAATGGAAATCAAAAGTTCAAAACTTACATATGCGGATCTTATAGGTGACTGGACGCACGAAGATATCCGACGTAAATTCGCTATTGCCTGAAAATTAATTAAATACAAATCAAGAATAAAATATAAAATATACTAGATGTAAGAATACAATTTTATAAATACAAAAAATAGATTTTAATTTGATTCCTAGCATTTCCAATTGTACAATCTCGTATCTCTTGTAATCTACCTTTGATAACATATTCTTTTTTCAATTAGAAATTAAATTCAAAATATGGTCATTGCAGACAGGGAAAGGCCTATGGAATAAACTTAAATAGTAAAATGAAATACATAAAAATGTCTGTTTCTTCCTTATTTGTTACTGATCTTTTGGGACAATCCGCTCCATTTTAACTACATGGGTAACAAGCATGACGTTGCAGAATTAAAACTCCTAAAACCATCGTCTCCTACAGTTTTTGTCGGACAAATGTCGCACGAATTGCCCACGCTCTTCCCTGCCACTTCCCTGTCCTATACACGCAGACGGCACCGATCCCTTTACCCGGGAACACTGCCACCCCTCGTGATTAAATCATTCCCTCCACTAAAGGGACCAACGACCATAGCAGTGGACATGATGCGACTAACCTCCTTCAACTCTGGACTCCTCACTCCGTGGGTAGGAGGAGGGTTGAAGTACTTGGGGGCCGGCGTTCCCAGAACATAGTCTGGGAGGTACATCCCACCTTTAGGCTGCAACATTAGTAAGGGACAAATTACAAAATTAGTCAACTCAATATTTTAAATCATATTTTTTATAGTTTACAATTTTAGTTTCGGGAACAAGACAAGCACATATTCATTATGAAACGCATTGAAAATAAAAGTAGTTTATTTTCCAAGTAACACAAATTTTGTTGTTTATGTATCATTCACTCAATTTTGTTGTTCCCATTCAATGGTACGATGTCTTCAACATCGTCTTTCCATATTTTTCACTTAGGTAACGGGTTTTAATCCTCTGTACAGCCTTCTCTCAAATCTGTTAGAAAGAGAAACTGCTACACTATCTTCTAGATCTAGCGTTTCAGCACTGCCGCTCGAGTTTTCGCCTGCTTCTCAGTCCTCGCTTCCCTCTGTATTGAACTCCTTCCTTTTGTTTAGGTGCAGTTGATAAATTACGTAACGCAAATTCTGAGTATTTTGATTATCCCTCTGCTCCTGTAACGCACCCCTAACGTGTGATTGAACCCGCTCGTAATAATTACGCAACGCTTGCAAACAGTTCCACCCCTATGGAAATGCAAACGGTGAAAATAAGTTATAGGTCACTAAACAAAAGAGTATTAATTTCATTCATTCAGTAACAATTTCTAGTAACTTAAAATAGTTTTGTTTTAAAAAAATAATTAGATAATATTTTAATGTTTTAGTGTGACAAAAAAGGAAGTATTTCAACAAATGTTAAAAAATGAAAAAAAAAACATTCAGTGTTGCATATCACTAAAGGAACACTCCCTACCTCTATGTAACGCAGCGTAACGCTGCCTCTAACCCCCTCCCCCTCTAGCTTTACGTTATAAATGGACAGACCCTTATCGGATGAGGAAAACTGTCAAAGGACTGTCACTTACCGAGATCTTTTTCCAGGTATAAAATCGTTCTGTTCTTAGACTTTGGGTCCGATATTGCAGATTTACGTCTTACAGAAGTTCTATCTTAAACAAGTTTCACTGTATTTTGTTCTTTTGAAATGCATGTCGTCAATGTTCTCGCGATTGTTTTACCTTCATACCCACACCTTCATATGGAGCACGACAATTCCCATAGTCTGTTCGTCAATGCTTACGACTTATCTGACATCAGGCAAGAGGAAGGCACCAAGGAAGAGGCGGTCCGCTATTAAATAGTTTCTATTTACGTGTTGAGTTATGAATCAGCCATTTTCTTTTTATATTCTTGGTATTAAAGAACAGTGGAACTATGTATTCGTTTACACTATACTAAGTTATTTAGTGGAGATTAATTTATTTTTGATAGGCCAAGTCTGGCCACGCGTACATCCTGCTTCAGTACGCGCAAATATCTGCAAGTACCCCTATTTGGGGGGAGAGGGAGGATCAGCATTTTATCTGAATCCCGATTTTTATTCCCCAAGGTTGTTAGCTCTTAATGTTTGGACGATAAGAGGATGATGATCGTTAGAGATGAAAGGGCGGCACACACACACATCTAGACACACAAATACACCCATGTTTGGACACGAACCCGCGGTCTTGTTAGAGATAGATACGGCACTACTGCCCCACGAACTCTTCCATCTTGACCGGCAGGTAAAAATTAATATTAACGAAGATCTTTTTGTCAAGATATTTAAATTACTGCCACGCTAAATGAAAGCGTTTTATTTGTTGTTCTTGAACACAGTTCACTGGATAATCAGTCGGTACCGAAAAAGTGAACCGTTCAGAATTCCTTTTTAAAAAGTCCTTTTCGATTACATACATTTCACAAGCTTATTCTTAAATTAGAGATCTAGAAGGTAAAGTGCAGTTTCTCTTGCTATCAGATTTGAAAGAAGTCAGTACAGAGGATCACAATCCGTTACCGAAGAGAAAAATCTGGAAAGACAATGTTGATGACATCGTACCATTGATTGAGTGAATGATAAATGAACAACAAAATTTGTATTACTTGGAAAATATACAATTTTTTTCAATGCTTTTGATAATGAATATGTTCTTATCTTTTTCCCGACACATACATTTTAAACTATAAAAAAATATTAAGTTTAAAATATTGACCTGCCTAATTTTGTAATATCTTGTTATAGTTTGGAA
>BOPP01000172.1:1920477-1994875 GCA_017312745.1 Gryllus bimaculatus
GGCTAAAGGAGTGAGGGGTGCGGAAGGGGAGTAGTGCTGGCTGAAGGGATAGGTTTCAGGGGGGGGGGTCTCTTGCGCATCGTATCCGATTTCAGCCGATGGGCTTCAGGCACCAGTTTGCGTCACAATTGTAGCGGGAATATTAAATACAACCAGACACCAAAATGATCACCTCGTTACAAGACATTGAAACAGATTTATTAAGCATTTCTTTTAAATATTGAATCCTGTGCATCGTCATCGTATTATTTTTGGTCAATTTGAACCTCTTTTTAAATGTTTCTCAACATTTCTCGCTGTCCATGCAACATGGCGGCCAGCGTCTGGTCTGGCTTTTCCATGGAGTTCCCGTGTAGTGGTCCCGTGTAGTGGTCCCGTGTAGTGGTCCCGTTTGTGACGCAACTTGGTGTTGCGCAGAACGAGCAAAAATAGAAACGCTGCGCCAGAGGAACTCACCTTTGTCTTTCCACCATGAAAGGTTTCCCTCCGATTTTGCCCTACCTTTTCAGTTGGAGCCTCCAAGTTATCTGGGGTTGGTTCTTGACCGCGAAATTCAAATATCTCACATTTTCCTATTTATTCCTGTTTGTATACATTCCTGAACCAAATGGTGATGTGATCTGAATACGGCAGACTCATAAAATGGTGAGAAATTTGTGAGGAATATGTGCTCAACACAATTGATGTATGAGGAAAATATCCTTCTGAGTCGATGTATATCTCGTTACCCGTCGTCTCCCGGAATATTGCCTAGTACGCATGTCCATGGTCTTTAGCATTCCGAGGGTACGATTTCTAGCACGGTAGCTATATTCGATTAAATATCATAAAGAATATGAAATAATACGAAGCGAGAGAATTTAGTTTAACTTGTTATTCTTGATAATTGCTATATTGTGCGACATTATTATTAATATTATTATTATTAATTATTATTATTATTATTATTATTATTATTATACCATCGTTGCAGAAAGCGTAAACTGAAGAAGGGAAGCACATAAATTCTATGTTCTACGACTCCTCCCGCAAATTGCTTGGCATTTCATTTATTCCGCGTCAGGCCCCAAGCAAGAACGGTAGACAACATACGCATTTCCACATTCTGTTTGACCCGTGAACTGAGCGGGTCCCGCCGCGTGAACTAGTAAAAACGAATCCATTCCATTTTTACCTCTGTCGGTTAAACCGGACATAACCAAAGGAGCGCAGTAATCGCAAGTTCTGATTAAATTAATTATTAGGCTAGGCTCCGGAACATTAAAACATTCAAGAGAAGAGAGGAAAGGTTGAAGAACTGGGTAGAAGTTATGAACAATCGCTCCATGCCCCAGACCGTGATTTATCTAAAAACTGTTTTACCAAAATTTTTCTTACAGATCCTCACGCTTCTGCAATTATTCGTTATCACGGTTATTCACATTGAGACGTGTTTCGTACGTATTCGTAGAAACAGAAAGAGTTGCATTATGTTACAAATGCTCAGACCCAGGTACTTTATTAATATTTGATTGTGAGAGGTTATTAACTAGAAATCTTTCTTCATTTTTGAAACAATTTACTATATCATTTTTTTAAAAATTCAACAAATTAAAGAAGTATGTAAATAATTTAGGCAGGATATAGTTTTTAAATCACTTCATTCAGGAAAATTTTCTCGTTGGAATGTATTAATTTTATTGATATGTGTGAGAGGCACAATCTTTTGAAATTTTGAAAACATGTTCTAAATCTGTATCAGAATGTTTACGAAAAAATGTATGCACATTTTAATAATTTCACTACAAAAGTTCAACTTTTCAACACGTTTGACTCATCAGTATTGCGATTTCAATGCGCAAGGGACTGAAAAGGTATTGAATATCGGTAAAAATACTGGTATGTTTTATACCTCTATAAAATTCCTTTATTCTTATATACCGGTAAAATATCTTTATAGGATGTGTATACCGATACGGACGTCTATTAACGTTATACCGACATTATACCGTTATTTTCAATGAAAATAATGTCGTTCACACCATTCACGCAAAGAAAATAACTTACTGTCGTTAATGATGTAGCAAAATGCTTATTAATTAAATAAAATATCATGTACGCACTTCCACACAAGCGCTCACGGCCATTCATGCGCGTCACACACAGACACACACTGTTTCTTCTCTTTCTCTCACTCTCTTTTTCTCTCTTTCACTTTCTCTCACACTCTTTTTTCTCTTTTTCTCTTCATGACTTTTTCTTTTATCACTTTCTTTCATCTCTCTCTTTTTCTTTCTCTTTATTTATCTCTCTTTCTCTCTCTCACAGGCATACACATACATGCACGCTCGGAAGAAAGATTGCTGGGACCAACGATCAAACGTCCGTCGCTCGCATTTCAACCCTCCACATCACGAAAAGAAACCGATAGTCTGGACTGCGTCAAGTGCTTTATCCTCTGTCTGAGCAAAATCCAAGGATTGGACCAAACCGGAGACGCCCGTGGGTCGAAACGCTGACCTCCGAAAACTGCCTAGGCAACGGCGCAGCCCTCGCAGCTCTTGCAAAGTGGCCTGATGCCTTGAATGCATCGGCGGCGTCAGGAACGTTACGCGAAGTCTATCAACCGGTGTCTGAACCCTACCGCAATCGTCTTTTCACAACTGGGTACACATTTATAACATTTTGTATCTACAAGTTGTCGAATGTTGTCTGTAGTTGACTTATTTAATTATTCATTTTCACTACCCACTACATACACTATAAAAAGTAACTATAATTTTTTTTTAAAATCCTACAAGAACACAGGCTTTCAAAAATAACTACTGATCAGTAAGGATTAATTTCAATGGTTTCAATTCACTTCATATTACTTACGTATTACTTGCTGTATGAGATGTAAAGTACCACAATGTTTGTTAATTTAGAACTGAGGATCAAAACTGTTTTCTTTCATGACAGATACACCTGATACGTAAGCGAGGAACAGAACCCTCTGCCTAAGCAGGGAGGAGGCAGAGAGAACCACGTGACGTCAAGGATCGTGATGTTGAGCCTGCAGAGAAGTCATCTCCGAGGACGAAAACAGAAGTATTCACAACCGGCAGAGGCATTTGGGCCTGTGTCACGCTAGGCGACGCGCGTTGGCAACAACGCATGTCGCTAAGAACGCTCGTGTGCTAGATCGCACAAGATACAGTGTTAATCAACGACGCGCGTTAAGTGACTCGTATGCGCAGGCATCAACGCAGCTGATTAGCGTTAGGTGGCGAGCGACAATGTAACGATTGTGTGTCACTGGCCTCATTAGACTAAAAGCGAAGAGGCAATGGTAGCCATTATTGTTGTTTTCTTAATGCTCTGGAATTGCACTGCTAAGTTACGTGAAACTACAGAATAATATACGTCTTTCCAAAGAGATTCCTCTAAAAAGTTGTCTATTTGTTATTTTTATTAATTTATTTCTAAACCGGAATTAGTCCAGTAAAAGCTACTTAAAACTGACAAAAGTTTGGTAATAGCCTGACTCAGTATTGGGCATTCTCTATTCTATCCCTTGAACGTTTTTTAGATATTTGAAATCCGAAAAAAATACTAGTTCATGTTACATTACTGCAATGCCAATGTTAATACGTTGTTTTCAACGTACAAATCTTTACAAATTATATAATGGAAAAGAATGTTCTATATCTCGCCACTAGAAGGCATGACCTGTACATTATAAAACGTTTGCAGCTAGTGGAAAGTCTCCAATACTCGTTTTACACGTTTTGTGCTTGAAATTTCCACTACTGCTAAAGCGGGCACTTTAATTTCTCTACCCTACCTGCTGGAATTTAGAAAAACGTTGAAATCTTTTTCACTGTGTATCTTCGGTTTACTAACTTGGTACTTTGTTCATGTACAGACTATAAACATTGGCCTGCTGCTTGTTTGTTTTTTGGTCTCGGAAGATTGTATTAGCCGAGATAAGGTTAACGAATTGCCTTTGTAAATTATTGTTATGAGTACACAATTATTTGTTAAATTTTGTTCCCCTGGCTCTGTTATTATCCTCTATATCAGGCCTGCGCAACGCCTGCTTCTGCGGGCATTCAACACTTAAGTTCCAGCCATCTACACGCGAGAGCGGAGCAGATGCAAGTGGTGGGGAGCTTTGCGGGGAGGGGAGAAATTGGAACGGGGTCGACGCAGCGCGTAGATTGAAATCCTGGGCACCTAATGCACTGATCCATACAGTGAAATTATTTTCTCACTTATTTCAATGGGCCGTCTCCTGTATTTCTAGCTACACGGGCCATATTTCACTGTTTATGTTATTCTGTGCACTGCTATGTATCATCATTTAAAAAAATGATTTGCTCTTTGTAACTCATAAACAACATTTACAGCAGTGGCATCTTTTCAAAATATATTATGTTATTTGAACTAACAAAAATTTACAATTTAATAGTTGATTTACACCAAGAATGTTACAGTCTTCAATTGATGGTATACAGGACGAATTTCGAGAGCTGTCTCTCATATGAATATTGGTATAGAAATTAAAAACAGGCAATTCCAAGAAGGGGAATGTTTAGCAGCACATATTTGTGACCATTTTTCATCACAATGTAGCTGAATAAGTGGAACCAATAAGTCAACCTCGTTTATTATTCGATATTTTATTGGCAAAATGAAATTACTTTCCGTTTTAAATAGAACGCAAACGGCTTAATCTTTTTTATATGACGTCGTAAATGATTATGAATAAATAGTGTTCGTTGATTTAAAATTAGAAATATATACTCTTGTCGGAAATTAAAGCAGAATATAACCATGAATATTTTAGAATACTTTTTCGCTTCAATAGTACGTCTTATTCAATTAACCATAGTAAATAAAAAATAATTTATTAATGCCATCATCCAACGAAAAAGATTCAATATTACAATTTTGTATTTAGCAGCACGCCAAATCAGCGATCACATGGTAGCAAAGCGGATTACATTTTCTGCCCTACAAGCAATTATAAAACTTAAGTTATCCAAATCTAATATGCATTCCTAATTCATTTTAGGTTAATTCAGTACATTGTCATAAATCGACAAATATTTCCAAAATAGAAGGGAATTATACTTGAACTGTGCGTAACAGTCCGTCAATTCTCTCAATTGCTCTTTCAATTTACGCGTTGCGGTTCGAATTGCGAATTGCGATTGGCGGTCTCCACTCCTACAACGAATCTCATCTCCATCCTTCCACGCGGTCCGGGTGTGTACGCAAGTCGATCGCGCGCGATGCCTGAGGTCAGTCACAGTGCAGTAGACTGTGCAGGCCTGCTTTATACCATACCGAGATACGTACCTGCGCCCAAGGAGGCAGGTTTTCTGGATCAGGCCAAGGGCAATGGCTGCAAAGATCTGGTAACCTGCAATGCAAGGTCAATCTGATTGTAATGAAAAATACATTTTAAAATAAAACAAACCTGAAATTTCGCTCACTTTATTTATTTTATTCCTTTTATTTCCGAATAGGATAAAGCAGCATCTCGAAAGACATTAAAAGAAGATTTTAAAAATTTGTGTCTTTGTCTTGCATTTACAATAATTTTGTTTTTATTCCCTTATTTGATTAAACGTAAACAAACTAAAAATGAATTGGGGGAGTGAGATGAAAGCAACAAAGTTTTTTTGTTTTATTTATTTGTTTTTCTTTCTTAAAAATGTACAAAAAAGATATATAAATAGAAAATATATGTTTTTTTTTAATATGTTCTAATTGAAACCAAAATTAACAAGAGTATTGTCTAAATACAAGAAAACTTTGAAGATCAACTTCTTCACTTTAAGTATAAGTTAATACTAAAATTTATTATTTTGCTTAATAAGATTACATATTCCCTTTGATTCGTTATGTATGTATAACATTAAACATTTTTCTGTAATGAAATGAAAACAAACTTATATACTTATTTTACCGAAAGCAGCATGAATCTGTCATTTTTACAATATCTTCATTGGGCTCTTTTTAATTTTATTTTAAATTATACTTTTATTTCAAAGAAATATCTAAGAGCTTGCACCAAAATAAGTTATAGTTCTAGGAAGACATTGAATTTAAGTAATTACCTGTGAAAAGGCGTTCAAATTCCACAGTTCATTCTCAAAACACCATTGCAACGGAATTAATATGTAATCTTTACTTGTTGAACTATGTATATTCCAATTTCTTGGAAGAACTGGGTTCATGTTTAAATTCTTTAAGGGTAAGTTGTTTATTGAAGGTTATGTGTAATGATATGATGTATTAGTCCAAAGTGTAAATAAATACTTGTTCATTCATTTGTTTATTTGTTGAAAAGTTATACTACGGTTCTTGCATCAATTCTATCATTCGCTCAACGAAATAATTATATTTGAAAACTGGAAGGGTTCGAAATGCATTCAGAATTATGTTTTGACCTTTTTTGACATACAGAATGTGAAAGTATTCCATAATTACAAGGTACGATCAAAATCAGTAAAAACATTTTATTAAAAAATATGTATTGCACGTATCTGTGCAAGTTATTAATAATCATAAAAGAAAGTTCTCTGCGCTTCATCACACCGAGCATAACGCGTCTACAAAGCTGCGAACGCCTTATGGAAGTCTCTTGCAGGAATTCTGCTTAGGGTCCTCATTACAGCCGCTTGAACGTCTTCGAACTAGTCGAAACGCTGTCCCTTCATGGGAGCGTTTCAGGAGGCCAAGAGAGAGAAGTCAGGCGAGGCCACGCCTGGGCTATAGAAGCTGGGCTGAAAGAAGGCTGACAACGCCTTACAATGCCAAACGCTCCCGCGCCGACAGAGCAATGTGACACGGTGGAGCTCCCAGGAACCTCCAGGGTGTCTGGTTGCACGCGGTTCACTCGTTTTTGTAAGAGATCGACCGCTTCCGCGTAAAACTGTGCATTTGTGGTTTGCCCAGGGAGGAAAAACTCCTTGTGGATGCCACCACGATCATCAAAAAACACCAGAAGCATGGTTTTCAACCAAGACGAGCTCACACGGGCCTTTTTCGAACGGGAAGACTTGTTTAGGTTTAGATATAGATTTATTCAGTTAAAAACAGTAAAAACTGTATGCGACGTGGGGGGGGAAGATTATCTGCGCACGTTTTGTTGAGTTCCAGAATCCCTTCCTGTCATTTTAATTATATATTATTGAAAGATGAGTAAAAGTGTAACATAAATAAATATAAATAAATTTTTTAAAATACATTTTAAAAATCGCAAGATTAGCAATATTTGAAAAAATATACATTTTCGTTTCTGAGTTATAGAAAACTCCACTCTTACCATTACAAGCAAAAGCAGTGTTCAACAAAACCTGCGTATAGTGAAGCTACATTTACGTCCAGAAGCAAAACAAGGGGCCGTCTCAGCATTTGCTCAGTGGATCAGGGAAACTGGACAAAAACCTGATGGATATGGGGTCATTGACCCTGAAGCTGAAGTACATTATTTGTTACACGCATATTAAGTCTTTAAAAAAATATACAATACAAATGTAAACTAATTCATTATATTTCACTGTTTTGTTAAAATGAACATTTTTCTTTTTGATGAACAGTATCAGTATAGATCAGTATAGAAACAGTTATGCAGCACGTTTTACTTTTAATTTAAATTTGTGAACCGACTTCAATTGTTTAATGTCATCTGGCAGTGCGTTGTAAAGCTAAGTACATGTATTGTTCGCGTGTCATTCTGCATTGTGACGTTTCGTCTCCGTGTCGTACTGGAAGCACCAGGTTTCGTGTTTGGTAACTAAATTTGTTTCTTTTCTAATACAGTTTAACATTTCTGTTGAAATTTCCACACGGTTCGCTTTTTCGCGCACTCATTGCTAATCTTCTGTAATGATGGTTTGAATAGCGCCGTAAGAAAGTCTGAACTCCTCACTAACCAGACGAATCGATAACCGACAATCAGAGTCCAGAAGTCGTTTCACTTTGTTCACATTTTCGTCGACCCTCGATGTTGACGGGCGACCTTGGCGTTGGTCATTCTCAACGAGCTCCCCTGCCCCCTCCCAGAACAACGTGTCTCTTAACAACCCTCTAGCGGCTCATGAGAGCATCCCGTACACCTTATTGATCTTGTTGAAGGCTTCTTAGTTGCTTGTTTCGAGTTTGAAGCAAAACTTTTCGCAATAGTGATGTTCGAGAATCCGTTCCATGCTGAAATAGAAAAAACAGTGTGCCTCACTGCTGAAAGGCACGCAGGCCACACCACGCCTGGTCCTACCTTCCACGTAGGTTTGGTCTGAACATACAGAAAATAAGTCCAACTACTTTTTGATTGTACCTTGCATCACACTATTTTAATTATATATTTTATTTGTATACAAATAACATTGAATATAAATATATAAATTTTTGTTCATTCCGTTCCAAATGTCACCGTCATGCTTCAAAACTCCAAGCAGTTCAAAATGTTTTAAAAAAAAAATCATTCTTTAAACGAACTTAAATATTATACAATAAATTCGTAGAAACTTTACACAATTGGTATCTTTTCTAAGAATATCGTTTCGTTTTATACTTAAAACCGTGAATATTATTATCTTATTTGAGTACTTACGAAATGCAACTTCCAGATTTTTCCAACCATGGTGACAAGAGACAAGATTTTGCAGCTTTCAGATCCCACTATAAAAAATATTTTGCAATTAGGATCTACTTGGATAAAACACCAAAACATGGTTCTCGTAAAAAGCATTGTAAACATCTTTTACACTTACAAATGCAGACATTTTTCTTTCTTTCAGTTTTCCTTTTTCAAAATATCTTGTTTTTAATTCCGAGCTTTTTTCGTTTAAATTTAATAATTTTAATCATAAAATTAGTGATATTTGTAAGGTATACATAAAAAGACATTAATTCTTAGTTTGAAATTGATATTGTCTGTAGCCCAAAGATGCATTTGCATTGAATTGTCAGCAATTGTCTGCAGTACAAAGAAAACTTTTCCATTCAATGGCACGATTCCTTGGTGGATAATATATTCGTAAAACTAGATCTATAAATATATTAAAAATAAAACTGGTTCATTTGTGTGTTAAAGAGATGGAGAGGAGAATAAGGAAATAAACTTTTAGAGAAATAATTTTTTCAGCCCCCAAGATTCAAATCAGCCAAACCTATAATTCCAAATATTTATGAATCATGCTACAATAAAAGCGATGTATCCATTTATCAATACCACATCATCTATTTCCATGCTCACTCGTTCGGAACGTAATTAAAGATCACCATACAATAATAATGAGCCGCAATAATAGTACTCATCTATTTTCTAAACTGTTGACGACTGTAGATGTCCAAGTAATCATTCAGTTTAAGCCCCTAAACGAATTTTTGCCTGGTTTTATAAAAAAAACAACTTAGCAATTGCAAGTCTCTTCCGAGAAATGTCACATCCTGAAGAGTGGGTTTTATTTTCCTTTTTTCAGTCATAGGCCAAAACTCTTTTAGTTTCAGCGAGTCGTTTGAGGGGCACGGTAGAAACCATTCTCCGTATCAGCGATTGAGAAAAAAATTAATTCTAAATCTGTGTGTTAATTAAATAATTTGTTTCAGAAACAGAACATCAACCTACTCTAGTAATATTTCTTAGAAATTGAAAATATTTTCAATAAAACAATTTATTTTTCATATTTCTAGTTTATTTATTAGATCTTTTACTTAATCCAAATATCCTGGTATTCCACTCATGTAAGTATATGAAAGGCAAAATAATAAAAAGTACAAAATAAAACTTATAAAATAATTTTATATTCAGGGTACCGGGAAACTTCTTTATGGGAAAACATCATGCCGGCTGTGTAATATACATGTATCCGTTCCTTCCCCCCCCCCCCCCCGAAAATGTACAAGAATCGCCTTTGTTCATTACGACCCTGTACAATACTTGTACAATCGCTGGAACGCAGGAAATTATGTTATAGATTGAAAGACGCCCGATGGTATTACCTAGTATTGTAAGAATTAGCTGCACCTAACTGAAATATTATCAGTTGTCAGTGAACAACGCTCTCCAGGATAAGCTCACGTGAATTTAATTTATCCCAGCATAGGGAACAATGGCTTCAATATATTATAACCGACATGACATGGGCAGAATTCTCTTCTCTTCGCACCACGGGAAACTCCCTTACACTGTACGTACACTATCGCCGTGAAAATGCCACTGACTCACCTGGTCCAGATACAACAGATCCGGCGAGAGGTCATCGCAGTTGAGGTGAATGAAATCCGACAAGCGGAGACGCCTCGCTCCGGGGTCTGCGCACAAGTGCGGCGTTGACGAAGATCGCAGCGCGAGAAAACTCTGATCCGAATCGTCCTGTGAGGTAATCAACGAAACGTTAGCGACGGGTACCGATTAACAGGTTTTTTTTCAATCAGTGATGGAAACCAAAAGTCATGAAAGAACCTACATACTCTTTCATTCCTACATCAATTTATCTCTGAGCTTATTGAATGTCTTAATGTCCCTTATATTTATGAATATATATATATATATATATATATATATATATATATATATATATATATTCATTTGCTTCTCAGCACCATTTGTAATTATTCTTACAATATTATATTTAGTACGGATACTGGAACAATGTAAAACATTAGTGAAAACTCTCTACAATAATTAACTCCAAACCGGCAGCCAAGGGCATCAACTGGCGTCATTGTTGTTCCTCTGACCGTGAGGTTCTAGTTTCGAGTCCCGACGATGGCTCGATTTTCCACACTAGCTACACAGCTACATCGAATTCAGTCGCTGTCTGGAGGAGAATCCTAGCCGCCGGCTGCTCTGATCGTTAGTTTTCCGTGGTTTCACCGATCAACACCCGGCGAATGCCGGAGCAGTACCCTAACGATACGAACGGACCGCACGCGATCTTTCCTTCCTCTTTTTTTGTCCTATCCTCGCCCAGTTACTTACACACTGTTGTACTAACAAGCACTATACTACCACGCATGCCGGGAGACCGTTTGCTAGCTTAGAGCTTGCCCCGTCTGGGGCGGTGCCCCGGTGGTGCGAGGCACCCCGCTAGCCGGGGCACCGCCGAATCTCGCCATTCAGGGATGCAGAGCGCCATCTCCAGAGGAAAAAAAATTACGGAAGTAACGATCTTCGCAGTTGACGCGCCCGGATTCACGAACAACCAATCAATAAATTAACTGTACGCTCTGAACTGCCACTTGCGGGCATTGGCATTGGCATTTGGTGGAAGGAAGAATACTGTTCGCTGATCAATACCGTCTTTGGCGGGTGCTCAGCTGTTTTTGAACCCGTCGAAAGAACCGTTGTCTGTCCGGAACGAAGCATAGGAATAAGTTGTGGTTTCATTTTTACTCCACTCACCTCCGCCAAATAGTACTCCGACAGTGATCGACTGGTAGTGACATTAGAGTAGGAGATGTCGGTCATGGTAGAGTCGCACTCGCCAAAAGTACTGCAGTGCTCAAAATCCTGTGGAGAATTAAATAGTTTCAAAATAAAACATAAATAAAAGTATAGCCGTTGTTTTAAATAAATATTAAACTTGTTCTTTGTGTCAACATTGTAGAATTCTTTTAGCAATTGACTTGTGAACAATTATTGTGTGTTCACAATGAGTGTTCTGTAGTCCGTTTTTTATTATTATTTTACCTCCTTTTTGTTCAACACTTGGCAAAATATTGTTTGTAATTTCTTTTTGAGAGCTTAAACTTGATGATGAGGGTGAAAACTCAAGATCGCCTATAAAAAGATCACGAAAGAATAATTGAAACACTTCTATCATAGCCTTCAACGCGGCGTCATTTGGAAAATGGCATGCGCTTCACTTCGTGTAGGGAAACCCACGACATCAATATTTATCTTTAGTTTACTTTTTCGCCAAACCGGTGGCAGATTATTCAATGAGCCACAAAAGAATTTTCTTAGAGGTGTTTACACAAGTAATTTGTTTTTCGTCCGCCAGTGTGCGACATTGCTCAGTCAGAGAGTTATTTCTTCCAAACGCACGACTTCAAAACCCGACTCGAGCAAATCATTTTTGTATTATATTTAGTTATCTGAAGACAAACTTTAAGACACTGAGATCAGTGTCATATAATAAGAGTTATTAAATATAAGAGTTCTAATAATCTATGGCCTTCTAAGAACTATATCAATTTCAGTCAATTTCAGTCTACATTTTGCGGAATGAGTAGACAAATGTAAAAGAATGGTTTATGGCGTTGCAAAGTTAACAAAGAAAACAAAATGTACAATAATACGATGCGCCACAAAGGCCTCTCCGCAGTTGCACCTTGCTTTGTAAAAGGACCGGCAATGAGACACATGGATCACAATTATTAGAGATTAATAAACTAATTGCATTCATTAACACTACACATGTTTATTAGTATAATTATGTAAGGGTATCGTAATTGATGTTCATGCAACATAAATAGCCATAGATATTTTGAATTACCTGTGTATTTTCTTCTGCAATGACGTTCGCATCGCACACCCCGTGCAGGTCCTGGTTCATGGTGATTTGTTTTTCCTTAACGAACCTGAGCGACTAAGTTGTTAATGCCGCTTTGTTCCTGAAAAAGAATAAAAACAGTGCTTCCTTATGGCTTAACGATTCAACAAAAAGCCACCGACAGAGGTGACTTAGGGCAGCAGCTAATGTCTCTGTAGTGCATCGGGAGGTCCTAGGTTCAAGTCCTTAAGGCGACAGCATTGTCGACACTGGGCCAGGTGGAATTCAGTCGCTGTCTGGAGGAAAATTCTAGCGGGCGTCTGTTCTGATCAATAGTTTTCCGGGATTTCTGTGATCAATCCCAGGCGAATGCCGGAGCAGTACCCTAACTAACGGGCTACGTACCTCGCACAATCTTTCCTTCCCCTTCCTTGTCCTATCCACATCCATTACACAGACTTACCCTCACATGCATTACACTACCACACATGCCTAGCAGGGGAAGATCTGCTTCTTACAAGTACAATCTTTCTTTAATTTCAAAACGATGAGCACTATCATTGTTTTCTCGGAAATGGCATCATCATAGATAAAATTCCAGCTCATTTTGCGGTTATGGCCTTGGCCCGATTCACACTTGACGTGCGCTAGACCCCCGTGCTCCAGCAACTCCATGTGGTGGCTTGAAATGAGACTTTATCTTTATGATTATTAGTAAACCCTGATGAAGACATTAAATATTTCGAAATGTTGGCACAACTAATTGTTTCTTTATCGTCAATGACCAATCCCGTGAACCAATTTAATTTTATTATTCATCAATGGTCGTGATTCTACAATTATCAATTTCTACTTTGCTGGTCCGAAGTTCATTTCATATAGTTTAAATATTTTCTGTTTTTTACAATATATAGTCTGTCTACTGCGGCTCCGCTCACACTACACCACTGAGTACGCATAAATACAATACTCCACTTTTCGTGTTTTCATCGTACCACATTCATCGTACGCATGAATGTAAATATTTCTGGGTTCTCGGCTCATCGTAGGCGCAAAAAGTAATTATTCACATCTCATATTCTAACCTGATCAAACGGGTGAAGGTAATACATCACGTCCTGATTTCTCGCATTATCGTGCTGTTGAATATCACCTGAATCATACACTGCGTTTTCACCTCATTGTTTGCAGGTATGTAAATATTCACTTCCTGCGCACTCATTTCATCACATGCGTGAATGTAATACGTGTGTACGCGTGAAATATTGTCCGATTTTCTTAAGGATGGGATGATTTGACAGCTAGTGCTGGCAACACAACTGACGATTCTGTGGTCTTTGTGTTCTTGAACTTATTAGACTCTCCTTCCTCCATTCGTTCGTTTGCAGTTGGCTAACTTGTAAATAGTTACGACGCTCCCTGGCTGTGATGTCATCGTCTGACGAAAACACAGTGCGCCACGAGAAATAATTGAAATTAGGAAGTGCAGAGATTTGTCCTCTTCTGTAAAAATTCTTTCTTTTTATGAAAATTACATTGAATTTAGTTTTTATGTGATAAGTATTATGTTAGTTTTAAAATCGAGTTTTGAATGTGAGATGCGTACTCGTGACGGTGCACGTGTTTACTTCTCTGAAGTACACGTGATGTTCACATGTATTGCGAACTGTCACTTTATCCCATTCTTAAGAAAGTCGTTCTATAATACAGGATTTGCACCTCATCGTATACGTCAATGTTACCTCACGTCCTGGGTTCTCGCCTCATCGTGTCCTCCGCTGATCTCAGTGACTAGGTGTGCATGTCGCCTCGAATGCAGAGTTTTCGCGCCGAAGTAGCCGATTAGTGGTGGACGGGAACTGGTTGCTTTTCAAGGAAGCAATTCGTTACCGGGCGACAACGCACAATGGGAGACTAGCAACCATAGGTTTCCAAATAGCGTTTCTTATACCGACTTGGGTATCAGGTCTGTGACATTAAAGCGACGGCAATGGTGTAACGATTAGCGTGCCAGCCTATTGTACCCAAGTTGGCGGGTTCAAACCCGATCGAGGATTTTTAAGGGCGAAAAAATCCTTCGTACGCCTTCCTTCAGAGGGGAAGTAAAGCCGGCTGTCCCATGTTGGTAGATTTACTTGCATGTAAAAGATCCTCAAGCCTATATGACGCCTCTGAGCTAAATTCAACTCGCCTGTTTCTCGCCCAAGAAATACCTCCTTTCTCTGCTAGTTGATGAAAGGAGCGTAGCGAAATTTGCGTGGTCAGACGGAAGAGCGGGCCTAATGGCCCGAGTCTCGACACGTAAAATAAGGCAAAATCAATTCAATTTAATTAAGGCACCTTGGTTCATTATGAATGACCAAATACATCATGAATTGTCAATTGCTCCAATTACTGAAAATGTGTCAAAAATAAATGAATCATTTCATTCCAAACTACAGTTCATACCTTGCACTCCTATTTTCAACCTTGACAAATCCACAAACTCAAGAATAATAATCATTCCCGCTTCCCTAAAGACGATTTTTGAACACCATATTCATTTATATCAACGTCTATGAACAAGAAAGCAAAGCTAAATGTATTCAATGCTGTTTAAAACCAAATCCCGCCAAAATAACATGCAAAATAATTAAACTAAATGTATAATTCCCATAAGGCAAAGATTGCAGTGAGCTAAAATAAAAGTAGCAAAAATTAGGATAAAAATCTAAAATGTTGATATGGTGTACCAGTCCAACTTTCTGAAAATCATGATCTGCTGACAGGGAAAGAAATAAAGAAATTTAATAAAATATTTGTCATATATGCCTATCATCAAAATATATTGCACCGGAAGTTAAAGACATGAGAAAATCAACCCTAATTTTTAAGAAAATAATCAGACATTTTAAAAAAAGTCAATATTAATTGATAAAGGGATTTATTCCAAAGTAATTAAAATGAATTATGAACTTTAAATATTTTACTCTTCAGCTGTGATTAAATTATTCTTAACACGCGTTTAAGATGGAGCCAGTCGCTAGTCAAACACTGATTTACTCACACAAATGTACTACATCTGCCGAACGCTAGAATTCTTTTGTGCCGTGCAGCTTGCAACCAACCTCGTTCAGCGTCCCACAGCTGCAAGTCGTCTCCCGAGGAGGAGCAGGGCACGAGTTTCTAATTGAGCGCCCGGCACCACCAAACAAGTGGAATTTTCTTGAAAACGAAAATTTCCCATGGGGAACTAACCACTTCCAGCAACAACAGTCTGTGTCTTTGCACCAGATGTCATCAAGCAACAACTGTTTACTTGTTTTGCACGAGACTTTCAAGCAACGATAATTTTTTGTGCACAAAACTTCCACAATCAACAATATGTCTGTTAACATCTTGTTGGCGTCATGTTTTTGAACATTTAACTAAGAGGTACATGATTACAATAAGTATAATTAATAATAAATAATATAGCAAAAAGAGTCAAATGTTTGTATTGTAAAATTCTTACATGGTTATTTACGTCAAGCTGTCACTCTTCTGGAGTCCTTCCATTAGCTTTTCCTTCAGGAAAACCTCTGAGTATTGACACACAAACTTGCTGCTCACACTTAAAACTCGGCTACGTCATACGTTCTTGCATATTGTAGCATAATCTCATGGCTAACTTATTTCTTTTTGTTCAGAAATTCAGCTGAAGAGAGCCAGAGCGAGAGCACATGGGACTGGTCTCTCTTGAATGGGCAGAGATGCAACAGAGGCCTGTTATACACAAAAGGGAGTATGTTAAATAGTCGTTAGAGTGTTCGATATCCTTAACAGAATTAAAAACAGAGAACAGTGTGGTGAGGGGTTTCAGTTTATTGTCTAAGATCATTTTGTATGCCTGGCGATCATCTTTGCTCTTGAACATTTGTACTAATATGAACTTTTTTGCAAAGTTATGTTGTAAGAAACTATTTGAGCATTCAGTACAGAGACATGTATGCCTATATTATTTTGTGCTACCTTTTGTGTGTGTGTGTGTGGGGGGGGGGGTCAGCATTTTAGCTGAATCCTAATATTTTTATCTCCCAAGGTTGTTAGCCCTGAAGGTATGGACGATAAGGTGATGATAGTGAGGAGGTGAAAGGACGGCACATACATACAGACATACACAAATACACCCCCATACCCGAGGCAGGACTCCAAGCCGCGGTCTTCTGGTCCGAGACCACTACGGTACTACTGCCCTAACGATCTCGGCCATCCCACCGGATATATGCCTACATAATGAAGCATATATGTAATGCAAATAGATACAAAACGTAAAAGAAACAGCAAGTAGTATTGAAAAAAATATCATAATTATACACCCATATTATTCAATTTTAC
The DNA here is from genome assembly GCA_017312745.1 of Gryllus bimaculatus. Classification (NCBI taxonomy): domain Eukaryota; kingdom Metazoa; phylum Arthropoda; class Insecta; order Orthoptera; family Gryllidae; genus Gryllus; species Gryllus bimaculatus. The sequence goes on from BOPP01000172.1 coordinate 1,937,310, forward strand.
TTCTGTATTCCATTTTATCTCCTTAAATATGCCTATACGTAACCCTAGCACGTGTAATTCCTTCTTGAGGCTACATGTTCCTTTCATATATGTTCGCGGGTATCCGTACACACACACAATGGATCCTTCGATGCTCCCTGTGGATGCGTATAACCGCCCTAGCGGCGCACTGAGGTACCTGCTTCCGAAGTTACCTGATACATATTGTTTACTTATGTCAAGCTGCAGTCATTTTGCAGCAAAACTTCGAAAGGTTTTTCAGTGATCTTTAAGGCCAGACTTCTGTCAACTGACGCCCCAACCCCTTTATCGCTGTTAAAGCACTGTACTGTCATGTTCTTGACCCAACAGCCCATATACGGGCCTTGGCCGATCAGCCGTCATCTTTGTTAGCTTAGGCATTAACTTGACTCAAGTGGTCGTTGCAATACGGTTTGTGAGACGTTTGCGATGTCAGATTGTAGGGCGACAAATTGATTTCGTATAAGGCGCAGCGGGTACGTTATATAGCTTTTAGACTGCATTTTTCGACAAATAATGTGTATTTTTATATTTAATAATATTTAATTTACATCACCATCCATTTTTAAGCTTGTGAAATTGTTGTTTTATTCCATTTATCGAACGCCATGCGCCCATGGCAGGTCTAAAACTCTTCTATTGCAACGCGGCATTCTGTTTGTCTCAGACTTACAGTTAAATACATTTTAGAAGAGTTGGAGAGAAAATATGATAAAAGTGAACGATTGACTTACGTTGCACCCGACGATGAAGGAGAAGGGACAGATGAAGATAGTGATAATTCCGAAGACGAGTACACAGGTAACCTGAACAATCTCGGGAAAAATACTCTTCTCAGGGTAGCTGAAGAACCTACAGAGTATTTCACCACTTGCGAGTCGATGTGAATTTGGAATTTTAGGAACTACTGTACAGAAGGGACAAAGCGTAGATTGACAGGGACGATTAGATTACCAGGAAGTGCCTATGCGTGGAAGGCCCTATCATTCAAAGAACCCGACTGTCTCATCATCAGAATATACTACATAATTTCGCAAAAAAACATGCACGCAAGATGATGGCAACGCAGACGAAAATGCTTTCTGCAAAGAAAGAAGTCATTTGAAGGCTACGAGTTACTCTTTTAATGTGTATGAGTGAGACATTATTGATTGATTAGAGTGTCCTGGCGAGTCAATGGCTAAGATCTGTAGTTCCGAAAGTGTAGGGCATGTTTTATCCCGGGAGGTGATGCTGATCTTCCCCCGTTAGATGGTGAGAACCGGCGCCGACATACCGCCGGCTTCGGTTAGCGGGTTTTTTCCTCTACCAGGTATCTTCCATCAGCGGGGTACCGCCTTATCCTGGACTAGATCTAAACTCCCGACCGGTCTCCCGAAGGGTTCGAAGGGTTTCATCATTTTCGAAGGATGAAAAATCCACAGAAACCATGTCTCTCTTGTGGCACGTAAAAGAACCCTGTCGGATGCCCGGCAACATTAAATCCCTCCGACAATATCAAGATTCCCAAGATTCACTTTCTTCCAATCAGATTGCTCGGATATAGTTAATTGAGATCGACATCTAGCGGAGAAAGTAAGAGTCAACCCCAGGCGCATCAGGGGACCGCCTGCGAGGCTTGGCTGCTCAATAAGGTCCCCAGACCCGCCTCAAAGGTAGGCATCCAAAGAAGCCTGGGTCGAAGAAGAGGACGGCAACTGCTTTGAATATCCTCTGAGGGAGACCACCAAGAACTGCACGCGGTCTATGTGTTACTACTACGGTGGTTTGATATATTTGTAACATTTTCTGTTTTTCCGACATTTTTTTTTACATTTTTCTAAAGAAAGAACGTTCCATATTTGTTCTTCAAATATTCTCCTAATATACATATGATACATCACGGGACTGTAAAAAATATGATGCTAGTCCTAATTTTGATGGTCTCTCCGGTTTTTGAAAATTGCATAAAATTAACATTTTAAAACTTCAAAATTGAAAATGAATAATTTTGACTTAGCAAATGTGTTGTAAAAATCAGCTTTTTTCCTTTCTCAAAAAAGTCCAATCTTTGCTCCCTAAGAATATATAAACTTTTCTAACCTTTGGACCATTTAAATGGTTTAAGTAGCAATTTAAATCTCCCTTATTAATTAATTGGATTGTTGGTGAAGTAGATACCTTTTTTATTTTGATCAATAAATAGAGATATTGTCGGTATAATATTTTTAATTCCATAATGATCAATTTCGATGCGCGTACGATTATGCTCAGGAGTAAAAACAATACAATATACAATGTGAAATATTAATGTTGGTTATTGTATACAAATGCGTAAGCAACTGGATCGTAATACCTTGAGCTTGGGCTGAAAACAAAGTCTGCGAATTTTTGAGCGTGTTGTGCTTGTTTAAGAGCACAGCCGGTGGCAGCGGGAAGGGCGCGCGCGACACGCGCGGTCGAGGCTCGCGCGGCACGGGTCGTAAAATTTGGGGGTTGCGGTGGATGCTTTGAGAGACGGCGGGCGAGCGAAGGTTAGTGGGGTGGGGAGGGCTGGGGTGGGTTGGGGTGTTAAACTTTGTGCTAATTTTAGCAGAGGTGAAGAGAGTTCCAGGATCTGTTTGGTAAGACATGGTATGTTCTGTTTTTTGAGGGTGTTGTGTATGTGTAAAGGCTTCTAATTTTATTTCTGTTCCCAGTACTGTTCCAATTTCTAGAATATCGGAATATTATGTTGTCTCAAATGTGTGTTTGTTTTAAATTTAGGTGATCGCAAAGTCGTGAGACTGTGGTAGTCGTTATTTTCCATACTTGTTCGGTGTCTTGATTCTCTGTGTGAATTTACGGCTGTTTGTCCTATGTAATAGTCATTGCAATGTTGCAACGTGAGAGCTAAGACTCCGATAAGGATGTAGGTGGATTGTGTCTTAGTGTTGCATAGTGTTCGTATGTATAACATCCGTATGCAGATGTGTTGAAAGAAGTCTTTTAGAACCGAATATTAATGAGTGTGGAGGCTATATTAGAAAGGGGTCCTATATAAGGCGATTGTGAGAGTACATTGGCGTGTAGTGTTTCTGTCCATTGGTGTGAAGTAGTGTGCTTATTGGGATATTGGTGTCATTTGTATTTTTGAACTATTATTTGTCAATCATGTCTGCAGTCGTCTCCATCATCAATTCTGGGCATCTTTTTATTGTGTTTGTTTTCATTTTTGTGTTTATCCTGGGGAACTAATGTTGGAAATCTGAATCGTGCACCATCGCATGGAAGGACTGCGTGTTTGGTGTCGTGGGGGGATGTGTGAATGTTGTGTATAGATGTGGTCGTTGGTGTGGGTTTTTACTGAATATATTAAATTCAAGATGGTTTCGTGCTAAGCCGTATGGTGAGATCAAGGAGAAGTTTAAAAGATTTTGTTCATCATTCTATCTGTGGTGAATATTATGTTGGGGCGGGTAGGGATGAATGATACTCAGTGTAACAAATATAAAAGTTGTCTGGTGGTCCTGTCCATAGTGCTAACACGTCGTCTACAGTATCTGTGCAGTACAGAATGTTAAGAAGTGGAGACCAGAAGTAAAAAATGTATTCTTCACATTGTCATAAATATTCAGCTAATTAAAGGTGAGAGGGAGTGAAACCCGGTATTCTTTCAACAACACTACAATACATATATAACAAACACATGAACATCCCTAAGACAGACAATCCACTACATCCTTATAGCGAAGTCTACTGACTCTCACGTGCCAACATTGCAATGCTATACATAATAAGGACAAACAGGACCGTAAATTCAACAGAGATAAAGAACAACGTAACAAGCATGGAAATAAAATACAATCAAAGTCTCAACATATTGCGGATACATAAATTTAAACAACACCCATTTGATAACCAATAATTTCCGAATCTAAGAATTGCGAAAAGGTAATGGACATGAAATAAATTAGACAGCTTAACCAACACAAACCCTCAAAAAACCAAAAAAGAAAACAATGGGAAAAAAAAAAAAACCATTTTGGTTTTAAAAACCCAACAAAACGGATTCCCCCTGAACTCTCTCACATCTGTAAAATTAGCACAAAGTGTACACCCTAACCCACCCAGGCCTCCCCACCACTAACTCGCTCGCTCCGACGTTCTCTCAGCATGCCACAGCACCCCACATTTTACGCCTTCGCCCGTCACCCCACCCTCTCCCCTCCCGGGGCTGCCGACCGGCTGTGCTCTTAACAAGACACACGCTCAAAGAATTCGCAGAATTGTTTTCGGCAGAGCTGAATATGTACGATTCCGTTGTTACGCATTTTGTATATCAATACCAACATGTTAATATTTCACATTTATATTTGTATTGTTTTAGCTCTGAGATATCGCTACGCGATCGGAATGATCAATTAGTGGAATTAAAAAATATTGATACCGGACAATATCTCTATTTATTGATCAAAATTAAATCTCCCTTTTAAACAGGTTACGCCTCCTTTCTCTGTTCTATTAGTTTTTCTTCGTTTGTCGGATAATTTCGGGATATTTTTGCTAAGAAAATCATCTTCAAGCTATTGTGTACTCTGTAAAGATGTGACGTTCTAATGTCTCCGTTCACGAAACTTATATAGTTGTTTCTGTTTACATTTCTGGCTATGTGATTTGTGTGGGCGTGTTTTTTCGTGTCTTGTTGCTAAGAGATACACTATCACAAGGAAACTAGATAAAATAAAGTTGGTGTTTCCAGAAAGAAGAAGCAATATATATATATATATATATATATATATATATATATATATATAGAGAGAGAGAGAGAGAGAGAGAGAGAGAGAGAGAGAGAGAGGGAAAAAGAAAGAGAGAGAAAGAGAGAGGGGACTAGCTGAAGGCCCCACGTTCCTGGGATGCTTATTATAACAATTCGTTTTTATTAAACAGAAAGACGAATTCCTTCTATTGCCGCCATTTGGCGGAGCCTATTCTATCTTCCCTCCGCCCTACCCCCGTGTCTCTCAGCCTTTCTCCAATGTGGAAATGTTCTTTCTTCTGTACAAACTAAACCCTTTCTCGCTAAAAACATCTTATTTAAATCTTATTCCTATTGGAATTGTCGCCCTAAAACGTCCTTCACTTGATAATTGAAAATGACCAACAGCTGAATGACAAACAACTGAATGACAAACAACTGAACTCATGAACTAAAAAATGAAATGCTCATACCCACGTATATTATTTTGGTCGAATTTTATATCTTATGCCCATATTTTCTATCAGTTGCCACATTATAAAACATACACTTCCTCATATATTTTCTTCTAACGTATTTATAAAGGAAAGTTTGATATTGATTTTGCCGCGTCAATTGACATTTAAAAATAATAAAAGTAATTTTAATTGAATTCGAATACGTGTTTTAGTACTCTTGATAAATAGTTGCCAGCGGAAAGAAGCCATTAACCACTTAGATAAGTACAATATCCGGCAAAATCTGAGATCATATTGGATCCGGGCTTAACAAAAGGTTTTCCATTATCTAAAATAACAACTTTGAAAACTAGGGTTGTCACACATTCTATTCCCCCAGATACCCATTTATCAACATTGTTTTACTTTTAATATACTGTTGTTGGTCTATAAATTATACTCTTGCCGAACTTTCACCAATTTAATCATTTCTTCAACACCCAAATGTACGCTTTCACTGACCACTATAATAAAACATTTCTCACAAAAATGCAACCGTCCGTCATTTTCAGCCCACCACGTAAATAATTAATAACATCTTTTCGTTCTCACCATCGCACGCCTAACTTGCAAATATCTAATATTATGTTTAATTTACTACAACTAACCATGTGTGCGTTCATATTGTTTTACGACAATATCCACATCCATCAGAAAATGATATTTTTCAAACATTTCGTCACTTGTACACTTAATGCACTCACACCTACACGCAATTAAAATACTAAATTAAAAAACTAAGTTACTTTTATAAATAAAGCTGAGAAAAACTCAGAATTATTTTGGATTAAACAATTGACAACGAATATGATCTTGACTGTCCGAGTGACGCCGCGTCGAAGGCTGTGTTGCCGACGTTTCGACCATCTTGTCGTGATCTTCCTCACCAGCCCTGAGGAAGGCCATGACAAGATGGTCGAAACGTCGGCAACACAGCCTTCGACGCGGCGTCACCCGGACAACCAAGATCATGCACATGACTGGCCGCGGAAGCCTACGACTTCAGTTGACAACAGAAATAAACAAACAGTCCTCTAAATAGGTAAGTCTGTGCATTGTTGAAATCAGTAGGCGATCACCGATGCTATCTTTTCGTGGCGCGAGCTAAACTATTGGCATTGATGCACTCTTGAGTCTGCGGTGTAAAGCTAGGCGACAAATAATCATAAAAATAATTATTTTGGTTTAATTTAGATTAGAAACACAATATTATTAAAATGAAATATCGTGTTTTGGACTCGATAGGCATTCATAGCCATGTTCTTCTATGATTTGTTTTTGTTCCTTTTACCACTATGTATTGCCTCTTGTAGTTTTTCTTTGTCCTTTTATAGTTTTATACAAGTATTTGAAATATAAGTTTATGATACGTTATGTTGGGACATTAATTTCTTTATAAGTGTGGAACATTCATCCAAAGAATGCAAAAAAAAATCCTTATAACAATACGTACAATTAGATGATATATTTTTGAAGAGTTTGAGAATTTTTCTGGTAGCTAAAGAATGAGAACTCTTCTCGGGAAATTCTGTAAGTAAACATAAGGTTCGTTAGACACTTTTATGAATGAAATGGATTCAGATACTACAAAGTAGTGGTAACGCGCACCATACTAACTCTTCTTCTTCTCTTAAGTGTTGCTCGTTATTAATCAACAACTACACTTATATTTTTAAAGCGCAGAAAGGAAAAACGGGCACCAATATATTATATTACTATAGAACTATTGTGAAGGGAACAAAAAATCAATGTTGGGGAATAAATATTTTTGAGAAAAACTAAGTTACCGTGAACTTATTGATTGTAGTATAAGATTTGATACCAGAGAAGGCTTGGGATTCTAGAGTCTTGATTAACCGAAGCTTTCATTAAGAAACATAATAATACAATGAGATACGGTCGATATCTTCAGCGATTTAAGAAATATTGGGAGTTTTTCCTATTCCACTATCATTGAATCACCTTGTCAAACATTGTGTGTCGTGATTCTCTTAGTTTAAATTGTCCCATTATGAACGCGTTAAATCTGATATTCCATTTAAGATGTTTTATACTTGTATATTACTTCATGTAATTTACGCATTTTAAGCATTGTATACAATCCTTTACATATTATTATTTCTCGATCCATGTAAAACAAACTAGGGTTTATCAGTTTTCCTACCCGAGATAATCTCGAACTGAATGACCTCGGATACTCGCAGGTATATAGATAATAAAATTTTATAAGGTGGAAAATGTTCATGTTTTTTCCGCAAAATATGGGTATAATTGATTTGAAAAATGTTGAACAATAATAAAATTACTCTGTTCATTGAACATCTCATAACGTCAATTATATAAGGGAGATATCTAAAAGAGTGCTATGGTCTACACAAAACAAGAATATTTCAACCTTACAACTTTAAAATTATTAATTTTAAAACAACACCTCGTAGTTTTTTGTGAGAAATTTAGTCTTGTTTAATTTTGCATAGAGCATAAGTTTCGATAGGATTGATGAGTTATGAAAATGTATGCAGAAAATGATGAAAATCACTTTTAAACAAACCCCCCACTTTAGGCTCACTCTCGAACCCCACCCTCCACACACACTTCAGGAATTTTAGTATGTGCGGAAGCTACCAGCGAACAAACATGAAAAATTTCAAAACTCCAGAATTTTTTTCTTCGTCGCCTGTTTTTGATCTAACTTAAGTGGGAAACACAACCAGATTGATTAGCCAACGTTTTATAAAATACTTCATAAGTCCCATAAGTTCCTCCTAAGTCATGAGCTTTTTGGAAATGATTTCTATTTCAATTATGGTTTTCATCCATCCTCTTTCAAACAATTGAGCTAATACTGAAATCCTTTTTTTCTTTGCTTCTGGGCAGTTAAAGATCAAAGGTCTAACTGATGTTGAACGTAAATAAATAAGTAAATAAAAGTGAATGTGATAAACAAAATGTGTATTTCCAATGACAAATGTTAGCTCAGATTAAAGGAGTCAGTAAATAATGTAATAAGTAGAGCACTACGTACACCTCAAAGGAGTTACACAGGAATCCCTTAATACCCGCACACGGAGAGTACCACAGTGATGGGAAAATCAAGAAACAATATGGACCCTGCGTATTCTTCGTTGCACAATTTCTGGTTCTACCAGTTAAACTAGTGACATCAGTTGATGCAGTGAGCCACCTTTCCCGGCATAACATGCTCAAAATGTCTGCAATATTTATGGTTTCGTAAGGCACGCATCGCAATGGTCGGGTCAAAATGTCGGCAGCCATGGCGGCCGCGGTCGCGTGTACCCGTGCGACGCGTCGACGTCTACCGGTGCACTGCTCGTGGGTTCGTCCTCCGCCGCTTGAAATACTTCCACTTCGGTACGTCCAGAACGTCGACGCCGGCTTCTGTCGCATGCTCATAGTCGCAGAAGCACGTGCTCCGTTGCACGCAGTCGTCGAGCATCGAGGCACCGCGACACGTTGCTTGTCGGATGCCGACGAGTGGGATACCGCGTGGCGAACACACGGACAACGTTGACCAAACCGCGACTGTCCCAATTTTTTTTTCGGGGGCTTTTTCCACCTTCACGGGATGTCTTTTTTCAACCATCCGAGCCGGATTCCCACTATTAGCCTTTACGCAAGACACTGACAGAATTGCGGGTTCCTCGGCGTCTGATCAACAGACTCACAAGGCCTTCCGTAACAACACAGATACATGAAAGACAAGGAACAAACGACCATGCCCCCGGCGTGACTCGACCCCGCGACCCTTCCGACCGAGGCGCACACGCTCTAGCCATCCCTGCCAACAAGGACCGCCTCCCATTGTCAAGTCCATGTCACAATACTCGTCTGTAGTAATCGTCTCTATTTCCGTCACACGGTTGCTCGCTTGGATCCGACGTCCCCAGCGCAACATTGAAATTGACACATTGTCAAGGCACGCGTTGTCAAGAGAGTGTGTGGGGGGGGGGACTGACCTGAGGCAGTGTTATCGACCTAGACTCCCTTGGAAGCCTATCCCCGACGCGAGTCAGGTGACCTTATCGAACCGGCACGTCTTGCAGGAGATCCCCTGATGCGCCTAGAGTGTGACTCTCATTTTCTCCGCCAGAGTTTGGTCTCAGTTATATGTATCCGAACTATCTGCTTGGAAGAAAGTGAGATCTCGTTAGGGCGAAATGTTGCAGGGACTTTTTACTTTGCATTCTGCCAGGCATTCTGCCAGGGTTCTTTTACAAGCCACAAGAGTGGTATGGCTACTGTGGATTTTCTGCTCTTCGAAAAATTCACACACCTTGGCCGGAATCGACCCCGCGCACTAGCGGCTAGTAAGCTAACACCCCACTCATCGAGACGATAACAATGGTAACCCAGCGCGTTGAGAGTTGTCCCAGTACAACCGGATGTAAAGTTTGTTTGCTTCAGCCTCTAATTAAATTGTGTTTACGGCGTTATTTTAAAGTTGTTGCCGCCAAGAAAATCATCGTCGGTCCTTCTGCGTATGATAAATACGATTGTTCCTACCGTGTGCGGGTATTAGGGACACCTGTACGGAAGTATTCAGTTGAAAATATTACCTACCTCCAATTGATGTGAATGTGTATCCTTGTAGTTCTTCTATATCTAGAGTTGGAGCCATCATTTCAAGGATGTCTGCAAAGCAAATAAATTGATTTCAACGAATATATGAGTGGTCAGTACCAGAGCTGCCTAACCCACGAAGTCGTGACGTCCTATATTCCTATGAAGTACGGCTCTGAATAATGCTCTCGTTATCCTTCTGAATGAATGAATGTATGCCGTAATGAATTGCCAATAAAGCATTCATTCATTCATTCATTCATTCGCAAGGATTAAATAGTTTGGTACTTATACAACTGATAGTTCAGATCCATGCTGTAGAGTGCCTTCACAGCTTAGTGGATTAGACAATTCAGGCACTGATCCACTCATATTTTAAAGATAATTGCTGATAACTAAGTAAATGAAATATTATTATACGATATGCAGGATGTCATGACGAACTTATCTCAGAAAGGGAAATCGACGCATAAGGAAATCCTAACGTAAGAAAATCTCTTAATATTTTTAACCAATGACGAAAATGGCGCCCAGTGTTCATCATTTATATTATTTAAGTATCCGTTTAGAACCTACGGCATTCTGTCTGTAAAGACGAAGATAAACGTACGTCACAGGAAAATGTTGGTTAAATCACATGTTAAGAAATATCAGCAACACCCAGTTACGACATGAAAATCGTAAGCCCCTTAATGCTTCTCGCAGTCGGACAAAATCATATCCCTCGTTATCGCTTCAAGCACTGGGATGAAAACAAAACCCTCCCGCAATCGAGAACATATATATCCCTCTTTTTGCTTTAAGCAGTCTGGTAAAAACATACCTGCCCTTTTTGCATCGAAAAGTCGGGTAAAAACATTTCCTTCAAGCAGTCAAGCAAACGGATAAAATATAACCTTCCTTTTGACTTCGCGCAACGAGGTAAAAACAGAACCCTCCTTACTTGAAGCAGCTAAATAAAACCATAATCATCCTTTTTGTTTCAAAAAGTGGAATAAAAACATGACCCTCTTTTCGCTTCAAGCAGCGGAATAAAAACACGACCCTCGTCTTTTGCTTCAAGCAGTGCAATAAAAACATAACCATCCTTTTTGCTTCAAGCAATCGGGTAGAAACTTAACCTTCCATTTTACTTCAAGGAATCGGATGAAAATATAACCGCCCATGTTGCATCGCGTAGTGAAACTTAGAGCGCTTTCCCACGTCGCGACGGCAGCGCGCTTCCTTCAAGACTCGCGCTACGCGAAGCGGAGGAGGGGGGAAGCGCCACCGCTAGCAGAACACAGCTTTAAATGGGAGCCTTCCCACTGTGCCGCCGGTCGCTACGTTTTACGTGCTGCGGTCCCTCTGTTCGTCTTCGCCGGAGGGTCGGCGAAGAGCCCTGCTGATTGACGTACGCGCGCTGCCGTGGCGGCGTGGGAAGGCGCCCTTAACCATTCCGTTTTACTTGACGCAGTGGGGGGGGGTATACAATGGAGTGTTGTTTGAAGTACGTGCCTCGCAGCTGGTGCGGGTTTCTGGCCACGGGGAACTTTCTCGCCCCCGGAGGCGCCCTGAGGACGCCCTTCTGAGAGGGCGCCGCAGGCAGGGGCAGGGGCAGGGGCGTGCGAGGGCGAGAGCGCGGCTGAGGGCGACGGTGAAGGCGAGGGCGAGGGCGGATTCGGCGAAGCGGGCGAGGCCGTGCGGGCGAGGGCGGCTGCAAAGAAATAAATACTTACAAGTGATGTAACAAGGGTTGTTCTTCTCCGTTCGATAACTTGATTTCAATTTCAATTTATTGATTGATTGATTCATTCATTAGTGATTCCGGGCGTGCCAACTGCTAAAGTCATTGGTACCGTATTTGTAGTGCACGTTTTCTTCGGGGGATGTGGCTGGTGATATTCGGCACCGATCTACGTCGACTTGTGAGGATTTTCCCCGACTTCGTCATCGCGGAATCGCCCCAGCCGGGACAAGGCCTAACCTCTCACGGGTCTCCCGACAAATGCGATAGTGCAGTGCATATAAGTGTGCGTGTGTGTATGTAACTAAGGGGTTGGACAAGGAAGGAGAAGGAAAGATCGCGCGCTGCCCGTGGCCCGTTCGGTAGGGTACTGCTTTGGCCTTCACCTGGTGTTGATAGGAGAAACCACGGAAAACTACCCATCAGAGCAGCCCACCGCTAGACTTCTCCTCTAGACAGCGGCTGAAATTGACCTAGCTATCTAGATAGTGTCGAAAATCGTGCCATCGTCGGGACTCGAACCTAGGATCTCCCAGTCATTACCATTGCAGTGACATCAGTTGATGTCTTGAATTATTTTGCTGGTAATTTATTTATACACAAAACCTGCAGTGATGCCTAGAGGGGTAGTTTAATCTGAGCTGTAGATTATATTATCGAGTTTAGATGAAGGATGGAAATCAATATTTCGAAATTGTCGGTTTGGGTTTTATTAAGTATTACTCATGCTTTTTTACCGTGTACCGAATTCAAAAGTAACCGAAAATGTCGTGAGGAAGGCTTAATAAAAACGAAGCGTTGGCAATTTTCGAAATATACATACTCAATAAAATAATATTCAGTAATTTAGGAGGTCAAAGAAGACTACAACGTTTAATCTGCGCAGGTTTTCTTTAGTTCCATAATGCTTTCCCCGTTTCTTCTACATACATCGAATACTAGATAACAAAAATCATTGTGAGCAATATTTGAAAACTATAAATTTGATTTTTTGAACGAATTGGCATCGGAAAATGAATTACAGATATGACTTTGTAGTTTATCTTCAAACCCCAAGAACAACATCTGCAATGGTGAGAAGTAGTTGTGAAAGTTGTGAAAAGTCAAATTTTAATGTAATTTCCTTTCCTCGAAATATTGTTCTCGTGTTTTGAAAACAAATTGTAAAATCGAGACAAGGGTTAGTAGCTATAATTTATTAAAATATAATAGTTGAATGCCAGTCGATGCTAAATGATAAAGATGACCCTTTACATTTACTGCATAATGAGGGTCTTTTTCAGTTGGTGCACATAAATGTCAATATACTTTCCTCTGCGAGAAATTTCAACTGCAAGTCGTAGGACATATTTTTTTAGATGTGTGTCAGTGAAAAGAACCCTGTAGTAATTGACATGTGGATAACCGTAACTTACAGCAAATTGTCTCTGATATGATAGAAATATTCAAATATTTATTGCCAACTTTTACGTATTACATTTAAACATTTATTTACAATCAGATATACATTTTTGGTCTATGTAAATATCCCCATGCTTCTCAACAAGATAATTTCAAATCATAGAAAACTTGAAAATAATATATTCCAATTACAAATATAAAAACTATTGGAAGAACATTGTTACACCACTTATAAGTATTTATATATAAAATTGAATGAACGTTAACATTTTTGTTGAAAAATGTAATGTATTTAATCACTTATTCGTCAAATATTTAATATTTTATTTTATATCACGCACCCATTGAAAGTCGGATGGCTACCTTCGCCGGACTACCTCCCGTTAAAAAAGGCAATCACCACTTTGCACAAAAGGCTCACTGCGCTAACGACTGCCAAAACACAAACAATTTGAAGTAAGACCTGGACAATAAACACAACACAAATTCAAAAGAAGTATTAAAGAACGTGAGAGAATAACCGAGACTGATTGGCTTTAACAAATGAACGTACGCCTCATACAGTGGCTCACTTTTACTCGAAGTACGGGAATAATTTATAAAAATATTTCTTGTAAACAAAATATTGATACCATTAATATAATTTAAAGTCTAATATTACAATTGTAGTTCATACATTTAAGTCTGTTTTTAATTTCTACAAATAAAATATTTTCCTTCCTCTGACCGCACCTTCTACTACTGTTCTTAACATAACATAGCACACAATGAGTGATTTGTGTAGTTATTAACTAAAATAAAACCAAACTTAGTAAGATTGTCTAAAAATAGTGTATGACACACGCAGTAAAAGTGATTTTATTTCGCTTGTAAGATTGCGCATCTTGGCGTATCGACCTCGTGTCGCAATCTTTCTTGTTCGCACAATAAAATGCTAGTTTTACCACTCGTACAGTAAATAACAATTATAGTGACTAATAGCGTATATTTCAGTGTAGCGTAAAATTTATATTCTGCCATTAAAAATTATATTTAGAGATTAAAATTAGATTTAAATATATCTACAGACAATTATCTTAGGTAGTATGTTTATTAGATCGACCGCGGTGAAGTATCCTAAGTAAAAAAAATACTTTAAATGAAAGCAATATCTATGTTCTTAAAGATGGTATGAAAAACGTTTGAATGAAATAAGTTTAAATTAGTTCAGGCTCCTACATTTCGCGAGCATAGGTTTTTTTTGTTACAGAAAACAATATAAGGTGAAGCTACCTTTTTCTTTTATTCAATATCTAGTCAATTTTTTGGAGAATCAGATACCTCACCGAGCATTTTGAGGGGTAATTGATAAAAAAACTGCTGCGAAATTCATTGCAACGGCATCCCGGCTAGGAGTTATGTTTAAAAAATCATGGTATTGACAGCATTGCTTCTAAATGTAGGTAATTTTATCTTCGTTTATTTCATGTAGGACCATTAATTATCAAAAATGAATGGCTTTTGGGTTATTTTAAAAAACAATTAAAGAAGGCGTCAAATGACAATTGCACATTATGCACTTAAAAGGTGTAATTTCGGGCATAAGGTTTGTTGGCAAATCTGATATTCGTGTTCAGTGTCCCAAAAAACATACAGGAACCTAATATCAAAACTTACGGATATTTGCTTTTTTTATGTAACTTATGACTGGACTAATAGTGGGCCATGGATTATTACAACATTGTGAGTGTATCGTAATCGTAATGTGTATTGTAATAACTCTTATTACAACACTGATCTGAGTTTCGTTAAGTTTTACTTTTCGATCATTGAAGTAGACAAATAAAATTACATTCATTTTGCACAACTAAATATGTATATAGTTGAAAGAAAGAAATAAATGCCACGAAAAAGCGGGGCTTTTCTGAAAAGTATATAAAATGTAAAAAGGTTAATAATTATATTTCTTCAACGTGAGGTGTACGTTCGTTTGTTCGCGCTATTGCATGACGCTACCTACCTCGGGGGGTGACTCTTCGACATCATCCGATATCAGGTTCAATTGTTCTGGGATAGACGGCTGAAAAGCAAACAAATTCTATTTAGAATCTCGACTGACATTGGATGATTTAACCCTCCACCGCAATCCCTAGATTGGGTGCGGTGTTACATTAAAAAACATCAGTTCTTATGCATAACTCTATCAACCCCTTTACAGTGGAATAGCAATGGAGGGTACGGGCGTGTTGACCTACGAGGTAAATTTTTTACCAATCTTTGTTCAGGTGCTGAACCAAGATTTACCAAGCAGCAATTGGCATGCACGTCGTGCTACATTCCGATTAAAACGGTAAGTTCTTTTGAAGGTCTCGGGCTGGCAGGAGAGGGAGACACTCTCATCAAATCACGACCCCTCCGTAGAAGTTAAAATTTTTGATTTTGAAGCTCCCAATTGGCCGACCTGGCTGGCAGAGGTTGAGATCGGTTGAGGTTGGTGGCAGAGGTTGACAGTGTCTGCGGACTCATTGCCTCCCTCGAAAGAGACGTGGGTTCAAGTCTCGCCGTGGGCATGGTTGTTTATTCCTTGGCCTTCATGTATGTATTGTCGTGGAAAGGTATGTGTGTCTGCCGACCACATACAGAGGTGCCCGCAAGTGTGTCTGTGTCTAGTGCAATATCTTAATATACAAATGTCCTCATGAGGGACAGTGGGCCCGGGCGTTGGTAGTCGAAAATTGGCATCCCCTGATGCTAGAAAAAGCCCACGGAAGGGGATAAAAGCTCCCGATTGGATGACATTCCCCGCTCTCTTGTTAGCTCGTGACCTTGAAAGGGATTTGTATTTTCATCGAAATACAAAAGTTCCATATTTATTAGTAACGCTAAATGTGAGACTATGCTCAAATGTTGAGATAAAACAGTGAATGCAACAAAGAAAACAAAATATTTTCATCCGATCAGTTACAACTGGTTTTAATGTAACATGGTACTCAATTAAGTGATTGGTTTTGTATACTTGAATTAAAAGTAAAAGGAAAGTCTGTAAGGCTCTCTAAAAAAAGTGTATGACGCACGTTGTAAAAATGATTTTATTTTACTCGTAGAATTCCGCCATTCATCCCATTAGACTCATGTCGCAACGTTTCCTACTCGCAAAATAAAATGTCACTTTTACCGCTTGTATCATTAATAGCTATTTTGCACATATTTACCTTAAAATCTCAATTACGGACTTCTTTCATTTACAACGGTATACCGGTATTGCTTACTAATGCTCATTTATGCCATTGTATTGCTCGTGCTGAGTCTGAGGAGAGGGTTCTTACCACCCGCCAGTAGAGGCGGTGCGGGTCGTCGAAATGCATGTCGTTGAGCAGATCCTGAGATGGCGGCGGTTGTCTCCGTAGCGCCTCCCACGCCATCTCTTGCTGCGCAGGCGAACCACCTCTAGCACACCGCGCTGTTACAGGCGCGACTCCGCTACTTAACTTTTAACACCAACGTGTGAAATGCGAAACTTACACCAATGGGGTAATCCTAACAAGCTACACACCTATGCTGAATGATCCACCATTGACATTGCGTCCATATTTGTAAATGCTGGTTAACAATTCCGCAGGTTATTTGAAGATAAGGGCGACAGGTTCCAATGAACTTAGTACTGGGTATTCTAGTGAACTGCTAGTTGTGAGCGGAGTGAGGAATTCACTTGTTCATGAATTACAGCCACTACTCGCATAGCCCAGAAGATACTAACCTGTACTCGCTAAGCATCCTAGCATCCTACAAGTATAAATTGAATGTTTTACCATTGACAATGCTTCTACAATTGTTAATGTTTGTTAACATTTCGGCAAGATTTTTGTTGACCGGGGCGATTGATTCAGAATTGATTGAATTTAGTACAGGATATTCTAAAGATTTGCGATTGAGGGGAGTGCGACCTTTATTTGTTCACGAATTACCGCCACTACTTGCATAACCCATAAGATATCAGTTGTGCTATTCATCAGTGTTAATATTCCCTTTGGATTACATTAGCTTCGTATTATTTTTATATTTTATTTCAGTGGGCCGGATATATAGGGCATTATGATTATTTTGGCCGAAATTATATTATTGGCACAATCATATGGATTTCTTTTCCTCTACCTAGAGGCATGCAAGTACTTGTACAACACTGTGTTCTACATGGATTGGCGGAGTTACAGTGTTTTTAAATATCACGAAGTCCGCATCCAAAGTAAAACATATCCAAACTTCTTTCCTGTATAATTTAGTAAATGTGACTCAGGGCAATATACCTCCTTCCAACAGAATTAGTTATCAGCTTTATTGCGATTGCGTTGGCTAATTTGATTCAGACTGCGTCCCAGCAGTATTCGAACTTAACAGCTACCGACTGATCTCCTTATATTCCCTGTATTCCCTCTCCACTCACTTAATATAATGTTCCATAAATTTAAGTGGACTATCATAACCTCCAAAATGCTCATTGTTTCTTCCATTGATCTTTTCATTTGAATTAATCCTATACCCAAAAACCAAAATTAGAAATACAGCTGTTGCCATGCAAACTCACCATCCCTATCCAAGTTTAGCCCACAACACCTGCATAAGTGACAGACTTTCACACGATTTCCATTCCTGCTGGACAACATCCAACGTGTTAAAAATGTTCAACATGTTGAAAGATAACATGTTAAAAGGAGAAGATACAGAAAATGTACATTGAAGATGTTGGTGGTAAACGTTATGTAGTGGAGAGGCACCATCCGGGTGGCTCCACACATTTGACATTCGGCGAATGGGGCGAGTGACCGCTCTCCGAATCCCAGAAGTGGGAGACGTCATTTGGTGAACATTAAGGTAATCAGTAGTGCTGTAGGAAATAAAATAGAGCTTTTTATTGATTTATGTAAAATGTTTTGTATAAAAACAGTAAACAGTTTGAAAATTGGCTTTCTTAAAGGACGTCAAGAAACCATATTTACAAATTGAAGAGCGTGAGGCAGTAACAAGATAATCCGCAACAACTGCAGCAAGTCCTTCTCTACTTGTAAATGATCCTTTATGGATTTTGGTGAAAGTGTGACTTATTTGGTTGTTATAGCATACTACGACGTGTGCCTATTTATGAAGATCTTTAGTTTCTAAAAATATGAGACACTTTGACCAAAATCAAGATATTAATATTTAGGAATAGCGAGATACTTGATTTGCTGATCTGCTGATGCTGGCTTATCGTTACTGCCCGAAACCCTAAAATTAAATATTGTCTCAGCTGTTAAGAATGTACATTGTCTTATTGCTTGGACGTTTTCATAAGTGCTGTGTGTTACTGGGAAATATTCTAGTAACAGTAGTAATCGTTCTCCATGTTCTAGCGGTATTAAGTTCATACCTTCACCGGGAACATTATCAAGTATAATAGCCAAAATCTGTAGATCATTTGCCGTTGCATGGATTTTAGATCGGAAGCAAATAGTTCTTGTCATCAAACCTTGCCATTGACACTGTATTCATAATTTAAATATGTATACGTGATAGGGTAGGTATTCTAAGGCTCACGTAATGTGGCCACATTGCACTTCTTCTCCTTACGACTCGTACCATTTTTATCTGTTTTCGACTTTAAGAAAATACGTAAAAATAAGTACGTTTCATCTATATGATGTTGATTTTTTCACAGCGTTTTATCTTATCTGATTAAGATATCAACAATACGATAAATATATAATAGTACTTAACAGCAAAGACAATACTTAGTTGATCTCCAGGATCACATCTGTACTACATAAAATTATGACTAGATGAGGGGTGTCCAATTTGCAAGGTCTCAATAGCCACAACTACGTAAAACCACTAATAGAGTTGCGGGCGGTATTTTCATTACTCGGGCAATCTACACGTGGTCCCGTATTGTTGATTTCAGCCGTTTGCCCGGCTGCTCTGAAACGGGGGGTGGGGTGGGATTCAAACATTGCGTGGTAACAGGCCGTACCTTGCATAACGCAGTGAAACACATTGGGATGATTTTAAATTTATGATTTTTTTTCTAGAAAAAAAAATTTAATCTAATTCATATTTACATTAAGGAAGCGTTGACCCCCACAGGTCGTGTGTGCTAGGCGCGCAAAGTTCTCTACTGACATGGATGTAAGGGACTCTCACGTTTCCTAAACTCCTTAAGCGTCTTCTAACTCCTGAAAAAGCGTTGAGCCCACCGTGGAGTAATCCTCCGTTATTAAACACCAAGCACCCTCTACGATCCGCTGGGTAGTCAAGTGAGGGACCGCCGATAAGTAATCGCGTCTCCTAACTCCTTGAGGAGCGTTGAGCGCATTGCAGAGTAATCCTCCGTTAACTTGTTTAATTATTTCAATTGGAGTAATCCTCCGAGAATAGCCAACTGCTAGCGCATTCGAGCTCGCGTCTTACACTCGCCCTACGTCATCTACCCATCGGCCAGAATTGGGAAGGAATAAGGATCGGGGTAAAGTTTAGGACGCTTCACAAGGGTTGGACTAACCCCTGGGAAGCATGCTAACTCGTTTTGTCGTTACAAATTTCACATAAGGTTCTACGGGAATCGAACCCGGAACCTCAGCTGTTTGGAGTAATAACATTTGGCGGGTCACAATATAGGAGCCGCCAGTTGGAGAATTCCTGATCTAGATCTATCAACGCAAATCTTAATTTAACATTTCGGTAAACATACTCGCAACGCAGGCTCCACGTCCATAGGCCATTCGCACAGAGACAGGTCTTGCAGCACTTCGCGCTGATGAGCGATCACTTGCTCGTGCTGATGGAAAGAGGACTGGCAACAAAATTAAAGAAGCCCTTGATGGCACCTGTAACTTGCAACGACATTCGCAGGACATCGTACATATTTAATGACGGGATGCTTGTTGAAATTTGAGCTTATGCTAATGAAGACTGCTTTAAACTCTTTTGAACCTGGGAATCGGTGAGCGGAGTGGATGAGCCACTCCAGCTCTGTTTCGGAGCACAATGCACTTTTAGAAATATTAATAGTAGTTCTAACTTTCTTTTCAGTACCTTTTGAGGAAAGCTATATGCTCGTATCTAGCAACGTATTACTTTCTTGTATACGTACATATATGTGGAGTAATATTCGAAGTATAAAGAAAGTTATATAATGATGCTAAAGTCGAATTTAAAATTTCAACAGAAATATATGTTGAAGGGTCCTTGAATTCAAAAAACTGTTCTTTTTTTGTAAAATGACAGTCCGTCTGTGTAAAACACTAACGCCTAAACTATTCCTACCATTTTTGACGAAACAAATATTTTACAATCAATCTGGCATCACTCGCAGCTCTCCGATTTTGACCATCATTTAATTTCGGAGTGTTTTACATGAAGCCCTTATGACATTTTCAAAATTTTGTCAAAAATGGATCTAAATTTTTTTCTTTACATTTTTTGAAAGAACCAAACAAAGATGGTTTGAGTCCGTTTTTCACTGTTAACTCTGAATTTTCCAAAATTGTAAAAGTTTTAACTTTTTCGGCGTCTACCTTTAACTAAAAAATTAAAGATTCAAATTTTCCCTTCAAATTGAATTTGTTCTTCGTAATTTCTTTCATTAAGGCCATGTATATTTTTTTTAAAAAAATTTAGTAGTTTTGTTATTGGTATGCGATTGTTAATCAACAGATAGCATCTCAGAAAAAAATCATAGGAAATTTGACATATCAATGTTGAAGATACTATCGGATGCTTTTAGTAAAGAAAAACCTTTTCTTATGGATGCGCATTTTTTCATCTTCAGTGCATTTCGTTTACATCTCAACTTGTAAAAATCGCGGCTTTCATTAGGTACCTCAAGGTAGTCTTCATCCAGAGAAATCTCTGGCGCTTTTTGGCTGGGACTACTTTTCTGGGAATCGACCTTCGCCAAACTTCTTGTTGTAGTGGGCTTCTGGCCTTGGCCCATTAAATGGGTAGACGATTTCCCTGTTGTCACATTTCGGCTTATAGACGGTTCTGTGAACGGAACACATTTCTAGCATGAGTAACGTATTGACGCGGCGAAATTAGTTTTCTACAAGAGTAAACAAACAGTTTAATTTTTTAAACTTTCAATTTAAGCGCAGTACACATTGAAATATTGACATATTGAATAATCGACTTACTCTTTGTACTAAATTTAGTTAATTTATATTTGAAATAGTAAACTTTTATCTACAAAGACCTGTCCGGGATTAATCAAGACGGAGACATTCACTAAATTAGAATATATTTATGTATTTGACAAATGTTGGGGATAACAGAAACTCATTGCGTTACCAGAATTCAAATTAGGTGTAGTATCCATGTTTTCAGTGGTGAGAAGGAAGATGTAACCAAAGTTGTTTCATTTCCAATTTCATTGCGTTTTTGTATTTTTAAATTGTAAACATCAATTTGTTCTTTCCTCTATTGTTCTTTCTGCTTAGTGGTTCACATTCCATTTCTCCATGCTCCTATTTCTTCAAGATATCAATTGAAGGAGATGCTTCTGGAACTCCAAAGCACAAATATAACACTTCCGTATATCGCAAAAAGACACTAATAATACGTGCTTATGTTTACTTTAATCAAGTCTATTGAAACAATCCTGTTATCAGATAACAAACATAAATAATGAACAGAAAAATTATACCACAAATGTTAACTTAGTGACTACTTGAATGTGAGATAGTATACGAAGAATGTCCCTTAGATAATCTTAGACGCTTTAGTTTCTTTCGTAATACTTTCATAGTAAATTATCTTTCATTACCTTTACACAATTCAATATTTATAATATTTTTAATCTATAACTTAATACATTATTGACATAAAATGATCAATGTAGAATGTATGTGTTTTGGCTAATTCTTACCTGAATTTTGTAATTAGAAGAAACCACTGGAAAGCAGCCTGGTTTGTTTCAAAGTTAAATTTATATTTGAGGTTAAGGATATGATACACACACTATTACTGCTTGTTTCATTTTTTCAAGCGCAATAAACTGCTTTTACCCACATGTACTTTGAATATTCCAAAGTTCTCACCCCATTTTCTTTCACTACATTATCCAGAAGCTATGTGATGTGCCATTTCACTTGTTCTTCACACCAGAAAATATCAATGATCCCCATTACAGGGTTACAAGTATTCACTGTCCATGATGACATCATGATTTGTTACTTGGTTACACGATGCAAATAAACATGAGCCTTAAAAGATGTACGTCAATAGAACGCGATATCACAAGATAAGGATTGGGAAATAATTCGTGTGTAATGATAGTAAAAACTCCAATAATAACAATAATAATAACAATGGCTCAAATGTTGCTGATAAAATATAAGATAACCATAATTACAAAAGAATCAAACATCTTGAAACATTCAAAATCCAGGCATAATAAATTGACAGAATATTTCCGAAAAACTAGTCTTTTCTTTTCGAGTACGACAGATGTGAGCTCAGACCTTAATCAAGTGTGTTGAATCATTGAAGAAAAATACAATTGTTTTAGAATAAATAGTACAAACTTCTAGAACAAGTACAGGTGTAGCAATGAATCACTTTTTGCAAATGAAAGTATAGTGAGGAATTTCATAAAACGAAGTCATACGCGATATTTTTCCCCGGTAGTTTGGCAGTCCATCACACACAGATGTTTCGAGGTTAACAAAATCTCTTATTCTGCGTCAGTATTTAATGATTTGCCTACAAATTTGAGTTTAATACAAATGAGTTTATCACATCGTAATCTACATGATGAGATCATTTTGAACATTCTATTACATTTTGCTGGTCCGACACTTCTCGATATTACCCCACCTACTCAGATATGTGCAGTATATGCAACAAAATGTGTATGAGAGAGACAGACAGAGAGGTAGAGAGAGAGCGAAAACGAGAGAGAGAGAGAGAGAGAGAGAGAGAGAGAGAGAGGTAGAAATACAGGGAGACCGAGAGAAAGGGAGAAAGAGAAGGAGAGATGGAGAGACGAAGAGGGCGGGAGAGACGAAGAGACAGGGAGAGAGGGAGAGACGAGGGGAGAGGGAGAGACGGGGAGAGAGGGAGAGACGAAAAGACGGGGAGAGAGTGAGAGACAGAGAGAGATATGGTGAAATAAGCGGAGAGAGAAAGGGAGAGAGAAGGAGAAAGAGGGAGATACAGTGCAGAACGTCTGCCGGTTTCCGCTAGTAGAAAGATAAACGATAGAGATAGCCATATGAACGTAGATAAAGAGATATGCGGAGAGAGAAAGAGAGGGAGAGAGGAAGGTTGGATGAGACGGTGGTAGAGAGGGAGGAAGAGAAGGAGGAAGGGAAGGTGCGAGAATGCTAGGAACGTATTTTCTCGCTTACTTGTCTCCTGTGTCTCATTGGCTTCGTCGTTTGTAGCAGCGCTCATCGCTCCCAAGACCACATCAGGAAGCGCCAGCTCATTCAATTCAGGTAGTCGGTCGCGTAAGGATGACTCTGAATCAATCTATACGAATTAACAAAATACAGGTGAAGGTTTCACAACTCGCCAGACGCCGTAGAAATTTCTCTCAGCCACTACTGAGGTAACATTTTTTTCAAAACGTGCGACAAATCCTTATTTTGAATCCTTCAATCAAAGAAAGACAAAAAAAATCTGAAAATGTGAAAGGATGCAAAGCAGAGATCAGGAAAGAATTGCAAGGGTTTTGTAATGATTTGAAATACGTTTCACATCTTCAAATCAGCTTCCCTTTCACGAACGCGTTTTAGCAGGGCACAGACGCTGCGTGATCATGTGTGACAGACAGTTACATTCAAATTATCCGTTACACTCGAGTCAACAAAAATCAAAATTACAAAAAAATGGTTAGCTAACATATGTGTAACATTAGATTCGTCTTTTTACGCTCGTCACGATAGACTAAAAATATGTATAATTTCATTAAAAAAACAAGTTGCTTCAATTTCTCAATAAATATACATGATAAAATATAAATTAATATCGTATCAATTATCCCCATACCTTCATGCACTTCTGTGAAAACTGCATTGCAATAACTTCACCCATTCAAAAATGCGGGAGGAACTAAACATACGTGACTTACCCTGTATCATACAACGACGTTACATGCACTACTCATTGGTAAGCAACTGAAGTGGCTTTTAGCAGGTATACGCCCTGGCGTAGTAAAAGTGATTTCGTTTACCTGACAAACGTTAGTTAGTCAGGTAAGTTAGTGGAAGAACAGTTCTCTACCAACAGGAGCACGGGCCACCCGTGTAACTTAATTGCGATTTTTCATATGTTTATTTTCAAATAAAGATCATCTTTGACCCCAAAATGTTTAATAGTTTGTAACATTATTTTTATTTGCCTGTAAAAAGACAATGAAATACGAGTAATATCGAAAAACTCTGGCTTGTGCACGTGCATCGAGCCAATTGCATTGTTTGTGTGAAACTGTCGCGCCTCGGCAGACTTTCCTTCGTATCTGCAAATGCAAGTATTTACGTCCTTCTCAAAAGTACTTCGCCAACCTTGCGAAGGCGTAACCTTCGCCCGCCCGCGAAGTCTTCAAGAACTGCGCATGAAGCTCTCGTTTCTAAAATGTATGTGTGTTCAACAGGAACCGGTGCATTCAAAAGAAATAAACGAATCATGCATATCTATTTGTGTTTAAATAATGTACGCATACCAAATCCTCTTCAATTACCCTACTGACTTATCACGGGGTTCTAGCTAGGCGAATAATCCCACCTTGTCGTGCAATCCACTTTTAACTAACATAAACGTGAGACTATGCAACCTCAAATGACCTCCAATTCAATTATTTTCAGAAGTAATTATTAGGCAACTGTTTTCAAATTCAATACTGAAATTTTAGTTTCAATGACACGCGGGGTAACACATTCGGTTAAAGAAATATCGTTTATTATTAAGCTCTTTTGAAGAGGTGGATTTTTAACAGCAAAGATCGTCTGTGCGCCTTGTCCCATCTGTGACAAACAAACGAACTCGATGTGACTTCGGCCACAATAATATAGTTTCAGTAAAGAACGACTTGTAAATACATTTATGATTGTGAGGAAGTTGGTCTGTTGATCTTTGGCTGCAGATTTGAAGAATCAGAATAGGTTGGTATCTCTAAGTGTCCAGAATGGAGTACAATAAAATTTTCAGCAGTAGTTTCTTTGTCTAAAATGTGACAATAAACTAGTTTTTGTAAGACGCTGCGCGTTAGAAAGAACAAAAAATATTTATCTGTCAGTCACACACTTCCTTTTTTTAAATTTATTTGAATGCTTACAAACCTCATCAATCGGCTCCAAATCTTCCTCTGATTCTTCATCTTCAATTATTCTGGACATTTTCTTATTCTCTGGGAAACTCCGACTTGTTCTTCCACTGTTGCTGAATGGCTGTGTACATACAAGTAATTTATTCCTTTCTATTATTATCTTTTAAAATTGTGGACAGTTTGCACTAAGTGACAAGAAATGGCGTTGAGGCCAAGATCATATATCTAAAGAAAGAAGCAGTCTTTATAATTATATACTAGCAAATACATATAATAATTATTAACTTTATTCATAAATATGTATCCCCAATGTAATGTCGGAATATTGTAAAGTGCAACTAACCACTAAATGAAAAAAAACGCTACTGATATTATACATTAGAAAATGGTTTTAGTCATTACAAGTGTGTTAAGATTATCATTTACGATAATGATAGATTCTTGCCAATCATAATAGTAAGTCAGTATTTAAATTGCCGATGAAATAAATATACCGCTTCATTTGTATTTTAATGAAGTACACTCCGTAATTTCAAAACACTCTTCAGAGTTGCATTATTATTTAATATTACAATCACAAATTGTAGGCAACATCATTCACCATAATATTCTCCAATTCTATAGAATTTTATGATTATGATTTTACTATATTCTTTTTTAAGCAAAATTGCATTGATAATTTTATGTGGAGCCGTAATGCAAAGATCAGAAGGTATTTCAATAAGGAGATACCAGAACCTACAAGTAAATTATATCATTGACATTTTTATTATCTGTACTTAAACCCACTTGGAATAAAGAGAAAACTATTCATTCTCCTTCAAAGCCAAGAATCTAGATTTCACACAAAATGTCATATAGTATAACTTACACCCGAATCCTGGTAATGTCAGTATATTATAGTAGATAACAAATGGGTGAGGAAAACCAGTTAATTCAAATGTATTACTTCCGTAATAAGTAAAAGTTTAGAAACTTATTATCTCAAAATTTGTTCGCCAAAATGACATTAGTGTAAATATTGAATGATTGGTTTTTAAACACTATCCTATTCGACAGCCACACATGTCTATTACCCATCAATTGTTTACTGGCTGTGTTACTCGGATATGCACCATGTTACACATTTATCCTTGCATTATTATTATTATTATTATTATTATTATTATTATTATTATTATTATTATTATTATTATTAATATTATTATTATTTTATTTATTCCCACAGACCAGTATAACTGCTTTACAGGGATTGTTTTCATATAAATAACAACTCAAAACACAAATATACAGAAGTAAATAACTAACAGTGAATTCTTGTATTATGAGGCAATACAAAATTACTTACATCAGAACAATATCCAGTCGGATATGCAGGAGGCCAAGGAAGTATACGTGGCACTAGCAACGAGCCCTCCAGCGCTCCCCCAACACAAACATGCGGCACTCGTGTCGACATTACTGGGTTTTCAGACGGTAATAAGTCCACTCCCAGATGATGGTGTTGTGGTTGTTCAGTTTGCACTCGACGTGAAGTTGTTTCCCACGCACAGGGCATAAATCGAGATGACATGGCAGACGATAAACGATCGATCGGATGGTTTTGCGGAAAGGACATGTGTGGGGATGAAGTCGGGATTGTGGTTGGGGCGCGGAGACGTCTTTGCTGTCGCAATGGCGGTGATGTGTGTAGTGGTGGAAAAGTTTGCGATGGCCAATGGTTCTCCAATTTGCTTCGATTCTGGTCGCGCCACGATGATCCATAATACGATCTGGGTCTGATAGTATCTGGTCTGAAATCAGGCGATGCATGTTGAGAAAAGTGTGGAGGCTGCAGTCTTGAATTCATCTCCAACATACGTTCACATTGTGATCTTCGTATAGTATAATCGTGTGATGGCGGTACGAAGGGTGGAAGAAATGTAGGAGACAACTGCGTTGGTGCTGACGGTGATATTTGATACGTCGGACCGTATGGTGACATCTTCCACTCGATGATGGGTCGGTGTGATTGTGAATGGTTCAATGTAGCTTCATGAACTGGGGAAAATGTTTGATTAATTGGTAATTCTTCAGGACGAAGAATTTGCCACGAACCACCGGAAAATTGGTCATCGAGTGTTGGTTGTTGAATTGATGATGGAGGCAAAATTTGTGAACAGGTTTGATCTGATGGCTGTCGTGGTGGTAGCACACAATTTGCAAATGGAAGATCCATCGTTGCAAATGCATGCACAGTTCTGGATAATTTATTTTCCAATCCATTTGAGACTCTTATTACATTATTTATGGCCACATTTGGTGTAAAAGCCTGCGTATGAGATCACCAACCACAACCTTGGGAAGAAGTTCAATACTGAGTATCATTTCAGAATATATGAAGCCAGTTAGATGCATTACGATTTTTTAGAGTTTACCCTTATCGTACATTGTAGAAATACTGAAGTCTTCACTCGCTCATTATGCAATGAGTAGGTTTACATATTTAAATTAACTTCTGAACTTAAAGAAATTATCCATCGCATTTCGATTGCAATGGATGTGTCCAGATTTTATAGGCATCTGGAGTTACATTTAGATATACTCGAATTTTGACGAGTTTTAATAGAATTTTGGTGATTGATCTAGATAACAGAAACATTAATTTCGATTTTAACAATAATTAGTAGTTAGTTGACGCAAAGAGTTAAATAAATAGGAAAATACATGACTTAAAAAGAAATTAGTGATCAATTTTGACCTCTTGGTGTTCTTTCATTGTTAAATGTATTTTAGCCTAAAATGGGTAAAACGCATAACAAAAAGCTATGTAAAAAACATAAGAAAAAACTATGTTCGAAAAATACACTCCGCAGGTATTCCTTTTATTTATTTTTGACATTCATAACCAATATGGAACAATATTTACTACTACAAGAAGCTAAAGTAAAATTTTATTTGAAAATGTATAAATATTTTAATTGAAAATTTAATGAATTCGCTTTCAAGTATGACTATGTAGAGGAATAAAAATCAATCTTTCTTAATTTGTCAAATTTGTATTTATTTTCAATAACGTAGAACTAACGTTTGCATCTTTTACGTCTTACTATAACCCAATAAAATAACAAAGACCACAACATAAGTGTAAACAAATGTAGCTATATCTTTGGAGTAGCAGAAATATATTTGCGTGGAATATTTAGGAAATATCAAACGACTTTTGCATTGACGCCTATAAATTTCCAAATATTTAACATTAGAATATCTTGCTTTTTGTTTAAATGAAAAACTAATCGATATACTAGTACATAACCAAAAAAAAAGGAAATATGACAAAATAATCCACAAAGGAGGACGTACCTTCCGTGTACTGACTCATTGTGAACGTTTGGCCCCAAGAATTGAAAAGGTCAGCAACCCTGCCATTATGTTCAGTCATCAGGTAGTTACAGCAATAATTTGTAGATCGGGGCACATTGAGACTACATCATACTACAAGTATCATCATACTACATAGGGAGTAATCGTATTTGGAAAAGGAGTGCGGAAATCAACAACAGAAGGGCGTTGAAAATAAAGTATTATTAATAGGTCATAACATGACATTTTGATTTTTACATTAAAGTATGCTTGGAAACCACCAAGAAGAACATTGCAATAAATATTTCTATTTAGTTTAATCTGACCCATGCAACGAACTTGGTACAGTCCAATGACACTCGAAGATATTAAGAGTCTTTGGAAGAAGGGTGATATAAAAATAGTAAATATTTTAGAAATTATCTAAATGCAATATTTTTCATACAAAACATTCAGTTACAGTTTTCAATAAAAATAATTTACTTTTTGTTCATGTCAGTTTGTAAATGTTAACGATATTATATTCAAACAAGAATAAATTAACCTAAAAAACCTTCCCAAACCGTTCCGGAAAATGATATTTGATATGATGTATGTCCTACATGTCATACCCCGATCATTGCAAAAAGTAAATAAGTAGAATAAACTCTAGAAACACAATTATTAGCCGTTTAATATGCATAAATGTCAAACATTTGTTGGTGGTTGGTGAAAGTAAACAGATAATTTTAGAGATTCCGCTTCAAACCAATGGATCAAATGTACAACGTTTTTTATTTGCATTATACTTTACGTAAAACATTCCATGTATGAGAAAAAGTAACCCTAGCGCGTTCGTTTGTTCTGTCTTTGATTTTTGTGATGTCTTCAGGTATTCGTCTTGTCTGAATCAAATATTTCAACAGCATTCACGTTATCCACAAAACCATGATTGAGATTTTGGTACATCGTGAGGAAATTTAATATGGGAATAAAAATGATTGGATGTCCATGACATAAATAGAAATTACATTTCCGCTTCCTGGTCCACTCCAATCTCACTCCTTACCGTAGAGACAGTCCACAATTAGTTACTTATTACTGCTCAGAATGAAGGTACACGACCTGCTGGTGCACGACCTGCTGGTACACGAACTTCAATCAACTTCCAGGTATCAACACCCCTATGGGTTGTTTCTGTACAGTAAATTCGCAACCAACGAAACATTTAAAAGGACAATGTCCAGTTATTCTTACTTCTAAACTGTAAAGTTCTCTGTGATTCGTGAAACATCTATTCTACAATAAAACAGTATCATTATATCTTTCTGCAAGAAGCTGTAGCCATCTAATAAGAGTAAAAAATGTTCGTTAGAAACAACTTCATATTCGTTGTTTGACAAGAAGCATTGCGAGTTCAGGAGGTCTGTGCAGAAGGCGGCGGGCAGGCACTGAAGGTCGTCCAGAGGTTGATGATCGGCAGTGCCCTATTGATGGGTAAGAGTTCGTGAGGATTCGTGCGTCTACAGCTGATCTCATGATTTGTGTCAATTGCGGACGTCGAAGATTGAAGGCACGCAGTCGACTTCGAAATCCTGAAGTGAAGCGAGTAAAATTGGCTCGCAAAAAATGACGAGACACGTACACTCGCTACTATCGATATTGGTAGAGAGGTAGCTTGGTGAATTTTTTTAAAATGTTCGTTTCAACACAATTTTATTCGCCATTTTACAAAAGGGATGAAGAGAAGTTGTGCACTTTGTGCACAGGCAGAGCTCGCGGGCCTCTTGCGTGTGCTTACGATAGGTGGACTCAAAAGTGTGTAGAATTGATCACGGACGCCGAAGGACCAAGCAATGCCGTTAACTTGGAAATGCTTAAATGAAGCGAATCAAATTGGCATGTTAACTACGATCGCCCCTACCCACATTAATAGAAGATTAATTTTATGAATTGAATAAAAACAAAAAAAATTGTTACAATACATTTTTTTATTCGCCACTTCACAAAACGCATCGAGGGCTCAGAGGGTGGTTGAGGTGGGTGGAAGGCGGTTGAGGTCACAGTGGAGGTCCGAAGGTCGTCCAGGGACTGACGTCAGGGAGAGGTCTAGGGCGCGGACAGGGCGCGTGAGGCAGCGTGTGCCGGACGCCGTGCACCATCCACTGCCCCAGGCCAGTCGGTTTGTCGGCGTCCTCGTCTTCGTCGTCAGTGGTGTTCGTGGTTCTCCATCTTTCCGGCGTCGCCGTCAAATTTCGCTGTCGGAATCGTATCATTTATGCAAGCGTAACGGATGAAAGAGAATTGAGGAGTCCAGGATACTGTCAAATCCCAACCAACCTCGCATTTTCAGTTAGGATTATGGCGGAAAATTCCTACGATTTACCTATCATGTGTTAAAATATCAAATGAATTGGGATACGGCAAACCCCTCAAATTCCACCTTCAAAAATTTGTTCATAGGAAAAATGAACGTGAACGAAAACAGGGAAAAATAGTTCTTCCTCAAACAAACCTCGGCTGGTATCTGCTTTTGATATTCTCAGTTACCTTATGTTGTAAATACGTAGGTCAGGCATGTGATTTTGAGCCCATGTGGGCTTCTAGCACGCCTGAGAAAGACCTTGCTCCTTTTAGCGTGGGCAACTTCACCTGACTTCGCTTTCTTTTCCCATCCAAAACCAGATAGAAGTATACGCGCAAGCTGGAGCGGTGCGAGGTGGGCGTTTGTGGTGTGACACGAAAATGTTTGCAGATTTGTTATATCAAGATTAACAACCGAGATTTAAATTATGATTACAACAGTTTACTATTTGTTACTGCTTCATGTTTATTTCCTTCTTTAATTCTGTCTTGTATCAAGGGTAAAACAAATGTTCAGACATTTTGATACACTAAATAACAATTAAGCTCATGCAATGTGTTACGAAAACATGTACTTCAAACAAATTGTGCTATTTACATCAAGCAATGTAGTCAGTGTTGTCAATCCTCTGTCACTTCCGTAGAAATCGTCCAGATCGCACCTTCTTGGAGGAAGCAATGACAACAGTGCTTAGTCAGCCTACCTTCAACACTACCAACCTTCCATATTTAATGTTCATATCTAACATTCCATGCAAAAAATGTGTATGGTTCTTTTGTCTTGCATAAAATATTATTTCCATTTTTATCCACCCCATATTTTTCTGCTAGATTAAATTGGCATTCATAATTATAATAACATTCACACTACACCGCTTCAAGCAAATTACATCATACTGATAAAATCTCCATGCTTCCACTGCCAGAGTTGTAAAAGATTTTAATTTCAGCAATTCTACCATAGTTGATTATTATGACACAAACGTAAGATATTTACCTGGTAGTACTCGTAGTTGGTAATATCAAGTAAGTTTGCACCTCTACGTGGTAGGATGTATCTGTAAAGCACAGAATGGAACATGATATTATATTTCAGTATTTTTGTCTCAAGACAGAGAAGAAATTATAGGTGAGACATATCCAAAGTAAAGCATTACGCCAGTGCATTCTATCCCATGAGATGAAAATGTTTCTTGTGTCATGTTACTGAGAAACACTTTGTTGCTGCAGAGCAGTTTATCAACAAACTTTCTTGCATTTAAACGTCGCGAGGCTTGTTCTTATGGCCAGTCGATATATCACGCACACTGATAAGTATCGGCAGAAGAGAAAATCTTTTTTTCAGATAAAAACGAACAAAAACGTCGGAAGAGTTGGGAAAAAGAGCAACAATCAATCCGATGCGTGAAAAAATAGTGTCAATGTTTCCGAAGACCGACGTTCGGGGACTTTTTTACTTTCTCTTCAGCTCAATGTCTTTATATGTGGGTGTTACAAATAAAAATGTTAGATATAATATTCTAAAGTCTTCAGGCGTTTTTTGTGATGTTAGAGATAACATTGCTATATTTGTTTATTTTAATTGAGCGGAAGAAAATAAGGGTTCAAGTGAATTGTTATTGTTAGGTTATTCCTCCACGAGGTAATTTCTTTCTACAATGTGGATGTAGAAATTTTATTTATAAATGTTTGCATATAGGGTTGGAAATTTATAATAAAATATTGAAGACTGATGTATTTCAGCTTTGTAGAAAATAGTACATTGTTTCGGGTTTTAGATCGTTTGTGAATGTGGAAATTGCGCAAAAACAGGGAGCATTCGTAATTTTTCATTTCTCAAACTGCAATGCGCATTTATTTTGTCTCTCGGCTTTCGTTTCTTAAACGATCTATCAGCAGCTTTCCAGATTTAAAAACGATAGTTTATTACATTCCAAGAGGATTATATGATTTAGTTATTATAACTTTGAAATTGGTGTCTTAAAACTAATTTGTAACTAATTTCTTACAGTTAATACATCAGCGTTCTAGAAGTAGGAAAAGTATTTGAGACCAAATTTGTCTCTTAATTGATGTTCTGATCAGATATTGTTTGAGATGAAATTCAAATTCACTTAAAATCATTTCTATGGGAATACGCTTCTTTGAGGACAAAACAGTAGTTTCTGATAACATAAATAAGAAAACTCCAGTGTTCATTTACTCAAAATTAAATCTCCTATGCCGTGACATTATTGCATTATGAATCATATTTACATCACGCATTACAAGAAATTGAAAATTTCTTATCTTCCTCCCATATTTAGTGTGAGTATGTTAATGTTGGAATTTTAATGTAAACATGCTAATATTAATACATTAACGACAGTATAAACGTATGTCAATGTCAGCAGAACAAAGGTAGTATATAAATGTATATCGATGGTAGAGTGCTAATATCGTAATATTAGTGTGCCATGTTTCTTTGTTAGTGTTTTTATATCTTTGTTATTAAGTCAATATGAGTAGATAAATGTTCAGTCTATCAATGTCAGTTTGATAATACAGTATGTTAGGTAACATCATAACGTTAGTTTGTCAATATTAGGATGTAGATTAGTAATATATATAATTTAGTTTTAGAGAATAAATTAGATGGAAGAGCAGACCTTATGATCTGAGTCTCGTCCACGCAATAAAGGCAATTCCGCGATTATGATGTTAATATATCCACATTTTTGCACTCAAGGAATCAAGGCTCTTTAATATTTGATGTCTAGTTTTCTGTAAGTACTACTCTCCAGTTCAGTACATTAGTAACATTGGTAAAAAACTAGTAGGCATAATCAAATCATGGGCAACGCAACAAAGTGTAAATCTGCATATATATATATATATATATTATATATTATCTATATTATATATATACATAATGCTGTGTGTGTGTGTGTATGTATGTCTTAATGAATATTTTAAGTTGGTATACGTGTGATGGACAGATTAAAACAAATTGTTAATTACAAAAAGATGAATATGTATTTAACCGTCCTGTAAAGACTATTTATAGCAAGTATTTGTGTTTTATTTTCTGAATTTGGGGATGAGTTGTGAATAAATATGCTGTTAATTAGTGATGTGTCGAGATTTCATTTTGATGAATAAACAGATTAACTGATCGCTCATCTGAAAGTCCCGTCGTCTCATTCTTGCCACATATTGTTGGTATGATGGAGGTGCCAGGTCTAGTCTTTGTGTATTGAAAAATTAAAATAGTGACAATTTCAAACTTATGCTTTAGTCAACAACTATTACAAACGAATATCTCAAATACCTCGCATTGTCGGTGAGGTGCGCACTGTCAGCCGTTGTTCTTGGAGTTTCCTCAGTGAGCTGCTGGAGAACGGATGCCAAAGAGAGAGGCAATGAAAAGGGAAATAGATTGCCCCCAAAGGTTCTGGGGACACACAAAAACACACAAAACAACGAGGACGTAGGCTTCTGTGACCACAGTCTACGCACACTCAGGATAATACCGTGTTCTAAGCATGCCTGTCAATCATAAAATAACAAATGCGAGTCATAAAGTATTCTTCACATAGCATTGAAGATGCGATTATAATGCCTTCAAAAAAGACATTGAAAACGTCATTGACTTCGATCCAGAAATTTTATAGAAGGAATATTAAAAAAATCAAATTTATATTTCTTTGCTGACTCAAAGAAATGAAATGTTTCGGAGTGTACGCTCGAAAAGCCAACAGCAATTCAAGAACGTTTGGGATCTACTTTTCCATTTATGGCTGTTGAAGAATTCAGAATTAAGAAAAGATTAAAAGTAACTGAGGCATAAAATTTTGCAAGAACACTCTTACACCTGTATCCCCATTAAAATCTCGAAACGACAACAAAATACTTTTCACATCAAACACAAAATACATTGTATACAAAATTGTATCGTTTTGGAACACAGAGAACAAAATGGATATTATTTCATTGCATGTGCATGGCCATAGAACAGGGTGAAAAAACGTCTGCTTATTTTTATTATTTTCGAGAACGGAATTCTAATGAAGAAAAACTAAAAAAAAGGTTAAGGGAAGTGGGGCAGAAAGGAGAGCGTATAAAAACGAAATAAAATGGACATCTAGAAGATGCATGCGTTATCGTGAATGGGCAGAAACGCCTAAAGGAAAACCGCCAATAAGCGGCATTGTCATTGGCCGCGAGTGTGTTTCAGCGTGGCGGGGCCGTGTTGACGGGGAGCGAGGGTTCGTCTCCAGGTGTTACTAAGGTGGTGCCCATCATCTCTGTCAAGGTTTCTGGGCCTCCTGGAAATTTCCAAAGCCTCCTTGAGCAATCGCTCTTCGATCAAATCATACAGTCCCACCACGTTGAGAACCTTCCCCTCCACCGACGGCCAATGAAGATGCTTTGCTGTTTTTTTCCTAGTTTCAGAGGTGTATAGTTGCGGTTCTGGTGGTGACAGATGGTTGCATTATGACCACTACCGTTTGACACAGTCAGTCTGTCGTGTGCTCCGAAAGTTTTTTTCTTTCGAATATGAATCAACTCTCAAGTGGGTGATCTGGGCTGTCCGGGTGACGCCGCGTCGAAGGCTGAGTTGCCGACGTTTCGACCATCCTGTCGTGGTCTTCCTCAGGGCTGGTATGCTGGTATGCCTGAGGAAGACCACGACAGGATGGTCGAAACGTCGGCAACTCAGCCTTCGACGCGGCGTCACCCGGACAGCCCAGATCACCCACATGACTCTGGTCGCGGAAGCCTACGACTTCAATCAACTCTCAAGGCAATCTAAGAGTGCTGGCGATTCGAACAAACGGTAGTGAACACAGTTCGTAACCGTAGTGTGTTCACTTCTGTTTGGCAGAGTTAGTCAATTGTCCTCGCCCGAACGTTTCTTGTGTCAACACGGATCCACGGTAATTGTACCTCTAGAGCAAGGTGTCCCAACCTTTTCCTTCTACAAAAAACATTTTCTTCATCGACCCCATTGCCAGTTTTCTACAATATACAGCATGTAAAGTAATAAATAAATTCACATAAACAACTTGTAACAATTGCATAAGCAACAAAATATGAACAAAACGTTCGAAAAAACGTTGTTTTTGAGGTTTATATTTTATTATTTTTATTTTTTCTTTCTTATCCTTGCCTTTCCAGGGAGTCGGTGCTAATGGGGACGGGCTCATTTTTATTAATTTTCCGCACACTCCATTTTTATACAGATTCATAGACGATTTTACAAGTAGATACCCTTCATGACGCCAAACATACGGCACACACAAGAACATTACACATAGACAACACACTTAATTACAAAACACGCATAACCATCCGCGAGGCAGGATTCGAACCCACGATCCTCCGGTCCGTGATCGGTACGGTACTTCTGCCTTAGCAATTCCGGCTACCCAGATAGGCATGTTTTATTACTTTCTGTACTATTAAAATTTTCAATTTTTAGAAGTCAAATAAGTAGTTCTGGAACTTTAAATAACAAAACATTATTACCTTTTTTGTGATTGGTAGGATTTTGATTATACCTCATTTGACGGTGCATATTCGTCTACTGACTCCCAATCGACCCCTTGATTATCATTAACCCCCTTAAAATTTCATCGACTCCCAGGGGTTCGATAGCGACCCCGTTGTGAAACACTGCCCTAGAGCCATCAACCGCAGAACGTGCCGCCAGAGTGCTGCGTAAGGTCTTACGGCCAGGTCGGCGATGAGATCCTCCCCCAGCTCTTGCGTTGGGTCGTGTCGCTTTCTCGCCGCCAGAGACGGCTGCACGCGGTGATGAGACGAACTGTTACTGAACTGGAAGAATAAGCTTCAATTAAAGGGATTTTGTTTTGAAAAAGCGTTGAAAAATTATTTTTTTCACTTTTTCCTGGACATCAATTAATTGTTGGTGATTCCTGGCGAGTCAACTGCTAAGGTGCTTTTCCTTCCCGTAAATGTAGTGCATGGTTTTCCCTCTGGAAGTGGCTATGATCGTTCCCCGCTTAATGGTGAGATCTGGCGCCGTTCTACCGTCGGCTAGAGGTATTTTCTCTAACCAGGTATCTTTCACCAGCGGAATACCGCACCAGTGGAGATAAAGTCGAAACTCTCGACCGTCTCCTGGCATATGTGATTGTATGGAGCATATTAGGGTAAGTGTGTGAATATAAGAGGTGAAGACAGGATAAGGATGGAAAGATCACGCGCGGTCCGTGGCCCGTTTGTTAGAGTACTGCTCCGGCATTTGCCCAATGTTGACGGAAAACTACTGATCTGATCAGCCGGCCGCTAGAATCCGCCTCCAGACAGTGACAGAATTCGACCTCGGGGAAAAGCTAGAGGCAAAAATCCAACCGCCGTCAGGACTCAAACCTAGGACTTCCCGATCACAGGCACTGCAGTGACATCAGATGAAGACCTGAGCCACCTCTCCAGGTCTTTTTCTGCACAGTTGCATGGACTCATAAAAATATTTCTCATTATTAGAAGTATTTTTCACTTTCGCAGCTTACAAGATGAGTCAATTGATCAGAGAAAGTGGAAATACTCTGAATACTCTTTAGAAGGTCTAGTTGTTCACAGCCAAGCTGACAATGCCAGATTTATTAGTCTAGTATGTATGTGTGGAAATAAGCGTAAAAACGCGAGTGAGTAAATCAGTAGTTATTGGTTACGGGGTCATCAACACGACTAATATTCATAATATCGAATATCATTGAAGTTGCAATCTAGAAAGCAGGAAGTCTGAACCAAATGCTGGCGGTGTACAACATGATTCGAATACTTTATTTTTGAAGTATAATGTAATATAGTCAAGTGAAGTTAATATGTAGTTAATTTTCATTTAATAAATTAATTTTGAACTTCATATTGTATTTATTGAATGAACTGCAATAGCAAAGTATTCCCGGGTTCACTAGTTATATAAAAACAATTGTGAATTTACATAACCAAGTATTATATTGTCTTCGATATATTTGTTAATCAAACGGAGAACATCGTTACTTCGCTAATTTTATACAAACATTGTCTTCACTTAATTTTAATAAACATGTATAACCAAAACAATAAAATTATCAAATACGAATAATACTCAAAACAATTTTAAATTTTACTTTTAAAGTATTATTGAGCCTGTTCCAGCCGATTTGAGCAGTAGATGTATTTTGACAGATCGTTAATACGGGAAGGAGGTTTTGCCATCTTCATTTTTCTCAAAACGTTTTGTTAGATCCATCTCTTTCTTTACTTCTATATGCCTTTATTAGTAAAACAATTCGGGAAATGCAATGTCAGAATGTTAGTTCATTCTAATCTGACATTTGCTGGTGATATAGTCTTATTAGGTAACACACATCAAGAAATACAAACCACACTTCAAGAACTAATTACACACAGCAAGAAAATTGGGTTAAAAATAAACTTTGGCAAAACAAAAATAATGACAAATAGAGAAGAGAAAGAAATTACAATATAGAACAAAATAATAGAATAAGTTAAAGAATACATCTATCTTGGACAAACAATATACTTTAATAAGAAAAGTGATAAAGAATTGACGCATTTTAGTAGCATGGAAAAACTTTTGGAGCTTGAAATGTATTCTTTTAAACAAAAAATAGCATAAAAATGAAAAAGGAGATAATATACACGTGTATTTTACCTGTTCTGACGTACAGGCAAGCCTGGTCCATGACCAGAAAAAATCAAAATGGCATTGGAATATGTCAAAGAAGCATGGAAAGAAACAGTCTTCGAATATCTTTAACAAATAAAATTAGAAGTGAGCAAATAAGAACACAAATACAATATGCAATTCTGACTGCTCATCAACTAAAATGGAGGTGGGGAGGTCACATCTCACGACTCCAAGATGGCAGATGGACATCCAGAACTACTTCCTGGGACCCACGAATAGGGAAGAGGAACCTTGGTAGACAACAAGGAAGATGGACCGATGACTTTCGAGAACTAGGTAATCAATGGTCAAGAGTTGCAAAAGACCGTACAAAATGGAAAGAATTAGAGAAATCTATTAAAAACAGTTTTTAATAAGTTATTCATGTAAGGTCCCCGAGTTATGCATGTAAGGCTCGAGAACCAACTTTATAATGTAAGCCTCCTTGCCCTGAGCATGAAGTCCTTGCCCTAATAGAGAGTAAACGGGCTAATAACAACCACAATATTAATAATAATAATAATAATAATAATAATAATAATAATAATAATAATAATAATAATAATAATGTAAGAATACCTGATAGGGAGACGGTTTGTCACGTACAGGAAGTTCATTTGTTGGAGCCGCAAAGAAACTGCAAAAGATGAAGCATTTAATGTCAATCTATGCTCTTGTAATGTAATATTAATTAAACAGTGGATGAATTAGTTAACTACGAAAATTTAAAAAAAAATTGGTATTCCTAATGATATATCTCCTCAACACTAAATCTTTTGGTTAGCTGAAGTAATCTTTACGGTGTTCGTAGGCTTCCGCGGCCGGAGTCAATACATTCTTGGGTAACCGGGATGAGCCGCGTCTCGGTCAATAAAGTTTCGGCCATCTTCAGAGCTATACTGCTGCAGTATGACTTGATGAATAGTTGATGTTTTCTTGTCTTTTTTCTGTATAACGAATAAGAAGGGAACGAGTGTTTCTAGTTTTCAAATGTTGCTTACCTAGATTGGTTCATACTCTTCATCATTCAACTATTTATAGTAAAATGTCGGGGAAGAAATCAATTGGAGTTCAAGAAGACGCGAGATGATTATACGTCTCCACCGTATGGTACATAAAGTTTCATCCATTTGTATGTTATTGTTTTTTTGAGGAGAAAATAAAACAAAATCGGAAACAGGAAACTTTAATGTAAAAAGATCTTACACTATGTTAATAAAGAATACAGAATTTTCTTTTAGAACTTACTATACTTACGGAACCATGCCGATTGGTGAATCAGTAGTGTTCAATTGAGGTCTGGAAGGAGGGGGTGTCAGCTGTGGAAAATAAGTAAAATAAATATATAAGAACTTCCACTAGTGCACAATAATTGCGAGAATACACTGTGTATGTGTATAAGTAACATGTGTTCATCGTTCTTTACTAATCAGAATATTTATTTGATATATTCATACAAGTGGAATCGACATCATCAACAAGAAATCCAAAAAGACAATTCCAAAATCAACCACTGGTTGATTGATAAAAGTTAATAAATTGAGATAAAGTGATTGTATTGAATCTTATATACCTGTTGTAATTTCTGTAATAATTAACTTGAATTACTGCTGCGAACATCGTTGCACATAAAAACATGTCAAAGAGGAGTAGAAAAGTCTCTTCCATACTAAAATGTTTATATTTCAATTTTTTCAATTACATGTGAACGTCACGTTCCAACAACCACATTTCAAAGGGTTTCTGTTCTCCCTTAAGAGTTCGATCTGCATAAGTGATCAAGAGTTATTAATGAGTGAAATTTGAACATGTGTGGCATTTGAAACGTGTGTGGCATTTGAACATAAGTGACATGTATAAAATGTATCATTCTCCATAATACGGTTCCGCAATATTTTGCAGAAACATTCTATTTTAAACTTGTCTATTTTGTCAACTAATTAACGATCTTCATTTGTTCTTGCATCCACTTCCACTTTTGCTCATCACCAACTGGAAATCTTGTTTTTAGATTACAAAACTTCCTTGAAGCCTCTTCGGTCGACACCACATCGGATCAACCGTCAGAATACGCTGGCTGAATTTGTTACTAGTGGTTTAACATTTTTCATTTCATCTTCGCGATATTATGTGAAAATTGTGTGTAAGAATATGTGTACGAATGTGATAATTGGGATTTGAAAACCGATTCTAATTATTAATATTGTGTTCAGGTTAATGTATTGAGTATTTAGGGCTTCCTGATGCTTCAAACACAGTGGTTATTAGCCTCAATAGTGTATTGCATGTTATATCTTGGAAGGTGCCGATGCTGCTCACTGAAATGTGAAATCCAGCACCAACACGTCGGCTATTAAGGCTTTCTTCCTCGTGGTATCTGTGCGAGACATCACCCCGACCAATATAAGCCCTATGATCCCAACTGGTTTTCCGCCATGTGTGGAATTGTAGGGTATGTTTTTATCACGGGATGTGTCTGTGATTTTCCCGCGTGGAATGTTGAGAACCGCTACCGACATACACGTCAGTTTGTGTTTTCCCTCAGTGTCAGTGTATGTCCCACAAGCGGGACACTGCCCCAACCGAGACAAGGTGAAATCTCCGGTCTGGTGCCCCTACGTGTGTGATAATGTAGTCCGCGTAAGTGTAAGTATGAGCGTACGTGAAGGAAGATAATAGAGAGCGCTCGCACAGCGGTACCTCTGCGATATCCCAGTATGCCTTCAGATCGATGTCAGAATCTCCCTCTCCGGAGAAGTCGACTCCGGTACCCAGCCGAATAGCTCCGGTACACGGGCGAGTAGCTCCGGTACTCGGGCGAGAACCTGGGTCTTCCGCCGAGTGGAAACTGGCCACATCAATTTCGCTCTGGCCAACAAGAGAAACAATCCTCATTTAGTTATAACGATCAAATACGCAGGGTGAGTAAATCCATCATCTTTTGGAAGGCAACTTATGTGTCAGACCGATCGAATGGGTTGCTCCTTCTGTTTACCAGAGGGGCTTGCACAGAAGACGCATGGTCAGCGCAACGATTCCCGGTAATCTCTATCGCGATTTTCTTGACCGATGATGACGCCACATATATAGAGCGATTTTTATATGAATGGACCGTTTTGACAGCTAGTGTTGGCAATACAACTGAAGGTTCTGCGGTCGCTGTGTCCTTGAGCCTATTAGTCTCTCCGTTCTCCACTCGTTCTTTTGCAGTTGGCTAACTTGTAAAAGGCGTCGACGCTTCGTTTTGTGATGTCCTCGTCCGACGAAAATATAGCGCGACATTATTAAGACATTTTACCACAAATCTAATTATTATTCAATATTTCCCGGACTCGCGTACGTTCATGTACATGAGCGAAACTCTTAGACTTCTATATTTCTTCACCGTAACGCTCGTTACGGGAGTCGTAAACAAATACAGGGTGCGCCAGAGAAACTTACTTATTTGAAAAATTCCCGCGCGGTGAGTTGGGCGGTTAGAGGGGCGAGAGGGGGCGTATCTGGGCGTATCTGGAGGTTTCATGTGGGGTATCTGGGTGTTTCATGTCGAACATTCGTGGCCCCACATGAAACCTCCAGATACGCCCAGATACGCCCCCTCTCGCCCCTCTAACCACCCAACTCACCGCGCGGGAATTTTTTCAAATAAGTAAGTTTCTCTGGCGCACCTGTACTTTACGAGGAGGCGTGTCTGAACAACTGCTACGGCGGAGGGATACTTCTTACACGTGATGTTTTCATGTTTAGGGAACTGTAGCTTTGGCTCATTCTGATAAAAATAACCCTTAGCCGTAGACGCGCCCAGAATCAATCAATAAATCAATTTGTGGCGGAGAAAGTGCAAGGGTTAGCGTATCGGACTGTTATACCCAAGTTAGCGGGTTCAAACTCGATCAAAGCCGTGGATTTTTAAAGGCGAAAAAATCCTTCATATGCCTTCCTTCGGATGGGAAGGAAAGCCGGCAGTCCCATGTTTGTAGATTTACTTGCATGTAAAAGATCCTCAAGCCTAAATAACGCCTTTGAGCTAAATTCAAATCGCTTATTTCTCACCCAAAAAATACCTCCTTTCTTCGCTAGTGGGTGACGTAGCGTAGCAAAATTTGCGTGGTCAGACGGAAGAGCGGGCCTGATGGCCCGAGTCTCGCCACGTAAAATAAGGCATGAATTGAATTGAATTCAATTCAATTCAATTAAATCACTTGAGGATGGGCTTGTTTGAGCGCTACCTCTCCAATCCAAGAGCGCTCACCCCGGAGGTGCTGTCCCAGCGAGAGCCTTCGTAGACGCCCTGGGTAGCGGTGGACAGGTCGCTCGCCAGGCTGTCGTCCCACACGTCGGACTGCGCCATCGAGAACATCTCCAAGTCGGATGTCATGGAACTCGTGTCCTCGTCCCAGAAGTCTGTGCCCTACACATAAACACACCTAGTTTTTTATAAGGACCGGATTTGTAAGCTCTGATAATCCATGAATGTATACGTTTTCATGAATGTACACGTAAACCATGATACGTTTACGTTTATGGCGCAAAAACTTCCATCATATGTGCTAAAATACAGCGTGTTCAGTGAGAAAACGTCGAAACTTCTAAAATAAGCTCTTTAGAAAATTTCAAACATATTTTGTCCAATCAACTCCTTGTATATTCCGAATGGCTGAGCCGCAATAAAATCTCAAAAGTTAGTTTGACAAAAATACTTTCGATGCAAAAATTGGCATTGCAGAAACATATATCAAGAAACATGTAAATTGCTTATTGTTTACAACGTAAATTAATATATTTGTTCACTAAGAAAAATTAACACAGAAATTAAAAAAACACCAAATTTTCACAATTCGACTGATTTTTTTTAAATTTTGGATATTTTGGGCTTTTTTAAGGTCGTAGAGTTCAGAGATCACAATCTCTAGACAACTGCAATTATTCCAGAACAAAAAACTAAAAATAGTAATAAAGTTGGTAATTCAGTCGAAGTAGTTGATGTATTTAATGATCTGCGTGGTAAAGAGATTTCAATTACCTGTGTGTTTTGTAAAATAAATTCCATGGCGAAGCTGGGAAGACGACAAATGTCGGCGATGTATCTTCCTGAGATGTTAAATCTAAATAAAAAGACAGTCAAGGCTATACTTGCTAATTGGTGACATTCGTT
The DNA here is from genome assembly GCA_017312745.1 of Gryllus bimaculatus. Classification (NCBI taxonomy): domain Eukaryota; kingdom Metazoa; phylum Arthropoda; class Insecta; order Orthoptera; family Gryllidae; genus Gryllus; species Gryllus bimaculatus. The sequence continues at coordinate 1,981,054 of BOPP01000172.1, forward strand.
TTTAGAACTATCGTCTCAAATAGGTCTAGGAAAACAAATATAATTATTTCCAAAGTATAACATGTAAGTTCTGTACATGTGGTAAGTTACTCTTGTTAAGAAAAATGTCAACAGGTAATAGCAATCTCTACGGATGAACAGTCCTCCAACATAGCTAAGTGTATTAAAAAACATGTAATGTATAGAAATTAATATAGAAGTCTAGAAATGCAATTATTGTTTTGCAATACAATACCTAAATGAATGAAATGATGTTCTGAAGTATCTATATTTAGAAAAAGTCATGCCTGATTTGGCACGGCCAATTGTTATAATTGCAATATTATTGTGGTAAAAAGATCTTCATAGAACATCGTGCTTATACACGTTTAACTACTTCTACCAGCTATTATTGTGTCATTAAGTAGTGATTATGTAAACAAACTTTATATAATTACAGTGAAGTAAAACAAACTCATAATGTAAATTGCAGAGTATTCTGCCTTTAATCCCACTTATAGTAAGCATTAAAATGTAATTTCTTGAAATGCTTATAAAAATTGAAACCTACAATTCTATTTGTTTCCTAATTATACAAAAAATAAAAAGAAAACTCAAAATATAAATTGAAGAACGCATTACCTTTATTTCCACACGATTGTGGGTTTTATCATTATATCTTGTAAGTTTAAACGAAGTGCATCTTTGGTGTTTTGAGGTCTTTGAGACCACTCCCTGTGGTTCTAATGCATCTGAACGGCGGTCACGTGACAGTTCGCCTAGCAGTTGTTCGGAGAAGACATGGCTTGTGGATGGATGGAAGCCGATAGAGTCGAAGTTGCCCGACACTCTCGAAAAGCACGTTGCCCCGCGACAGGAAACAATATTAATTTTAAAATTCATTTTTATCATATTGAAATATTTTATGTGGATAGAATGCAATGACGACGGATATCAGTACCTTCTGAAAACCTTCCGTTATCACATTTTCATCCAATTTGCACTATAACTTTACGTATAATATCGTTTAATCTCTTGCACTTAATCTCTCATCCCATTGCTTGGTCGGTAAGGGTATTTGTCTGGATAATACAACGTTTCGGCATTGGCTCCCTGTCCTTATTGCACTTGCCGTTTGAGGTGCACAGTGAGAGAGGAGGGAGCTAACCCACACAACTAAAAAAAGTTGACTTTTTCATATAAACCATATCCTATTTTTCCCTTTTGTTTATTCTGTAAATTCCATAATTGTATGACAATCCATCCTGATATTACATCCATCTCTTAAAATAGGTGACACGCCCATTTCCTACAATTTCCGTGAAAGAGGGCGGTAAGACACATTCACGTGTGTCGTTCATAATACCCACACGAGCACCAGAACATCAGATTTGTTCCATCCGATATTCAATCCACCAAAATATAGTATTACTAACATGAACATAAGTAAAATCATGAGAATATAAATATAGGTTACCTTGACAGTTGATATTCAATAACGATTTGACATATCAGATTCACGGGCTTTCAGTATCCCATGTTTTGGAAGAGTATTGATTGGTTACACTATGTAGAATGTAGGATACTCATTAAGAAACAAGGACCCACCTGACCGGTTGAGATGTCTCATGACAACAACTGCAGTGTCTCTGACTGGGAGGTTCTAAGGCTCAAGTCCCAACGTATTTTCGACAATAGCTAGATAACTTGGTCACTTTCAATCACTGTCTCTAGGATAATTCCACAGCCGGCTACTCTGACCAGAAGCTTTCTCTTGTTTCTTCTAACAACTTTAGCCGAATACCAGAGTAGTTCAACCCTAACAAACGGGGCACGACACGACAACGCACGATCTTTCCTTCCTAATCCTTGTCTCATTCTCTCCTCGCAGTTGACGCTCCCGAAAACAAAATAAATGGATTCGTATCAGACACCTTGGAGAAAAGTGGCAAGAACGAATTCATGATGCAACGAAATGGACAAGACAAGAAGGTACTAGGAAGAGTAATAGTGAAGAAGAATGTAGGAGACACATAAGATAAAACGGTACTCAAGAAAAAGCAACAACCTGTTTGCGAATGTGCATTACGTCTAACCGTAATTGCGACCACCACACGCTAACAGATGCTAAAAGCATGGAACTTTTTTTTAATTCAAAGACAAGGACTTTGCAACCTTTAAAACGGTTATTTACAGGTGTCACTACAAGAAAATAATATTCAAACTTAAAAAAATTGAATAATCAAAAAATAATCTATAGATTGTTAAAAAAATCCTTGTTTTATGGATCTGTTTCATCTGTAAAATACTTATAGAGTTGCTAAATTATATTTTCCAAAATAAACAAGTTTATCTTGAAAATAACAAGGAAAAATATATCCTCTATTTTACTAATTATTGATAAAACAAATTTAAACGATAATCTCGATTTATCTCAGTTTCATACTCTTGTGCATCTCTCACAAGATGACTCATTTATCACTTATCGCTTTCCACTTTCAAACCAGCTTGTCCTCTGTACTACGCACAATTCCTTGTTGAACAGACATCAGAAATTATTCTCCAAAAACTCACATTTTAGGCGCCTAAAATACTGATTCTGATAAGTTCTGATAACGCGAAAACATGCTGAAAAGTTTCATAAGCAGACCGTCTAAATTGATTTTATAATTGTAATAGATTTTTAGACTTTTATGTACATTTCATTTTTTAAACTTTTATATTAAAATATGAGTATAAAATTTTAAAGGTTTTATTTGTTTTTTGCTCATAAATCATAACACTTACTTCACTTTTCAACATTTCAGTATGTATTAAGCTGTGAAATGTATATCCTACAAATCCCTCCCTATTTGCATGCATGGCCAAACTCCGGCCATGCATCGCAATCATCAATTTAGAAATTTTACTTCTACACAAAACTCGGTCTTCCAATAATAGCAAATACAAACAAAAATAAATGTTCCCCGTTTTGCTACTTTTCTTGCTACTGCTGCTTTGCTACTTTCCACCACAATCTCCAATGTCGTCAAGCTTCCATTCAGCCTCCATTGCCACAAGAATTCGGTCTAGTCCGGAGGTGTTTGCGCTCTCTACACACGTAATTATATTTCCTCTCCAATTGCACATCTACTATCCTATAAACATCGCCTTTACAAACTAACAACTCAGTCAAATTCCTTTCGCAACTAAACATCCTTTCCTTTTACATCTGACTCACACCGTGTGCAAACACCGTCTGTTCGTTTTTTTCATCACGCGCGCCCTTCAACTGTCTCTCATCTCACTCCTGATTGGTCACACACATTTAACATAGTATCTGTTCATTCTTTGGTTTCCTGCTCGTAATATCTTCTTAATTTATTGTCTGTCCCGCGGAATTTGCTCACGTGACCTTTCCTGCATTATTTCTTAAAATATTACGTATTTTCCTTCGCAATTTAACATAATACGTATACTATTAATTCTGTTGTCCCTTCCTTGTATTGTTTCCAAAATAAAGCTCGCCTCGGTTTCTTGTGAATACCCCAATTGTTGTCCATATTTATAATTACGTAAATTTATTATTGTATTTAATTACTCTTTGTAACAACCCATCATATTCTGTATGTAAGATCTGGAACATTCCAAAGAAAATCCTTCGTCCAATCCCCCCCCAAAGGTCGAAGCGCCAGAATCCCACAAGAACCGGGCAACACGGAGCTTACTATCGCCTACTCTCTGCAGTCACCGTTATGCTAACAACAAGAGTACCGCCGAGAAACTCAGGGTCCAGATGGTCGCCTTTAACTCCCCGCCAGAAATTATGTCTGCCTACGCGGCCACGAGTCTCCCCTCCGGTGTGATGTGTGTACATTTATTCTCCCCAGCTTGCTTGTTGCCCGCGAAGCGCTTTGTCGCAGATGAACTCGAAAGTTGTCGCCAGGTGTGGGATCTGGAAGCGACGCCGGGCATCAATGTCTCCTCACGACGTCTTGGCTGTCCTGGGTGACGCCACGTCGTTGGCTAAGAGGCCGACGTTTCGCCTGACTTGTCGCAGGCTTCCTCAGGGTAGTGATGACTGTACTCTGAGGAAGCCTGCGACAACGTCGACCTCTCAGCCAACGACGTGGTGTCACCCGGACAACCAAGAAGACGTGAATTCTATTCACGGAAGCTTACGTGTACCATTTCGCCTCACATCTGTGAAGGGCCTTTGCCGTCGATCGACGATGCCGGCCGGCCATCTTGACAGAGGTTTTCCTCGGTCATAAGGCAAATGCTGCGTTGGTTCAAAAAGTCCATGATCACCTTTCACCAATATCCTATCACCTCCTAATCCAATAATAATAATAATAATAATAATAATAATAATAATAATAATAATAATAATAATAATAATAATTAAAATAATAATAATTAAAATAATAATAATAATAATAATAATAGTAATAATTCACAGCGGGGACAAAGTTGCTCGCGTCCGTGGTCTACCACACGTGTCCCCTGAGTAACGCTAAATGAGCAACCGTGATTCGCCATCTACGCGCTTGACCATTGTGAGTGTGCGGATCCTTACAAGCTGAGGGGATCTTTGTGCGTCTATACTGGTGGGCGCGTCACCAAATAGCTAACATGCCAAAGGTGAGCGTTGCCAGGGGGAATTACTCTCCAAGGTCACCCACGCGAGATTCAAATCCAAAACGCGAACTTCAGCTGTTCTGACGCTTCGCAATATGCCTGCAACAGCGTGCGTAGCGCGTCTAATACGAGGGTAATACCTTGAGAAGGCGCCGCAGGCGGTTGCGTTTTGTCCGTCATGTTGTCACGTGGTGGAGATGCGAAGTCTGTGAGGCGCGGCTGGTGAGCTGTTGTAGGTGCCCCGGTTGTTGTAGAAGGCGCTAAATCGAGCGATGGCTGTCGCCGATGTCTCGTAACATGTGGTGGTGGCTGGTTGGGCGCGTAGCGGGGTGACGCTGTTGCGACTTGGGAGTCGGAACCGGAACGCGATCGCGGTAGTCGGTATAGCACTAAAAGGTCTAATTCATGCGCAACACATGAAACGGTCTAATTCATGAATAAGTGAAGGTCTTTTTCTAATTTTCACTCAACATCACTCGTATAATACAACACGCATACACGACCCCCTGTTGAGGTCTCCTGATGTAACATGTATTAATCGCGCAACGTTTCTTGAACGATGACCTTGCTTCCCCCTCTCTGTCGCAATATACATTTGAAGGCAAAAGCTCGCAGCGAGCACTGATGACAACATACCAAACACATCTTCACTGACCCGAAATAGAAGCTATTTTGTGTAGAAGATGAAAACTTCTTTGCGTGACTTTCTCCAAATATTCTAAAGAAATGACCGAAGGAGGTGAAGATCCATTACAAGAGATACCTCGAACGCCTGAGAAAGTTAAAACACAAACTATTAAAACATTTGTGTAGTCATGACCGATTCTCCAGAGATGGGCATTGCTGCATAAAATCTAGTGGCCGATTTCGTAACTAATAGCTAATACCTTATGATATGGTCGAACGCGCACCTTTGAAGTTGCCGACGGAAAGTGGTTCCGGCGCCGCTCAAGAGAGGGCGCCGATTACTAACGCCGCAGCTCCGTCACGCTCGGCCAGGCCCCGGAACCACAGAACTCACCCTTATCGGGCAGCTGGCCGGCGGACCTTCAGCCCGGGCGGGCTATAAAAGCGGTGCCCGGCGAGTGATAGCAGTGTGTGAAGTGCCGGCTTGGAGTGTGTATAGTGTCAAGTAAAGCGTATAACAGAACGGCTACGAACTCGGACTTTTCCTGCAACGAATCATCGCAACGTCCCCGGTATATCTCCTGGAGTATTGTTCGACCTGGCTTGTATTAGTGAATCTCTTGTTGGCTTGTGGAAATAAAAAACAGTTTTAGAAATCACTGTTATTTTTTGGATATAGCACCTTACCTGCATTTCTTCAATCTATCGTTCAAGTTGCGTTAGTAATACAATATGTCCTATCAATAAATTTGTAATGGCACAGTAGATGTATTCTGACTTGCATCATGGAAAATCATCCGTTTACAAGTGCCGGCGAGCACTGATGACAGAGGGATTTGCGCTCCGCATCGGATTTTTATATGTGGATTTAGCGAAAGTTCCGAACTCAATCCTGCCCAAAGGTCGGTGGCGAACCACCTTCTCACTGCATCCCCCTTGAAGCTAACGACGTGAGTAGCGCTGAGTAACTCGGGACAGAATGGACGTTTTCTCGTCCACCAAGAGATTTAGGCCTTGCGACCGTCTGCCTTTCCCAATCTGCGAGGACTTGGGTAGTTGTAACTTCATTTTTTCTATCCCGTCTGTTGCTGTAGATATTAGAGCTACATGTAAGTTATGACAAGCGTGAATGCTCGCCATCAGCTCGCAAGCAATTTCGCGAACCTAGTGTGTGGTGGGGGAATAATTCGAAAACCTGTCATGAATGAAAGCATTTTACTCAATTCAAGAAAAAACTACGTTCTTAAACGTGGGTTCGAGTTGATTCTGGAACCTTACGCAACCTAATGGCATAAGTTTTGAACTTAATATTACATTTTAGGGGGTTAGTTCTCGGTACCTTCACTGAGTTGCAGAGGAGCATAAATGTGCATAATAAAATAATAATAATAATAATAATAATATTAATATAACCTCGCCGCTGCCTCGACAAATGGGAGGGCGTGGTATTGTGAAGTTCACGAATCTCCATGCCAAACAGATAATAGCCATGAGGAAGTATTTTGCAGAAAAGGTAGGCACTTCTCTACTCCACAAGGTACTTATGCAGGCAGATGATAATTACACGCCCCTCAATCTAAAACAAGATATGCAAGTTCATCAGCTCTCTTTGCAGCAAGAGATCGATACCTGGAAACAAAAAGCACTCCACGGTGCATATCCTGCTGCAGTAGCCAATCGAAATGTCGACCAAAAAATGTCGTACAAATGGCTCAGTATAGGATATTTGTACCCTGAGAGCGAAGGTTTCATGATAGCAATACAAGATCAGGTGATTCCCACAAAGAATTACCTAAAATATATCATCAAAGACCCAGGAGTACTAACTGATGACTGTCGCATGTGTGGTCGAGATCATGAAACCATTCAGCATATTATATCAGGCTGTAGCTGTCTAGCTCCCACTGACTATAAAGTGAGACACGATCAAGTGAGCCACATCATTCATTCCAAACTAGCTAAAAAGCACAGGCTACCTCATAAACTGGATGCACCATACTACCAGTATCATCCAGAAGCGGTACTAGAAAATGATACACATAAGTTATACTGGGACCGCAGTATTCTGACAGACAGGACAATTCAGCATAACAGACCTGATATTACTCTTTGGGACAAATCTGCAAAGAAAGTTTGGTTTATTGATGTTGCAGTCGTTAATACCAGCAACATGATGACAACATACCAGACTAAAATCGACAAATACAGAGAACTAGTATTTGCCGTAAAAGAACAATGGCGAGTGTCAGAAGTGAAAACTATCCCAATTGTACTATCAGCAACTGGCGTGATACCCAAAACTCTCTGCAGATCGCTGGAAGATCTCTCCTTGGAGAAGAGCATTATCATCGGCCTCCAGAAGTCTGTTATAATCAGCACCTGTTCACTAGTCAGGAGATTCATGGGAGGACATGCTGGGTTTTGAAAGCTCATTCTTGAAATTGTATTTGTTATTCGCATTTGAAAACTATTATTCTATGTTTACAATCTGAAAACAGTTATTTTATGTTTATGTGTTAGAATGCCTTAATTTGTTTTGTAGATTTTAAATATGTGTTACCATGCTCTGATATTGTATCTGTGTGGTATCCATGTGAAACCAAAAACTTTGAGAATAAACAAATAATAATAATAATGCCTTTATTAATGGCTAAGCTCAGGCTATAGGGCCTGCTCTTCTGCCTAACCACTGAATTTGCTTTCATACAGAGTAGTAACATTTTAAGAGGGGAGGAGAGGCTGTATATTTACGTCTTCTTTCTCTTTCAGATTTTCTTCTCCATTTTCATTTGTTTCCCTTTTTATTTCCCCAAACTAGGGACCATACCGGCATACGCCTTAAGCTATTGAGTAAACCCAGAAAACCTCAATCAGGTTGGCAGCTTAGGGCCGAACATTATCAACTCACGGAGAAAAGTGGAAGAGAAGAGTAAATAAGAAAAGTGAAACATAAATGAAAATGAAGAAGAAAATCCTCAATCAGGATGGCGGCTAAGGGGCGGATCATTAATAGAAATGAATAGGTTATAGATAGTACTGATATAAAAGTTCAGTGAAAGAGAAGACATACAGAGGAAGGATTCATAAAGTAAAAATGGGGACATTTGTGAGAGGGAGGGAAGAGAGAAGTGAAGAAAAAGAGGAAGAATAAGAAGTAAGCGAAAAAATTGAAATTATTCGATGAAGGTTCTAGAAATATAAAATTATTTTAACACCAGAGAAGCACCATGCATTATAAGCTAATAACAACAGTAATTTCAAAAATTAATATTGACAGCATTAAAGAGCTATATAAATCATGCTGGGATCTTAACATCAATTTTGTTTAATCCAATATATTGTAATAAAGATTATGATGACGGCGCAAAGAGAGCTACAAGTTTATTTTATCTGGAACGTCGCTAATAATTTTTGTATATTTTATGAAACAATTCTCGAAATCTATGAAATATTAAATCGTCTATTATAAATTCCGTGAAATGTAATTGTACAGGTCCAATAATTTCTGTTTGATAATTAAGATTTAGCAATATAATTTCCATTCCCACACTTTACCAGATATGAATATTTAATGAATATTATAGATCGTGATAGCATTTTAATGTTGGATTTAATTGTCACTATTTCCACTTTTAAAATAATTTACAAAGTTAGAAAGGTTTGTTGTGTATATACTAGTAAATAAAATTAATACGTTCGTTTACATTTTATTAACGATTTTCGTGCAAAAGAGCGTCACAGAAGTTGTTTAAAACTCGTTGGAAATTCCAGCAGATAGTTTTTCGCAAACGATTGTCAGCAGAACCACCCGTAGTTATCTTCTACTTCTTCCATATCGTATTCTCGCTGTAACGGATACAAAAAAAATCATAAAAACATTAATCTGGCAGCTCCAAATTTGGAGCACTTCAACTACTACCTCTATTAATGTACCAAAACATGGAAATACATTCCTCCAAACACTTTTAAAAATGTTATAATTCGGCGAAACTAACGTCTCTTCTCCGCACCTATCAGCGTACATGGTGCCCTGTCATTGTACTATTGAATAAAAATCGGTTTCATTTCACTGATGTAAATGCAGAAGCATTTGTGCAAGTTTCTAACAATTGAATTATCGCAGTTTGCCGTCACATTCATAACATTAAGAGTAATAATAATATCAGTGACACAGATAGTATTGAAAATAGGAATTCTCAAAAGTTGTATAATCGTTATGAGAATATAATATCAGAAAATAATTTTATGTTGGTTTTATTGGTCTCATATTATCTATTATTTAGTTGTCTTTAACAATTATCTCTGTCATTCTCTGTCTCTCTGTCAATTTATCTCAATCCCTCTCCATCCATCGATCCCTCTCCATCCATCAATCCCACTCCATCCATCAATCCCTCTCCATCCATCAATCCCACTCCATCCATCAATTCCACTCCATCTATCAATCCTTCTCCATCCATCAATCCCTCTCCATCCATCAATCTCTCTCCATCCATCAATCTATCTCTCCATAAATTTATCTATCAATGTCTCTCTATCAATCTATCTCCATCTATCTCTATCTATGTCCCTCTGTCTATCTTTCTCACTCTTCTCACACACACATTAATAATGTTACAGATGGCGCCAACGATTGACTACTTGATCTAACCCTCAATAACATTTACGATTGTTATGACGCTATCCATTAAGTCCAACAAGAACAAAGGAGTTTGGTACGCGGTATACATTGAAATTAAAATAATAACAACGACAGTTTGCATCCGGTCAGTTTCGCAGCGTATTCATTAAAACGTGCCAGCCGTTCCTCTTGATCGAGGTCTGCGACGAATTCGCTCCACTGGTGAGGTCCTTGCGCGAGAGGAGGGCGAAGAATATTGGTGACAGATCCGGACTCTTCCGTCAATTCTTCTTCCGGCTGCGGAAGAAATGAACTGTATCACGTTTTGATGGATAAGAAAAAAGATTCAGAATAAATGTCAGAAACTACCAGGGCGTTTATAAGAATCGAACGCTATCATTTCTTAGCATCTTTCTCTCCCTTCAGAAAAAGAGAATATGTTGTAATCGTGCATCGTAAAACGGCGAATTTCCGGGACCTGGTAATGAAAAATTAAATAAATTTTGTGCCTATACATAGCCATCATACACACCTCCACTTTGTGTAGTTAGGCAAAAGTTTGACCATCAGTCAGTCTGTCGTCAGTCAGTCAGCCCATTAGTCCGTTAGTCAGTCAGTCCGTTAGTCCGTTAGTCAGTCAGTCCGTCGTCAGTCAGTCAGTCAGTCCGTCCGCCGTCCGTCAACGCTAGGGCCAAAATCGTTCAGCCGACTTTCTCCAAAATTGATATTTTCCGATCGATCTGAACGAACTTGAGTCATTGAGAGATTGAAATGTATATTTTGATTTTTGAGGGTACGTCACATGAAGCCTCAATAATATTTTCTCAAAAATTGTTCCAATTTTTTTTAATAAACCTTGTCTTCAGATAGAAAGCTTGATAGGCATAAGAAAATTGATATTTTTGAGAGCCTTCATGTTTTCCTCAATAAAATTCTTGAAGACTGATCTTCAAATAAGATTATGTTCAATTTTTCGAAAGAATGAGTGGTTATCACGTACTTTTGCACGAAATATCTAGGCATTCCTTAACTTTAAAACATTTTTTCTAAAGAAAAGACTCCTTGTGTCTACCAAAAGATTTTTAAAATTTTTGGGTTGTCTCATAATCGGAAAACACTCTTCGTTTTCGAAAATTATAATAATTTTACATTTTAAAACTACAAAATTGACGATAGAGATTTTGCATTATATAAATTTTTTTTTTTAATCAGCTCTTTAATAATGGTCATGTACAATGATTTGAACAGGCGAGTAGTTTAATTTGAGCTTACATGAAATGCAATTTATAAAAAAAACATTTTTCTCCAAAACCGCTCAACCGTTTTTCTTCAAATTTTTCCAAGCATAAAGCAAGAAACTCTTAAAATAATGGGAAAACTCTCACTTTCGATAATCTCTCCGAATTTTCGAAAATTACACATTTCGAAATAATTTAAGAACGAATGTTATGATGTAGCAATACTATTTGATAATGAATATGACATGGGGAATCTCATAAAACTAAGTACGATCACGTCCTGGTGAGGTAGCTTTCTCAACATGTAGTGGTATCAAACCTGGTATCATGCAACGGTACACAAACTTTCAGGGAACAACCTGTGAACTAGCACAATATTGAGTTTTTGTCTTAATTGTTCAACTTTGAAAACCAAACTTTATCAAATTTACGGCTTTGAGATATGACGCATGTGTAGCAACGATTTGATGATAGTTATGATGCGAACAAAGCTGAACAGTAAAGAGAAAAAACCTCAATATTGTCATTGCAAGCACACTGGTCGAACTCCCTTGTGTGTTCATACACACGACGAATCTAATGAGCACCACGATTTTGAGTACCAAATTTGGTAAAAAAAGTGCGCATTAGATTCCCATAAATATGGTATATTCTTGGCACGATATTTCCCGCTCTTGATTGCCGCAAACATGTGTGGTCCTCTCCTTATAATTTCCTCTCCAACAACATAGTATTGTCTCAATACAAACTCTACTCGTCAGTCTCCAGCACCCTTACAGGTTGTTTCTTGAAATATTCCATCACATCTTCCGTAATACGTTTGTTGAAAAATGGACAACTGCATCATGTCGTTATTTGTACTCAATATCACACACACGCTTTAATCTCGAATTAATATGTTTGATTAATTCTAATGGTTAGCAACCATATCTATAGTACTCATTTTGCACGTTTCCATATTTAACAATTCACTTCAAATTGCTACGTGTCCGGGTAAGTTTTATTAATGGCCAGCACAAAGCCTTCAGCTTATTATTATATTCTACCTAATTATCAATAGTATTAATTCATTTTCATTGTAAGTAGTGGAAGAATTAATAGCATTAGTATTCAAGATCTCGCGAAAAAGGTTGGCAAGTGTAGTTGCTGAGGGCCTGTTGTGAATTCCATTTTCCGCAATCATATTGCATTTGTTTAAACACGTTCTTTGGACACTTTATCAATTAACATTTCATGTCACAAATCACTCGTCGAAATTTGTGAATTATTCAGGAATTACTCAAATATTCCTTTCCTTTCTAATCGATCATTGGCATCAAAATACGCTTCCTACACCAATCTAAAGGTACAATTAGCGAAAACTGCTTCTCTATACCTGAGTGTCCAAACTTGAACAGGACGAGCTAAGCATGTTTGAACGGCATGTTTGATCTTTGGGGTAGAACTTGGGGTCCATGATGAAATAGGTACTTTTGGATGAATCTGCAAGTTGCTCGTCATTGGAATGTGATGGTAACTGCAAAATTGCAAGAACGAATATCATGTTACATTTTAATAATGAAAATAGTAAAATTGCATAGTATCATAGTTAGACTAGGTCCAGAAAAAAAAAACATTGTGAGAAAGTTTCGCTCGTGAACATGTTTCCTGTGTGTGTGTGTGTATGTGTGTGTGTGTGTATGCGTGTGTGTGTGTATGTGTGTGTGTCTGTGAGTGAGTGAGACAGAGAGAGAGAGAGAGAGCGGGATGGAGGAAAGGAGAGAGGTAGAATAGATATGTGCCTACCTCGACGAAGTAGTGTTGCGTCATATCAGTCGCCTTGTACAAACGTACCAAATATCAGCCACGTGCACTTCATGCTCATGGACACCGCTGGCGGAAGAGACGCTGGGCTGAACAAAGGCAAACCTGGGAGTGGAAGGGAAGGGGTACCGTGTCGTGGGTGGCAAACTTGGGAACCCCTTGGCAGGCTAGCCACGGAAACGCGTCGGCGAAAACAGCGAGATGACGCAGTTCCGTCTGCCGGCCCAGAAGGTATATAAACGGAGCCCGGACCTAAACTCTTCCTTTTGATTCTTGAGCGCGTCGGTAGGAAGTCGTGTGGGTTGTGCGCGGCGCTGCATTTTACTGCATAGGCTACCGAGGCAGAGAACTGAAGCCGGCGTGCTACGTCGAGACGGGAGGTGCGGCATACTCGCTTGTATGCTCACGTACGCTACTGGTGCATCACACCGAATAAGATTTTTTTTAACGGGCCAGCGGTGGTGGTAACCAGGGAACATTCCTTCTAGTAACGGGTCAATATTGTTATTTGTAAATATTGTACATAGTATTCAGGTGTTATAGCATTTTTATTCAAATAAAAACTTAATATTAACAAACCGTTCACGTCTGTAATTTATTACCCCGGCAAAGACGCCACAGAAGTTTGTCAGGGTGACTTGCTCTAAAAAACGTTTTTTAGAAAGTTTCGCGCATGAGTACGTTTTCCTAAGCGTGAGTGTTGTATGTGTGTGTGAGAGAGAGAGACACATATACATATAGTGAGGGAGAGAGAATCGATAAGTTCCTACATCAACGAAGTAGTTTTTTAGAGTGCCACGCTCTAGAAAACGTTTTTTTCGGAAAGATTCGCGCATGGGCACGTTTCGCTAAGCCTGTATGTTGTATGTATGTATGTATGTGTGTGTGTGAGAGAGAGAGAGGGGGGAGAGGGGGAGAGAGGGAGAGAGAGGGA
>BOPP01000172.1:1994895-2084895 GCA_017312745.1 Gryllus bimaculatus
GAGGGAGAGAGAGGGGGAGAGAGAGGGGGGAGAGAGAGAGGGAGAGAGAGAGGGAGAGAGAGGGGGAAAGAGAGGAGAGAGGGTGAGAGAGAGAGGAGAGAGAGAGAGAGAATAGATGTTGCCACCTCGACGAGGTACTTTGCCAGAGTGTCTCAATCTACAAAAACGTTATTTTAGAAAGTTTCGCGCATGAGTAAGTTTCCTAAACGTGTGTGTATGTGTGTGAGAGAGAGAGGGGGGAGGGAGAGAGAATAGACGTGCTCACCCCGACGAGGGAGTCGGAGAAGGTGACGTGCACGTGCGTGGGGCGATCGCCCACGCCCTCCACCACCATGCCCACGGCGCGCGTGCCCGTCAGCGGGTCGCTGAACTCGCGCCGCTCCGAGTAGGTGAAGGGCGTCTCGGCGTACTCCTCGGGCGTCAGCCGGCGGAAGTACTCCGACTCCGGCGCCAGCACGCCTGTCGCACGGCAGGCCGCAAGGCCACCGCTCAACCAACCAGACTACCTCCACACATTCAGGTCACTGCACGTAGAATCCATGGACGCCGCAAGGCCACCGCTTAACCAACCAGATTGCGCATTCAGGTCACTGCCCGTAGAATCCATGGACGCCGCAAGGCCACCGCTCAACCAACCAGACTACCTCAACACATACAGGTCACTGCCCGTAGAATCCACGGGCGCCGCAAGGCCACCGCTCAACCAACCAGACTACCTCAACACATTCAGGTCACTGCCCGTAGAATCCATGCACGCCGTAAGGCCACCGCTTAACCAACCAGACTACCTCATCACATTCAGCCTGACACAATGCCACAACGAAGACGGGACTTGAGAAGCAGCTTTGTTAAAGTTGCACTGTAGCGATTTGTAACATTTATTCCGACATCTAGGCTGTCCGGGTGACGCCGCGTCGTTGGCAGTTTGGCCTCTCTGCCAACGACGCGACGTCACCCGGATAGCCTAGAAATCATGAAGTCGAGCCGCCAAAGCCTTCGTGTACACATTTATTTCGAACCCCTCTGCGAGGCGTGGGCGGGTGCGCACCCGAGTAGTCCCCGAGCGGCTGTTCGACGCCGAGGCGCGAGCCGGTGGCGCCGCCTGCGGGCGTGGCCCAGCGCTCGGCGCGCGGGCCCAGCAGTCCCCACACGCGGTGCCAGAGGCCGCGCGGCGGCGACGGCAGGCGCGCGCACAGCTGCTGGCGCGACGGCAGCGCCACGGCGGCGGCCGCCGCAGCCACCGAGCGCTGCGAAGGCGGCGGTGACGGCGGCGGCGGCGGCGGCTGCAGCGGTGGCGACGGCGGGGACGTCGCAGAACACGGCACTGCAACCGCATTGTCATTTTTTCGACTTACCGCGTGCGTGATCTCCTATGGACACTAGACCCGTGAGTCTAGTGCATGTTTTTTTCACGTGGCATGCCGGTGATCTTCCTCCAATAGATGGTGAGATTCGGCGCCGACCTACCTCTCGGATTGCGGGGTTTCTCCCATCCAGGTATCTCCCACCAGTCGCGCCCAGCCAGGACAAGTTCTAAGCTCCTGGCATGTGTAGTGCGTGTAAGTGTAAGGAGTGAGTATAAGACAAGGAATGGGAAGGAAAGATCGCGCGGATTCAGTGGCCCGCTTGTTAGGGTACTGCTCCGGCATTCGCTTGGTTTGATCGGAGAAACCACGGAAAACTACCAATCAGAATATCCGGCCGCTATAATTCTCCTCCTGCCTGCGGTTGACTTCAACCTAGCTCTCTAGCTAGAGTCGAAAATACTAACCCGAAAAAACTTCCCGACCACAGCCGCGCAACACTCAGTTGGTGTGTTCTGAGATAGAACACCACAAACCGCTCTTCCGCCAAATCTCGAAAACGAAATCGTTGGCTCAGTGAATTGTGTGCAACAACTCAATATATCGCAGCAAATATGATGTTACTTGAAAGCTAGAAGTGCTCGATGACTGCTCTTTTAACATACATGTCTGTAAATGTTATATAAATAATAATAATATAATTTTTTAAATGTCCACATTCGGCACAATCTGGCGGGAACGTAAGTAACTAGTTCTGTCAGCACCACGGAAGCGAAGTCTCAGCACAGCTCTTGGGCAAAAAGTTAAATTGTGCAGTTCAATTCAGTTTGAAGTCGACTTCGCGTTTTTCATTGCGTCATTCCAGTTTTGAATTGGTGTGTACGTTTAAAGATGATAGCAACGGTTATCGTAGTGAAAATGGCAAGGTTAGGCAGAGAGCAGCGGAGTCAGGCGAGGAAGTACAGGAAAAGGAGTTGGATGGGTTTGGGGTAGCCAGGGCAGGGATCATTACGTTAGGCAGAATTCATTACGTTTCTTTCCCGAGTAGATAAATATGATAAATGAATCAGAGGAGACATAAAGGTTCGATGTCACATTTTTCGGGTTTTGAATTGGTGGCGGAAAACAGTTTTTATGAAATAAATACAACTTTCATAAATACGCATAAAATTTCGTTGTCCGTGTCTTCTACGATGTCTGTAGTATTATTCAATTGTTAATGATAATAAAGATTGTTCGATGTTCAAGACTGTGTTTGCTCTACAAAATTTGAAGCTGCTGGTCACCAAACTTTTTATCTCCGATTTACGTTACTAGCTGGCCAAGAAAAAATCAGCTTTACACTGTGCAATTTAACCACACGTATTTTCACTAGTTATTATTAGAGTAGAAGCGCGGTAAACTCGTTAATCTGAGATTCCGTGCAATCCAAGATGGAGGAAAAACGATGAGCGCCGAAAGTTATGTGTGCTGCGGTCGGTGCCAGTGTCAAATCAATTATATTGTGACCGGTTCGCGCACATTTGTGTCGCTCATTGTGCAGTGTTCTACTACAACAGGCATACTGTAATTTGGAACTTATGAGTTATCTTTTGCAAACGTGAGTGAAAAGATCAAGAGACGAAAATTTTTCACAAATCCGAAATCCGACAAATCCTAAACAAATCCGCCCCAATTACCACGTATTATCGCGACTCTATTGTATTACTATACTTGGGTTTTTATAAGGTGACGCGTGAGGGCCTTTGTCATGATGGAATATGTCACGGCATTTTGCGTCTTCTCGTGCCACCAGATGTCGCATGATCGCGATCTCATCAAGCAGTGCAATGTGTCTAGCGACATTGAGAGGCACGACCGTGGAATACGCGAAATGCCGTGAGATATTCCATCGTGAAGACAGGTCCGGACGCGCTTATCTCACGGTATTATGCATCTCTCTCGGTCGTGCCGCTAGCTGTCGCATGATCGCGACCGTATCAAGCAGTGCGATGTGAATAGTGGTATTGAGAGGCACCATCGAGAAACGCGCGAAATGCGAGATATTCCATCGTGAAGACAGGTCCTGACGCGCCACGTAATGAAACCCCAGGTACAGAGTGAGGGTGAATACCGGCGGTGGTGGGGCGGTGGTGCGGGGGCGGCAGCAGCGGGCGCAGGCGCGGGCGGAGGCGGAGGGCGGACGCCGACAGCGGGTGGGCGGTGCTGCCCGCCCTGGGCGGTGACGCGGGGGCGGAGGGCGGCGGAGACGGCAGGCGGGAAGGACTTGGGTACAGTGCCTGCCAACGCCACCGACACATCGCTTGCCTTTAGTAAGGTTCCGGGTTCACGCATCGGAGACTATATATACATATTTTACGGGTTTGACCACAGGGTACTCTTTGACAGTCACCAGTTTATAAAATAATTGAATCAAAACATAGACTAATTTAAAGTTTTAATTTTAGGCAACCATAGCTGGCTGAGCGACGTTTTTGGGGGGTGTGAATACATCCCCATCTTCAGGCTCCAATGACTACTTAAGATTCTGGGTTCATACTAAGGGATACATCGATGTCGATGTGTTTGTGTGTTTTAAACATCGATGTTTTAAGGTCGATGTTTTCGTCTTTTTCCAATGTTTTGTTTCTGAACGAAAACTTCGCATGATCACAATATTGTTAAAGTAAAAACATGAAATAATAACTGATAGAAATACAGTTAGTTCATGTGTTGGAACCAAAGGAACGTTGATCCACTACTACCTCTTTGACCAATTTCTCTCGCCCGAGATGGCCTCCAGCCCTTGTATTTCCTCTTTCTTTATGTTCATGTCGCATATTAAGATGTGGTCAACAAATACTCTGTGGGCGAAGGGTCTACTCCTTTCTTCTCATGCTTCGGCGAAATGATAAACACGAACGTTTAATTTTCATGCGCACGGATTTAATGTTAGTTACTGAACCAATCTAAAAATATTGATGTTGTAAAATAGCGACGAATTTTAGTGGATGTATTTTTAACATTGATATTTTCATTTTAAATATCGATGTTAGCTAACAGCGATGTTTTGTTATCTATGTCGCATCACTAATTCATACATATGGCACTATATCAGGAATGAACATTCTGCCGCTTCTATCGAGTAGCGGTTAGCGTAACGGACCATTATACACAAGTTCGCGGGTGTGGATCTTTTTAAAAGGTGAAAGAATGCATAAGCTTTCTTTTGGAGGGGAAGTAAAGACGTCTTTCCCATGTGGTAGATTTCCTGCGACATTAGGCTTACTTACGCGGTCAATCTCTACGTCGCCGAAGAGCTCCCGCCGCTCGTGAGGCGACAGACGGCGGTCTTTGTCCCCGGCCGCGCCTCTTCTGGATGAGAAAGGCCTCGTGTTCTGCGCGGAGGAGGACGTACCAACAAAAGAGAAAAGCGGGATCAAGAGAAGCTCTCTCAGTACGTGTTGCGTGCTGTGTTAGCGTGGAATATCAGACCAGGAGAAAGTGGAGATTCTATAAGCAGAATTAAAAACAGATTTTAGGGAAGTGTTTGTTCAATCAAGATTGAGATATTTTTTTGGCGATAGCAACAGATTGAGGAAAGGCAAGTAATCGAGAACGTGTAAGAAACAATAATTTTGTTCAGGTGAAACAAAGATTTTTAGACAGTCACCAGTAAAAGAGATTCTTGCAGAGCAAGTGTAGAGTGCTAGAAATAACTAGTGCTAAACATGAGACGACGCTCAAGTGTTCAGATACATCCGTAAATGCAACAAAGAAAACAACATACTTTCGTCTCACTGCGTCACTTACTACTGACCTTTGAATACCATTTAGTGATTTTATACTCAAATTACAATAAATTGAACGTCGGTGAAACTGTCTAAAAATACCCTATGATACACATGGTAAAAGTTATTTCATTTTGCTCGTATGATTGCCCCATGACACCCATCGACTTTGCGTCGCAACATGTCCTAAACGCAAAAATAAAATGTCACTTTTACTACTCGTATCATAAATAACTATTCTACGATTAGTACAAGAATTCTTCTTTTATGAATAGTACTTTTTCATCTCTGGTCTTTGTGGTTCTCGAAATGAAGCATCATCTTGTTTTGGTTCTTACTGAAAAATGTCCCTTTACATGGCGTCGTGACATCGTGATCTATTTGCGCGGTGACGTCACTGGTTTTAGACGTCTTAAATCATGCACACGGAGAGATACGTAAAATACGTCATTTTTATGTGATCGTAGAAAAATAGTATTTTATCATACGAAAAATCAAAAGGATCTTTCAATTTCGAGGCTGAAAAGTAAGGTCAGGAAGCGATAACCGAATCGACTCACCAGCCTAGCGATTAAACATTTAAATTCTGAGAATGATACATTGTTTTACAAAATGTCCACGTTGAAATCATTTAAGTAAAAAATATATTGTACAATTTTTCAAAATTAACCGGGCGTCATATTTTATTTATGGTTACAAATTCGGGTAAATTCGCGTAAAGAAAGCTTTGGAGATTATTTGTTATGCAACTGGAAGTTCGTTTGAAATTAATGAAAAAATTGAAATAAACATTCTTTTTAAATAGAAAAACATTTTTGAAGAATCCAGAGCAGAAATGATTCGAAAACGAACGAAAACGTTATCGCGACTGGAAAGAATATTCACTTTTTGTTGTGAAAGTTTCTATCCTCATTGTTAGAGAACAATTAATGTAAATTAAATAAATAATTTTCCAATCTTTTTCAGAAATATTGCACTTTACTTTCGTAAAAATCAGACGGCTAGTCAACGATCTCTAAGATGTAAACACGGATAATCACTTAGCTCATTTTACCTGTAACGTCCATAGATACAATTTGTTCGTATCCGCCTAGCAAATAATTCGATGTCTAGACACCAACGTGGTGTCTAGAAACTAAAGGCTAACTAAGGGCTAAGAAACTAAATTGTGTTAAATTAATCATTAATTTTTAGAAATAAATAATATCAAAGAATCATTTTACTGCCAATTCTTTTGCCTCTCTTACTTTTCATCAAAAACATTGCTTGGCCGAAATAACAAAAATGCAATTTTCTGCTGCTCCTGGTTCTAAATACGCTCGCTGTACTTTCATACCCACAGGTTGGATCAAGATTCATGAACAACTGGCTAACTTACTTGAGATGACTTGCTGGAGAGATTCCACGACCTGCTTCCGAAAATGTCCGGCATTCTGCTGGTCGTGCTGACAGACGGCAGTACAGCGATCACTTCCTGGACGCCATTACAAGGCTAGCAGCATAGATGTCATAGCTGCCTTGCCTGGTTCCGAATGCAACATAACCGCGTTGAGATCGCCTGAATGGTATTTAGATGGTATTGGATAAACAATGTGGGCGCGATTAAGATTGATCTACTGAGATGAGATAACGTGAGGCACATCCATTACAAACGGGACACAAGTCAGAAGCATTAACTGATGCCACTGCAGTGCCTCTGACCGGGAGGTTTTAGGACCCAGTCCCAAGAAAATTTCTCTTATATGTATTATAACGTTTGCAAAAGTCGCATTTTGTAGATTGTGGCCTGAAAAAGCTAAGTTGTGCCCGAAAACTGAGCAGGATTTTCGGCACTGACTTATCAGCTAGGTAAAATTCAGTTGCTGAGAATTTCAGTAAAGCGCCCCCGTCACTCTACTGATATTTTTAAAAAATGAAATAAAATAATTGTTAAATTGAAATACAGACATATATTTGAATAATGGAAATACTCCTTTTGTTGTGGTACGACCAAATAAATCGCTTTGAAATAATTGAGTAAAATTACAAAACTGTTGGCTAGAGCAAGGAATAATGAGACTCATGCCAGCACCTGCTTCTTGGAGTCACCACGCGGCACAGGCCCTGAAATAGTAGTTCAGACGTTTTGCTTTATAACAATTTGCTGCTTCTGTAAAGTTTATTATTTATCCCTTACGCCCTGAGGAATGTTGCAGAATGGCGACCGAATGGCGTAAGGAAGGTCGCAGAATGGCGACCGAAACGTCGGCACCTTCGCCATGGACGCGGCGTCACCCGGACAGCCTAGTAAATACTGATGTCTTCTCGTTGATTCTGATTGATTGACTGGTGATTGCGGGCGCGATCACTGATAAGGTCATTAGTTTCGTAAGTGAGGGGATGTTTTATCGCGAGAGATGGCGACGATCTTCCCCACTGGATGGCGAGGTCCGGCGCCGACCTACATCGGATTGCGGGGGTTTTCCCCAATCAGGTATCTCCCACCAGTGTGGCACCGCCCCAGCCGAAACAACCTTTAAGCTTCCGACTGATAGTGTAGTGCATGTGAATGTGTGTAAATAAGAGGTTGAGATAGGGCAAGGAAGAGTAAGGAAATAGCGTGCGCGGTCCGTGGCCCGTGTGTGAGGATAGTACTGTTCCGGCATTCCCCCGTTATAGATCGGAGAAACTACGGAAAACTACTGATCAGAGCAGCCAGCCACTAAAGTTATCCTCCAGACAGCGGCTGAATTCGACCTAGCTATAAAGCTAGTGTGGAAAATCTTGCCACCGTCGGGATTCAAACCCTAGGTTCTTTCGATCAGAGGCACTGCAATGAAATCAGTTAATTCCCTGATCAACCTTTACCTATGGTTGGTTGATTATCAAATATTTTGTTCTTTAAGTTGAAGTTGATGATTATTAACCCTCAAAAAAAAGTGCTATCTGAGGACACATATATTAAAGGTGGGTCGGATACGATCCGCGAGGGTTTTTTTATTTTCAAACACTGAAACTGACTGAGAAAACAATTATGTTGTATACATATGTATTTACTTTTTACAACAATAAAGAATATAAAACTATCTTATACATGTTTTGGCTAATTTGTATCTTTCCAGATCAAAAGCATTTCTAAATATTCTGTTTGGAAAAGCTGTACCAAAATAAAAATGTAAAAAATTCCGAAACGTTTTGCACCAGCGCTTTTTTGTGACCAGAAAAAAGCTTAGATTTATCCATTTTCACTCCATTCATTCCCTCTCATTCATTCCCCTTTTTATAACAAAACGTGAATTTATACTTTCCCTGTACAAACCCTATAAGTTTGAGATGTCGGTATATGTGAAAAATATTTCGTAAACTCCATTGCAGAATGAAAAAATACTTAAGCAACATCAAGCTACCATCATTATTTTTTAATAAGTAGGGGCGGATTTTGATGACTTAAAACATTGCCAAAAATGATCAATGAAATGCTCTTAAACTGCTTGAAAAATGTTCTAAAACAAATAAAAATGACTTAAAAAATATGATCAAAACCACTTCAGATAAACAACTCAAGCTGTTGGATAGGTTACTGATGTAATCGAGGCTTTTTTGTTTGTGTGATATCCGACCGGGACGTTATTGTTTGAAGGATTCTCCAGACATTGGAGAAATGAATTGCAACGATGCCTTTGGGTGAGAGGAACTTAGCAGCCGCTGATAGGGAAAAACTATCAGTGAAAGTCAAGGCAATTCACAGGGCTCTTGCTACTATCGAGACCGTCAGGGGAGATAACGTCGATCAGAGTTGGGGAGCGCAATAGCTCTTACAAAACAATGTCTTAAAAATTGTTTGCGTGGCCCACGTAAAACGTTTTTGTGTGGTCCAACTAGATCAAACAGTTTACACAAATTGTGATATTTACACACAGAATCAAGTTTGACTTTTAAATCTGATAAGTTGAAGACTGGAAACTTTCATGGAATAAGGAAATGTTTTGTAGATTATTTCTTGAATTTGATTCACTATTTTTAATTTTAAAATTGGTTGCAAAAAAAAAAAAAACAAAAAAAATAATGATGGTGCAAAAGTTTCCGTTTCATTAGAGGGTACGAATCTCCATGAGTTCAATGGAAAGGAAGTATACTACACCTTCACTTTCTCTTCAAGGTTTCATGTTGTTCAGACTCCCCAAACTTGCGGGAAGGACCATTGGGCCCTTTTCTCGCAAATTTTGACCCCCAGCGGCATGGGCCTGCTTCGGTGCTGTCGCACCTAGGCCAAGACGTTGCCTGGTAACTGAATTCCAACCTTTTGACAGTTATTATTGGAAGTCCACATCGTATACAGAAAATAGTTCTGTATACGATGTTTTCGAAAATTTAGGAGGTAAAACGAAAATCGGACTTGCGCCCTTTATATAAGCGTACTTTGTAATATCCGAGAAAAAAATTAAAGTTGAATTTCAAGCTGTTTTGCAAAAAAAATTCTAAAAATGGTATTCATTTCAAAGTAAAGTACTCGAAATTATTCGTTTTCATGCAAAAATATTTGCATTACCTTATATTTAAAAATAGGTATTTAAATAATTCAATAAAGACAAAATCTCTCATTATTGTTAATTTTGAGCAATTTTCGAAAATGCGAAGACATCTCCGAAAATGGTCACTGCGTCACTTTTAATCGTTCTTTGTTCAAGAAGAAAAAAAAAACAAAGAAAACAATCTGGTACGAAATACTTTTTGAGAAAATTTTCAAAATGTTAAGGCTTCATGTAAAGTACCCCAAAAAATAAAAACATCAGTTCGAAATGCAAGGATTCCTGACGTCAATCAGATATCGAGAAATATCAATTTTGGTGAAAATTCAGCCTATGGTTTAGACTCTGGCTTTGTTCACAGATAGACTTTTACCGTAAATGAATTTCTCGGTATCAAGGAGCACTAAATGTGGATAATAACTCTGCAACGTGTTAGAGGAAGTTATTTGCTATGTTCCTAAACATAGCAAATAACTTCCTCAGTAGTAGCGTTGTTGTTGCATCTGGATTGCGTGTGATTGGGTAATCCTTGTGTTCCGAGTCTCGAAGGTCAGTGGTGGATTAGCCAATAGGCGGTATTGGGCAATTGCCTAGGGCCCCCGAAGGACAGGGGCCCCGACAACATACACATTTTTTAAACGTTTTTTAATCATTAAACGAGTCACACACTATATTTTTGTAACCATGTATTAATTTTCGAGACACTTTCATCTCAAAAATGCAACTATCAGATCAATGACAGCATACAAGAAAGTGACTACATTTTAAATCGTGAAAACTCGTATTTTTTATTATTAAACAGAAAGTCACTTTTTTGTTTACACATTTTATGGGACGTCAAAAACATAATGAAATCAAATCTTGTATTATTTTTTTAAAAAGATATTAATGTATAAATTAATGTATAAATTCAGAATGTGTTTCCTAATAACACATAATACCGTGGTATAAATAGTTCAGTGGACTGAAATGTTCAAGAAACTTTTTCTGAATTTCCTTTTTTTCCGTTAATTGGAAACATTTTAAATATTAATACATTTTATTTGAGTATTAATTATTGCACTTTTATTTGCAAAAGAGGGGCGGTCGATGAAAATGCAGGAGGTGGGGGCTCTGATTTGCAATTTTCGGCACTAGCTACAAAATCATTCTCTGAAGAATTCTAGAGGCTGTTGCTGTTATCGGTTCTTTTCTGTGATTTCTCCTACCAACAACGAATATTGTTTTATGAAAATACTTACGTGCGAGCTGAGTTCCCGAGAATTTAAATCATTCTTTCTTGCCATAGGTCACTCAGAATGTACATGAAATAGTCAAGAACATATTAGTGGCTGTCCTGCTGTATCTTGAGTAGGCTATATCTGTTTGTTATCTTCCACGGCCCGCTTGTATTCACAACTGCAACTTTCCTCAAAATATAATTTGGATGAATCACGAAGAATGTTTCTTGTTTGTGATAAGTTATATCTCTTGATTTGTTTTATTTATTTCTGATTATCACAGAAGACACATATGTCGATTACGGGATATTTAAAGCTTATTGAACTGTTGAAACAAAGCTTCATTATATTTTTAACTAGACAAGTTGTTAAACTTGAAAAACCATGTAATGCATAAATTCAATATCTTCCTACAAATTTCAGAACCAATATACAACTTTTTAATGAAGTGTCGAAAGGATAGCTCATGAATGAAATGACAGGTGAAGTATTCTAAAGATGGGCTCAGTACTGAGATACGAAAAAACTATGCGTTATTTTATCTCATCGGGTGTGTGCTGCAAAGACATCACTATCTTCTTCATTTATCGTGGTCCGTCAACCAATCGGCGCCCGCGTCTAATACAGTCGAGTCCTTATTGCGGAGAGATCTTATCAGGGGAACACATCGATTGCTACGACCCACGTTATCATTTTGTCCGCGACCGAAGAAGAGATCCCAACATCCAACACCCTCTGGCCCAGAGAATTGCACATTTCATCACTGTGCCGAAAGGTAACAACCATTTTCATTATATTCTGCTAAAAATATTGAGAAATAAGTGCTTTGTTGAAGAGTGTTGAACGTAATTCAATATTACATGTGTTTTTCGTACGTTAAATGTTCAACATATAAAATGAAATTACATTAGTATTATTAAAAATTATCATAGTTTATTTGTGAACTGTTTCGTTTGCTAGTTAATTGAAAACAGTAAACAAAATATAATTTAAAGAAATAGTTGCCGGATTCTCACTAGTAGCCGTATCAAGGAACAATGTCGTTTAAATAAACTTTTTACGTATGTATGTGATAATGAGATTATTATAATAATAAAATTATTATTAGTATTAATTATTGTTTCGCAAATTGGCCATTATAGGGCCACGCAATACGTGCATCCCACAGGGACTCAGTCTTCAATATCAGGGTAGTTGCACGTTACTTTCAATTGGGGGAGGAGCATTTCAACGCTGATTCAATTTTTACACACCAGGATAGTCAGTCCTGGGGAATGGGGTGAAATTGTGATGATGATGAAATAGACAGACACAAATATATGAAGACACACTCAACAAAACTATGCCCGGCACGAACCCGCGATGTTTCAGCCCGAGACCGTCACTGCACTACTGCAGTGGTTATCTCCATCGGATCGGCATTATTATTATTATTATTATTATTATTATTATTATTATTATTATTATTATTATTATTGTTGTTGTTGTTGTTTATGATGTGGTTATTCGAACAAGGAACACAAGATATTTCTCGGAACCATTAAATGAATCTAATCATTTCAATTAATATTTAATGATATTGATTTAATTAAATCTTAATAAATAGCATGTTTTATTTACTTTTGCCCTTCACGGAAATTTCAGTACTCAATTTATAATTATGTTTGCTTTAATTAATTTTAAATATTAAACGTTTCTGACAGAGCTTGAAATAGGAACAACGACGAATAATATTTAGACCTACTGTTCCCATAAGGGAACCCACGTTTCCAGTACTCTTGAGATTAGAAAATTCAACTGATGCACACTGTTGCATTAAAGAGCGATAAATAAATATCTGCTTTTATCATGAAGCACATCTGTTTCTCAATGCTTTGATTCTGAAGGAAATTTTAGGAAAGATATAATTATTATTGAATCAGTGCTATATCCTTAGTTTAATCTTTTTATTTTTAAATTCTAAGAACAATTTTATTCGCGTTTCAGTCAAAATGTTTTAATTTGTAACCTGTAAATATACAATATTATAAGTTTGTACCCTTGTCACTGCAATACTCTTAAAATCATGGTACTTCGTTTAGAAAAATACATTTTACCCGATGATTAGCCCTTCAAAAACAAAGTGGATGTTCCCAAACTTGTCTTTCGGAGAAATCAAAATTCATATTAATTTACTTCTCAATCTGTAACATTCATTTTCTGAATTATTTGTTTAGAACGTAGTATTTAAGTCTATAATAGATTGAAATCCTGACAGTTTCCGACATCTCTTCGTCTATTCGGGTGATATTTCATCACTATTCGTCGAATTCTTTCTTCGTCAATTCTTTCAATAGTTGAATAGTTCAATAGTTTCTATAATTCTCTGTATTCTTCTACCTTTCATTTGTATTAAATATATTCAGTTCTTTTCGGATATCTTCGTTATATTTTTATATGGTCTTGTCCTTTACATTACGTGTATCCACTTCTTTCTCTATATTACATGTATCCACTTCTTTTCGCATATCTTCGTTTTTGTGTGGTCTCGGTCTTTAACTTTTCTGAGAAATCTCATTTCTGGTGCTTGAATTTTGCTTTCATCCCTCTTTTTCATTAACCATGAATCGCTTCCATACAGGAGAAATGGATCAACCATTGTCTTATAAAATTTCATTTTGGTGTCTTTCCTTTATTTATTCTAAAACGTTTTGTTTATTATTTCACACTCTGATTGAAATTTATTCGTTTTATTTCTATGCCTTTGTCCAAGTTATAACTGATATTACAATCAAAATTAAAATTGTAAATTTGATTAGTCACTGTGTCTATTACTCGTTTGGGGTACTTACTGTAATGGGAGATACCTTTAGAACCTTTGAGTATAATTGTTATAATACATTTTTATAGCGAATAGGCAGACTTGAACCACACGTGTAAACAGCTTGCGTTTACCGGGGCTCAGTAACATTATCTTAGTGGCAGGTGCATGTAATTTTATCATGGGATCAGTATTTAGCTAGATTTTTATCTCCCACGGTTGTTATACCTGGTGGTATGGATGATGAAATGACGATGATAGTGAGGCGTGACACACACATACAAACACAAATACACCCATGCGCGAGTTGGAACTCGAACCCGCGATCTTTTGGTCCATGAACGCTACGGCACTACTGCCTAAGTGATCTTGGACATCTGATCGACTATTATTATTATTATTATTATTATTATTATTATTATTATTATTAGTTACAATAAATAATAATACATTATTATAATGTTATTCAAGAATGCATGTCCTTTCTTCGCAGAATATTCATAGATATACAATCAGTCACTATCAGTCATTGGCATTTGAACACGTCACCCATGGAAGGAAGTTATCTTCAGGGTCGTGACTAACGCTGTACCCCCTCTGCGAAACAATCTCTGGAGACAACCTGTCGCCATCGTGTGGAGACTCGGAAAACTCAGGAAGAATTCTAAAGCAGGGGAATTTCCTCGCTCTCAGGGCGCGGCATCATATGTAACGCTTCCGAATTAAGATTTCAAAAAAATCTCGAAGAATGGTCGGCTGGTCTGAACCACGGTAGTTTTCCGTTGTTTCTCTGATCAACACCAGGCAAATGCCGGAGCAGTAACAAACGGGACACGGACAGTGTGCGATCTTTCCTTCATCTTCCTTGTCCTCAGCCCTTCTTTACACGTCCCACGCGGACAGGAGCTTAGTTTGTCCCGGTCGGGGTGGTTCCCCCTGGTGGGAGATACCTAGTAGGGGAAAAACCCGTTAGCCGACGGTATGTAGGGCCGGATCTCGCTATCTAGCTGGAGAAGACTGCCACTATTTCTCAAATGAGGTAAACTTGCACTACACACATGGGAATAATGGCCTTAGCAGTTAACGCGCTCGGAATCACTAACGACTAATCAATCAATGTCATGACTTCCCTGTGCAGAGTGTAACAAAATTCAACAGCGAAACTTCAGGAATTGATTCCTCATGTAGAGAGAAGAAAATTAATTAAAACATGGATCGGGAAATGCTTAGCTACAGAGTTATCTGACTTATTAGTTCATGTATGTTCACGTATCACAAGAAATTTTAGAAATGATTTCCACCGGCCTAACACGTGCTTCTGTTAGTCTTTACGCTGAGTGCCGCTCACCTTGAAAATTGCTTGGTGAAGTGGATACTTTCTGACAGGCAGTCACACTGTGTGCCCGATGGATTTGTTCATCATACGAGTAAGGTGAGTTTTGCACAACAGTCGCATATACCACACTTTTGTATCACTCAGTGTTTGGTGCGCGTGTACCTGTGATCGGATAGGTGGCGATACAAGCCATGTGATCTTAAAGCATTGCCATCCTCCCAACCTTACTTTTAATGCATGCATGTGAGTTTTTTTCACCTTGTGAGTGGTAATTTGTGTACATTATAGTTAACTGAAAATAAAAGAACACAAGATTCTTACAAGTTTTTATTATAGTAGATTGAAAACCACAAAAAAAAAAATCGACAGTATAACAAACCTATCTGGAACGGCTGTCTGCAAGATTGCGGGTCTTAAGATTGCGAGCAACCTAATGACTCAAGTGTCAACATTGTAGACAGACCCTCAAATATTAGCCAGCGAGCAAATCATGCACTGACATTAAAACCCATGTTGTAATGGACTTCCATTTCTCTGCATATGGAATATGTATCCCTGAAGGTTTACCATAGAGCTTTTTGCGTTATATATAATGCTATAATTTACTTTCCATGCATTTGAAATTGAAATATTTTACATAAATAATTGTAATTATAAAATAAAACTCAAAATATTGGGGTGTCAACAGCTCCCTTTCTTGTCCTAAATTACTGTTTTGGAGGACATAGAAATAGCCAAATTCGACGACCTCTTAATAATCGCTTCTCACAATTATTAATTTTATCTATAAATTAATATTGTGATGTTAATTCCGTTAGTGAAGACACACGAGAAAAATCGTATTGTCTAATGAAATGATAATATTATTTTAATACGTTTGAATACGTTTAATACGATTTTGAATTGGACCGATTCAAAGCATAGAGGCTAATTAATTTCAAAAGATAATTCACGTATTTTAATATAAACATTTATTATCCTAAAAAGCATGAGAAAATACTTAAATTATTAAATAAAATTATGAAATTACTAAATATCAGCTTAAGTAATTTCATATTGCTTTAAGAGGAATTTATGTAGTTACCGAGTAAAATGTGAACTTACAGGCTTACTGCTATTAAAATGAACAAAGCATGCTCTTTTACGTTGTGCAATGATTCGGAAGAAAATGCAGATATTTGTTTATAGAAAACCAAAATTTGAATTAAAATGTTGACTGTAACAATGCAAAAAGGAATTTTATAGTCTCTTTTTTTAGCCAAAATTGCCTCAATTTTTATGTTCCTTCTATGAGATCATAAAACACAGTACTGGACTGAACTTTATCGTCACACTTAGAGACATAATTACGAGTCAATGTGAAACAAAAACCAAGGAAAGAGCATTCACTACAATCCAAATACCTAGCTTTGCGAGAATAGGGAAATCAAAATGCTTTGCAGCTTCACACCGTACGAGTATAATGAGGACAGGGCTGTGAACTTCATTCATCCTTATCAATATTGAAAGTAGTTCTCTACATGGTTGGTCATGAAGTCGTTTCGAAAACAGTCGCCCACGTGTTTCAAACCCGGACCGTTGACTTCATTGAGCTTTGTAAGTCGGCAGTTGTGATGTTGTTGTTTTCTTTTTGTGAAAAAATATGAACACATTAAATAATGTCTGTAATTCATGCGAAATTACCTACAAACTGCTCATATTTGTGAAAAGTTGTACATAACCTCATTTCAAGATCTGCTTTAAAAACATATTTTATTCTCGAAAAAATATCTGTCTTTAATAGTGTAGATGAAGGAAGACTCCGAAAAAAATTGAACTTTTCCAATTTTCGTAAAATCAGGGGTTTCAAAGAAAATGACACCTTCATCATTCTCTTAACCGTTCTTTACGCTATCCGAGGACAATGTTTAATCCAAATATTTGGTGCCTCTTATCCTAAAAGTTTGACAATGTTGACGCTTCATATACAGTACCCTTGAAATTAGAATATACGTTTGGACCTCAGAGGACTTTCAGTACATTTATATCGGTAGAGAAATATCAGTTTTGTTTAAAATTGGCTGAACGGTTAGGCGCGAACGTTCACCACAGACGGACATCTAGACAAACGGACAGACAGACATTTTGCCGTCAATCGATGTTCCGGTATCAAGGACCCACAAAACATGAATTCTGACTACATAACGTATTAGGAGAAGTAGATACTTTACTATATCTATGAACAAGATTTATGCACTTTTTCGTTACCAAGGTCCGGCAATAAGAGTTTTTCTGTTGAAAATCTGCCATTTTCCGGTGATTTTTCCCACGATTTCAATACTCTCTCTTCTTACAACGTAATTGCAAAAAAGTGAAAAACGATGAAATTGTTTCTATCACTTAATGCAATAACGTGGCAATATAATTACTTTGGATAATCACTTCGTTCCAATACTCAAGTTCCATAGCAACGCACCATGTAGAAAACAAATTAATTTCGTTACCATAGACGTTAAAATATTTGGAGTGGACTTATGGGTTTAGTGGATGATATAGCAATTATACACATTTCCGTTTTTGAAATGTTTTTACATCTTTCCGGCTTCCCAACAATTACACAATAGAAATAATAATACAATTAAAAAAACAATTTTAATAGTTAAATAATTTTTTTATTATTTTTTTTTACATTCTTCGCTGGCCTTGAGGTGTTGGAAGGTTCTCGCTTCCGGCTTTCCTCATGATTATAGTTAATTTCGTGAATTTAGTGAAGCGTTTGACTATTGGGGTGCAAGTCCGGCGGGGTGGAAGAAAGTATCATCTTGTCTGTTGTGATTGACAACATATTTGCCAACATTTAAGGTATCGTTTCAAATTTACTAGTGAAACAGTGGTGCACGCTTTGTATTTGTGAGACAAGATACCTCATTTCCTTGTGAACAGTGGTGTCATGAAGAACTATGCCATCATACCGCCATATATAGTAAAGTGAATATGTTACTGGACTAACGTCCCTTTCGGGGGACCTAATCACACAGTCGCAAGAATAATTCTACATAACCAAGATACACGTGAAGCATTCGTTCAACAACAGTACAGAAAGGTGCGAACTATAGAATAGCAAGCGACCCTAACACAGAACCTTACAGCAACAGCATCAAGTGTTATTGCAAGACATAAACAATTAAACAAACTTACCAAAATTAGTGGGATACCAGAACCGACAATTTACAATTTCAAATACAGGCAATATCTGCGCGAAAAAATCCAGCTAAACGTTTAGAAGCTCTAGAGGAACTAAGGCCGGCATCTACACGGCAGGAAATAGCTTCAAACCTGAGGCAGCTCATGGCAACAATGCCCGCTGGCCGTCGTCAAAAAGACGCAATGATGACAATCTGTAGGCACCCTCTAAGAAATCAACCAGCGACAATGACGGCCGTATCGATCAAAAAACGGTATGACTATCTCTCTTGTGATGAAAAATTTAGAAAGCATCTCGAAATCTGATAATATCATAAAATACGACAAAGGGCCAGTATACCAGAACAAGACAAATATCGAACGCCGCTATTTTCAATCACCAGGCGTTAGAGGCTTATATCTGATATGATCAAGATCGATTAAGAAGTCATTAAGATGAAGACTTCTCATATAAACTAATGAAACCTATAAGAATGAAGCACAAAATTACAATGAACAATGTCAAAATCGTAACCTCAACACACCGGATGTTTATCGAAAGCTTGTTAAACATCTAATTCTGAAATATTGTTGCCATTATAGACATTTACAGTTAAACAAGAAAGAGCTCTTTCGGGTTGTGTTAAAATATGCCCAACAGCAGACGAAATGGAAATCTAAAGAAGCTATAGAAGCACAAGGACAAAAGTAAGGGCAAATTCATATCAAAGCATCGGGTTACAAAGCCTCTATCATGTTTTTTGTGGACTTAGAACTCAAAGTAACAACAAAAAATATATGACGTCGAACTACTTACTAACTGCAAAAATACGTTTGACCACGCCGTAAAAAGAGAGAAATAGTAAACAATGCAAGCGATGTAGTCTGGACGAGCAAGTTTTTCGTTATTGTACCGCTTCGTTATAGCTGTGGTCAAATGGTGGCAAAGAATCACGGATTAGTCCGACTGTACTAAAACGAGAGACACACGCAGCTAATGGTGCTCTTGTAGCCGTGACATCAGCAAATTTAGAGGCTGTGAAATTATCAAAAATTCCGTAACAGCAAGTTTCCTTAGTCAAAGTCAACTACTGTAGAAATGCTACGCAGAACATAATGAAAGTAACATTCAAGTCCACTGAGAAAGTAATAAACCATAGGAACAGGTAGACAGTCCACTTTATGCAGCAAATGGCCATAATATTCGCAAATCAAATAATCAAAATGTGTCGTATGAAAATAATCGATAATCCATAATAAGAGAATATTTAAAAAATTCGAGGTCCATCTTAGCAAGCAGCTGAAACAAATCTCCAGCTATTATCATCAATGATGCAATAATGAATGAAAACTATGAGTAATTTTACTGCGAAGTTGTCTCTGGAATGCCCAACGGAATACTTCAACATCGAAGAGAGTGAGAAGTGTTTCTACTTAAAGAAATATTGAGATTCTCCTAGCGTCTGAAACACATTTTACACAACCGAAAGAAGTATCTAACGGTGTACTAACTAACGAGTATATTGCACACATCATCCCATGATGGGACAAGCATCATGGAGGACAGCAAGTAATAATTAAACAAGATCAGAACATAATAATGTACAAAGATCAATGCTAAAGACTCTCTGGCAAGCAACCTCTATTAAGTATACGATAGTTGTCGGTACCCTCGTTATTTCAGCTAATAATCACTCCCTCTAAACACTAAAGAATAACCACTGATCAGTATATCAGATTTTTAGACGCTCGGCACAAGGTTTATTGTGGAGGAGACTATAAATGCTAAAAATCAACTTATGGGGATCAAACTGGCTCACTACAAGAGGTGCCTGCTTTAAGAAGGGCCGATCTCTACACCTAAAACTCCCAAACAATAGTCATAGTGAAATGCACAATACTGGCCACGGAGGGTAAAGGTACTGTGTCTAGGATAATTCGTTCCACAAAGGGAATGGCAAGCGTCCTATACAACAATAGAGCGGTCTTTTGATCTGTCATCTGAGTCACTCTCCAGAAATACTGACAATCAGTTCTTCTGAAATCAAAAAAGAAAGAAAACATATACTCTAACAAACAGAAAAACGAACCTGGGAAAGAATACAGCAATTTGGGCTAAACTATAACACCACTGCCAGGCCGTCCTAAAGTGTCCAGAAGATATTCGACGTATGCTGTTGGAATACTTATATACAAGACATTCAGACAGGCAGCCGTATATGCATCTCCAGAAATGAGAGTGTTTGAAAAAATAAATACCAAATCAGAAACATAAAATGATTAAAGAGAAAAGACAGATGAGATGACGCTGGCAACGCCGCTCATCAGCGGCCGGAGACAAACGATACTGCAACAGAATTCCCGCTGTATCCAAGAAAATTAAAGAAATGTTTCACGGAGAAAATGAAGGAAAGAATAAAAAGTATGTCACCTGGCCTCGCAAAGCTACGATTATCCCTCTTATGGAAAATTACTAAAAAAATTAAAAAAGGCCTAGAAACCTGGTTCCCACTCTTGTAAAACTGATGGAAGGTTGGGTTAGAACGGAAAAACAGATAAGGCAGAAGGATTTGCAAAATATTTTGCAAAAACATTTCAACCACACGCCCTCAGCACTAGCTCCACAGAAGAAAAAAATTATAGATTCCTGGGAATGTCGCATCAAATGTCGCCACCATTAAATTCTTTCTCACAAAAGAAGTCACAGCAGGGCTGAAACTACTGACAGTCATAAGGCTCCTGGCATGACGTAGTTAACAAGGTGGAATGCTTAAAAACTGCTAAGATCATTGGCCCTTGTAAATCCGCATTTTCAATGGAATAATAACGCATCGGACACTATACCTTCGCGTTGGGAACTGGCCACAATAATTGTATGCAAACGAGGTAAAAAGCTCAAAGATGGTTTCCTCGTAAGACCAATAAGTTTATTGTTCGTTGGTCTACAGGTTAATTGCGAAAACTATTACTATTTCGCAATATATCCTTTACTTAAAGAAATGACGGCATGCCAGACCCCATCAGTTGGTTTTAGAAAAACTGCATTCCTCCTAATAGGAAAAATTCACAGAATAGTCGACACCATATACGGGAGCTCTAGATAATAAATGTAATTGTTACGCTTTGTTTGTAGAATTGCGCCAAGCCGATAGACAAAGTGTGGCATAGGTTGTTATATAAATAAAGAAACTGTCTGCCGATACCGATACTTAATAATGAATTCGATCCTTTATTTCTGATCGATTTTTCAAATAAACTTGGAGATGAAATAACACAGGGGTTTCATCATAATTATGAGGAGTGCCCAGGGGAGCATTTTGGACAGTGCTTGGGTATACGCTGTACACGATTGCTTACCTCAAGTCGCAGAATGTCACCACCTGCAAATATGCCAAGATGTACAGCCCTGTAGTTTTGCACGAAAGCAAGACGGCACAGAAACATTGGGAAAGAACTGAATTATAGCGAAAATGGTGTAAATCGGAAGAAATAAGATGAATGAAACAAATTTGAAATGTTATAACATTGTACTCTCAGACGAAAAAGAATACAAGAGTAGAAATAAACGGAAATAATCGAAAGCCGTAGACACCCATCAAATATCGTGGGACTACATTCGACAAAAAAACTAACCTTTGGAGAAAACATTTTCGATTAAAGAAGGAAAGCGAACTCGAAAAGAGTACGAGCAATGATATGCGTTTATAGAAGAAAATCTGCTTAAGTCTAGAAAACAAAATTTTAATTTACAAAATACTCAAACTATCTGGTCTTATGGAATTGAACTCTGGGGAACCGCTTTCAATTCAATATAGATAATTCAAGATTTCAATCCAAACTGTTCAGATCTATTAAGCAATGCTCCTGGTATGGTTATCAACGCCCTCTAACATAAAGATTCAATAACCAAAGAAAATATTCGAAATCTCACACATAAGACGAGATCCGAAAATCATATTAATATTGGCCATAACTCTTAGATAACAGGCACAAATGAAGAAGATTAAAAGAGTAATCCTCTATCTGGACGCACAATAAAGCATAATATTGTTTCTTTTAAATAATTGTTACTGTGATATATTTTTTTCACAATGCTTGCACTATTGTATGTTTGTTGTTATTGGTTATTGTTATTCATGTGATGTGTTTATTGTTTTCTGTTTGTTTTGTTTTTCTCTCTTGAATTAGGACAATTAGTTTAAAACCAGTTTTTAGAGAACCAGAATTGGCATGTTTCTCTTACATGGTCAATAATGTATGTAATTGTATTTGCGAATGTATCGAGTAGAACACATTGCAATACAGGAGGTGTTTAGAAAAAAACATTCTTCTCTGCTATAACTCTTATCTTCATTTATTCCTTTCCCTTGAAGTACATGTAACTTTTTTGTCTCCATGACGCAGGTGGTCTTTCACGATCCTTTTTTCTAAAAGGTTCTCAATAAAAGTCATAGCTATTAAATCACTGAATTAATGGCACTTTGCTACAGAATATTAATTACAATAATATATAAGATTATTGTTAATATCAAATCTTGTTTCATACACTGATATTTAAAATTACAAATTTTGAAATTACCACGAGGTTACGATATTATTTAAGATTATACAAAAATGAGTAATTTACGTAAACAAGCTTTTAAATTTATTTTTATACATTATAGCATTTTAGGCCATGAAACTTCATTATTTTACTATCCTTGATCGGTCGATTGAATTGCTATCACCATCATTTACACCTCGAATATTTCTTTTCTTTCGCTTCTTTCTTTCAAAAATATCATTTTGTGCTAAGTTTACTTCGAAACTCACCGAAATTTCTGTAAATAACCAATGTTTAAACTTAAACTACAGATAAAGCCACCCTCTGAGGAGGCTTTACATCAGAACATCAAGGATATTAATAACTTAATTTCTTTAAAGTAATAATTATATAAAGTTTATTTCGAAATTTTGTTATTTTAAGATTATAGTTTCCACCTTCTAAACTTTTCGGTCCCTTCCGTAAACAGTAAGAGGACTTGTAAGGTAAATAACTATAATGAATTCGAAAGAGTTTCGATTACGAGGATCCAAGACGGCGAATACTAACTACAGGCTTTCATAAAATTACAATACTTAATATTAAACCACATACACAATTTCAAAGCCCATTGGTACAGAAAATTTGAACTCATAAAGATGAACCTTTACTGCTTTGAAAAATAAACCAAAAAATCACAACAGAAAGTGAGTTATTGTTTCACTGCAACATCTGGTCTGTAGATGTAGAAAATCATACTAGAGGTCTGATTGGTTTTAAAGGATATCGTACATACAAAATAATATAAAAATTCCTATATATAATACAGTCTTAAAAAGTTAATTAAATGAACTAAAATATTAGCTATTAAATATGTAATAATTGCTATTTTAAAATATTTCAGCAATATGTCGCAAGAAATGGCGGCAGTTGCTGGCGATCGAGTTGCTGAACACAGCGCCGAAGCTCTTGGCAAAGCACTTCAAATGATGGCGCAGCAGTTGGCAAACAAGCAGAACACCATGCGGGAACAAACGAAGGCGGACATGCATGAAGAGATCCAGAAGGCCATGCGCCGACACGAGGAACGCTCTCAGCACAAGTTACAGGAGGCTCTTCGAACGCAGGAAGACCAGTCTGTCAGAAAATTCCAGGAGGCCGTGAGCGAGATGACGTGGAAAATGGAGGAGAAGAGCGAGGCGATCCGAGCCCTGGAGTGGAGGTTGGAGGAACACATGCGACAAGTAGAGTCGAAGTTCGAGCTGGTGGAAGCGCGATTAGCTTTGTTTCGGGAAGGCGGTAAGGTCGAAGTCGCGGTAGATCGTGGCCCGTTGGAGCAACTAGAGTTGCGGATGAAGAAACTGGAGGTCAACCTCCAAAAAGCACTGGAGTTCGTTTTCATTCGGATGAAGATTCTCGAGGGCCAGCAGGAAGAGCTGTCATCGCATGTAGCTGCCCTCGTATTGAACGAGAACTGCCATACACCGACCAGCGAGAACTCCACCCCACGCAGTAGTTCTCTGAACGTGGCCCAGACCGAAACCAACTCTTCACAGCAACCCGAGTCCTTGACTAGTACTGCTTCTTCTCAGTCTAGTGCAGCTTCCACGTTTTCTAAACTTTCCTCCAATTTCTCATCTATTTTTAATAATATGTACACGTCTTCCAACGCCACCACAAATGCTTCTTCTTCTCACCCTCCATCAACTCTCCACTCTTCTTCTTCCTCCCCTACTTGCAACTCGTCAATTGCTGCCAATTCCTCGACATATACTACTTCTGGAGTCACTGCTTCCTCTTCTACACTTTATTTCCCCAAAATTTCCTCTAAATTCTCTTCAATTTTTAATCTGGGTTCCAACTCAAACTCACCTGTCAATTCCTCTTCAGCACCAAATCCTCCGCAGCCTGCCAGCACTGTCACCAATGATTCTTCCCTTACTCGGTATCATTCATCCCCTAAGACTTCCTCCAATTCCTCCTCTCTTCCCGCAACTCCTTCGACCCATCCATCCAAACCTCTTCGCATTTCTGCACCCTCCGAACCTCCCTCTGATAACTCACTGCATTCCACCAGTCCTTCCTTCACAGCTCGTCGGTCTGATTCTTCTTCACCCATTCAGTCCCTTTCCCAAACCAGCTCTACCTCGACTACCCCATCACCTCCAAATTCTCCAAAAACCACCACCACTACTACATCTCGCTTCCGTTCCTCCTCTATTCCCAATCCCTCATCCACCACCAATTTTCTGCCGAATTCTTTACCTCCCATAACCTCTTCGTCCGCCAAAACTCACCTCAAACCTTCTCCTATGCGACCCTCGTCTCTCTCCATCTCTTCTTCAGCTAGCGTCTCACCTGACAACCCTCCTACCAGTTCGTCCTGTGGAGTTCCTCCGCGACCCGCACAGCCGACCGTCGCTACGCCGTCTCACCACACTTCCAACGGCGGCGTCCCACCAGTTCCCAACTCGCGTTCGTCGTCTCTCACTATCCCCTCTCCAGCTACCCTCCCGCCTTACAATCCACCACCTACCAGTTCGTCCTGTGGAGCTCCGCGTCCCGCACAGCCGGCCGTCATTACGCCGTCTCTCCACACTTCCAGCGGCGGCGTCCAAACAGTTCCCCACTCGCGTTCGTGGCCGGCGTCCCCGGTGGAGTACCCGCGTCGAAACACAGCGGGGCTCCCGACGGTGCCGATTTCGCCCGAGCGACGCGAAGCGCTGGGCAAATCCCTGCGGGAAGCGGCGCGAGCTGGCAACGCGGAGTCGGCGCTGTGGCTGCTGAACGCGGGCGCTGACGTCAACTTCACCACCTCCCACGGGTGGACGCCGCTCATGGACGCCGCCTACAACGCCCACGCCGACGTCGTGTCCTTGCTGCTGGAGCGCGGAGCCGACATCCGCGCCAAGACCCAGGTACTACAGCGATATGCCTAGGACTCGGAATGGCAAGTTGCTTTCAAACGTTGTCAGGGCCGGCTTAACCAGTAGGCACGTTAGGCAAACACGAAAAAAGAGCACAGTTGCAGTATACCAGATCCATGATACTGTAGCAAGTTCCCTTGTTCTGCAACTGTTCTTTTTTTCGTGTAGTGTCTAGGGCCTACGATAAGGCCTCCTAATAATTTTGTTTTAAAAGTTTATTTCAGGACTAAAATCACACACATACAAAATTATCGATTTTTTTACCTTAAAAAATAACTTCAATAATTTATACATTTCAATATTAACAACATTGCTTTGTTACTATTACGTGCGTTTGTTGAACGTGAAGAAACTGAAAACCATAAATGGAGAAATCTTTCAGTCAACAACATAAATTAGACAACATAAATTTCGAATCAATTGTGTTATCTGTATTCCTCTAAATTACCTTTTTTTAACTCCAAAAAATTCCAATGATTACAGTTGAATATGGTTCTATAATTTTTTCTGAATCTTACGAAAAACTTGTGCCTAGGACCCACCTCAAGCTTACAAGCCGGCCCTGAACAATGTATTTGCGTAGGCTTTTTTCGGCCAGCATCTTGCTGCTTTCTTCAGCATTATTGCTCTGAAGGCGTTTGCAAGATGTTGGCCGAAACGTCAACTACCACGACATAGACGCGGCTCGTTTCTGTCAGAAAATATTCTATCTGATTTTGTTGACGAGCAGGTGCGTTTATCCTATTGTCGGTTGAAGAACATATTAAATACCTCAGTGTGAAGCCCATATAGGGGGCCGTACCCTACATAGCATTTAACCCTACAGCACACGCGGTCGACATCTCAGATGAACGAGTTGTTCTTCGGTTGATAACGCGTCATACAAATTTTTCATAACACAATCCTCCACCGAACCTCTTTTTTGTGGTTTTCAGAAGCCGTAGCTTACCGTTAGCGCCGATAAGATGTATGTCATCGTCACCAAAATAGTCTCAATTGAAGCGTGCGCGGCGTAGCACCTCGCACATCGGCACATTTAGTTGTGACTGCTGAGAATTAGAGCGGACGTAATGGCACATAAGACGGTGTTGATTTAAGGTCAAATGCACCGAAAAATACTTCTAGGAAAATTCAACAGATCGCAGCACTATCATGATTTGCATGATTGTCACGGCGTTGGATTCAGGAAGCATGTCACCATCGCTACAAGCCCACATTTTTTAATCTTTTCTCGGAAGTTCGAGAACTAATTTCAAATTCGAATTTTTGCTCGATTTTTGGAAAAAGGGCTTCGTAGCGTAAATTCTATTTTAATAAGGCGTTCAATTCCGTTCATAGAACGAAAATCGGACCATTAGTTCAGACTTTATCAGTAAAGTAAATTTTACTTATTTTGGTGCTGCCACGTGGTGGCTACAAATTGTACTAGTGTCGGGACATTTAGCCTTAAACAACGCTGAATGTTTATGTTTGCAGAATTCACTTTTAATACGTGCCTCATCAAGAAATTTGAGAATAATATCTAATGTAATTAAGAAACATTAAAAAATGTACATTACATATGGTAATATTTTCTAATATATTTCCTTTTCTTATTGTTAAACATTGTACAGTAGATCAGTAAAGTATTAAAATTTCGGTGTCAAGAAACTTGTTTAATATGCGTTAGTTCCCAAAACGCAGAACATTCTGTTTGTACAGCAAGAATAGCAAACATTCAAACGTTGCATCTGAGATATCACCACCCGAGTAACATTTGGTAAGGCGTGTGCCGCCGGGTTAAAAGCGTATGAAGGGAATGGAACGTGTGCATCACACGGGAGTTCATCATTTTGCTGGGTGTGCCGCATAGATGCTCAGTTCAGTCCAACTAGTATTTTAAAACATTTCGCCTGTCTGCCCGTAGCGTGCGCACCACACTTCAACTGCAACTA
This sequence comes from Gryllus bimaculatus, assembly GCA_017312745.1. NCBI lineage: Eukaryota > Metazoa > Arthropoda > Insecta > Orthoptera > Gryllidae > Gryllus > Gryllus bimaculatus. Next base: position 2,022,379 of record BOPP01000172.1, read on the forward strand.
TAATTCAGTCCCACTTGTATTTTAAATTTTTTCGTCTCTCTACCTCGAGGGCGCGCAAGACACTTCAACTGAAATACAGTTCAGTTCCATCTGTATTTTAAAATATTTCGCCCATCTATCCCGAGAGGGCGCATGGCACTTCACCTGACGTACAGTTCGGGTTCGTCTGCATTTTTAAAACTTCGCGATATCCACCCCGACGGCGCGCAAGGCACCTCTACTGACGTACCTTCAGGGCCACCTGCATTTTGCTGCAGTGTGCTGTCTCATCCCTTTTTTGGCGAGTGCTTGGCGGGGTGTCAGGTCCACTCGACATTTTGCCTCGTGCTCTTCTCCCCAGGGCGCGCGCACGGCGCTGCACCTGGCGGCGTGCCACGACCGTCGCGGCCGCTGCGTGTTCCTGCTGCTCAACGCTGGGTCTCCCGTGGACGCCAAAGACGCGGACGGGGACACGCCGCTGCACTGCGCGGCGCGCCTGGACACGGAGGCCGCGGCGCGGGCGCTCCTAGCGGCCGGGGCCAACACCTCGGCGAGGAACAAAATAAACCAGAGGCCTGGGGACATCGCGGGGCCGGATATGCGCGTGTTGCTTCGAGAGTGAAGAAAAGAGATAAGTTACGGGATTCTCAAAAGTGGTGGATTCTCAAAAGGTCTAGAGTTTTCGTTAGTTACCTTTTTTTATTTGCTTAAATTGATTTAAATATTTATTACTATGGAATTACTTAAAAAAATATACCGTATAGTATCAACAAAAAAACACTATAAACATATGTTTAATGTTTAAAAAACTCTATGACCTTCCCTCACTAATGGTCGACTTGATCCACTCCGTCTTTAGAGTGACCTATCCAAGAAAATTAAGAGATATTAAGTCCTCGCGTCCTATTTCTTTAAACAAATGAAAGCGCAGGAGACGTACGTAGTTTTAAAACTTTGTTTGCGTAAAACCTTTTTGGATATATGTACCCACTCTGTCACCTCAAAATGTTTATTTGAATGCGCATTTAACTTTAACGTAAGGAATTTAATTCCACCTGAGTTCTGCCTGATGAAAATTGTGGTATGACACATCTTCTTACATACGATAATTTTTTTTTAATTTCTCCATTGATATTCATAATTAGTTATTTCACAGTCTTGACACTAGTCAAACATTATTTGACATTAGTATTTCAAAATAATAAACTGTCTTTCGGATTTTCTGCATGGCAAACTTAGTTTCCATCACAGAAGTGCTCACACGGGCTTTAATTGTATCCCAACCGACTTTAAAACTCTCAGATAACGTTTTTGAAAAGCTCGGAAGCGGACTAGATGCTAAGGGTAACATGTTAACTCACGGAACTAACTTACCCGTTTTCCATAGTAGAAGTTCCGCGCCAATAAAAATAAGATGATTGGACTACACCTGTAGCCCGCGCGAGTATTCTAGGGATATTGCCTTTTTCCCTGAAGAAGGTTGCAGTGTGACACACAAATTGTTTGCAACCATGACTTTGTTGCGGCATCCCACAACCAGTCAACATTCCATTCTTCTGTAAATGGATCTTGTAAAGTGGAATAATGTGGGAGGCTAGCATCCTGAGGTGAAAACTTGTATACATCCTCATAAACTAGAGCCATTGAAGACATCACCAAGTTTTTAATACTTCAGAAAATACAATTAAAGACTTTATCACAAAGACTTTATTGCGATTTTAGAAACAAAGCCATTAGAAACTTCACCAAAATGCGTTTAACTCACTTCACCATTTCACGTTTAACTTCACCTTACAAGTTTCATTTCCTGGAGAATGAAATGTTGTCGGTCTTACAGACGCAACATCCAAGACATGGCTGCCAACAATTCAGGGGTCAAATTGCAACCTTCATCTCCTGTTGTCTAGTCTTTACGTACTCACTGCGGACCATACAAGGGGAGGGGCTGATGAAGCTTTAATTCCCTCTCCTCAGAAACTGATGACACATATTCATTAATACATTTTTTATGAAATTAAAATTTCCGTCGAACACATTGTAAATTACTATAAAATTTCAAAAATAGGTTTTAAATTCAATATAAAATGATAATTATTTGTAAGAGTACATCAACTCAGGTGGACATTACCAGCAAAGTTCCCCCAACATAATTCCTTGTTGTGCTGCTATGTATACAACATTTTGTATTTCAATGCTGTACAATCAATACTGAATTAGTTCCCATGTGGTATATCTTACAGAGAGAAAGTTTATAGGACAGAGACTCAGCCAGAGGGTAGCTAGAGGGCCTAAGTCTCCTTCCAAAATAATGAAAAGTGTTTGATAAGTTTGATATTTTCATAATTTAATGTACTTGTGATTGTATATAAGATTGTGATATTTTCATCAATTATAATACTACGCATGCCAAAAATATTTACAATCTACAAATAACATCTAAATCTGACATTGCATCAAGATGAAAATGTGTATTTATTTTGTCATCCAATTTCACGAAAAAAATTGAATGGAATAATCCCAGAACTTGAAATCCCAGAATCCCAGGCTTGAATGTTTTCGTGTAATGTTCACTTTTCAAAATCCCCCCAAAAAATTCAGGGGGCATTGTTTTCACTAAAACGTCATCTACTTTACAAATGTTTTTGTCAATATTAAAGTTGTTTAGCTTATGTTTGAAAGAAAAAATTAACATACTATAAAAAATAAAGGGAAAGGTCAACTTGTGCAAAGAAATCTAAAAAGTGTAGGAAAATTTTGTGGAAAGGCCAAATAATTTTTCAATTTGTCAAGAACCATGAAAGTAAGTACCAAATGGGTTGAAAAGAATCTCTAGAAGATGCAAAAACATCTCAAGAACTTTAAAATTACAGTTTTGAAAGAAATCTGTAGTACTATTTGGTGTAAAAGTTTTAAAACAATTCAATAACTGCGTGATATAAATGATATTCTATTACTGTGATTTTGTAAAATTGAGTTTGTTATGTCTCAATTTTAAAACAAAAAATGTAACTAATACTAAGTAAGAAAACATTTCATATTAAAGTTTTCTTTATTAACTTTTATTATTTTAACTTTAATGTACTTAATAAAATATACTACTCTGTATTTTTTTTCTGAATTATTCTAAAATGTACCATAACTTTTCTCCTTTCTCTCAAATGACACATAGGGGCCTATACAGTTTTTCCTGTTTTCGCATCAAGTAAAAACAATTAAACCTTCAACTTCATAAATTGCAATTAGACACAGTGTGTTGTGATGATCTAAGAAGTTAATTAATAAATATATTTAGGAGAATTTATTGAGAAATTGTGTACATGTCTTTCTATATAAGGACAATTATGACAATTTTACAGGACTTAGATATGCTTCAAGATTGGTTGCAGGACCAAATCAGGAGTAAACAGCAGACAATAGAAAACAAGTTTTATTTATTTAGTAGACTATCTTAATGTATTTTATTGCAAAACAATGATTTAATTCGAAAATCAAAATTTTTAATAATATTTTGTAACATTCTTAAATTATTTAATTGATTTGAATTAATACAAAGAACAGCAAAACATGTTATTGTGTCACATATCCTTCAAGTGCAGTAAATCAACTGCAAGATGGACAAATGAAAAACTTGAATTTGTAATTTATTACTAATTAGATAATATATCCAAATGTTAAAAGCCAATAGGTTATGATAAAATACTGCATATTAACTTGTCAAAAATACTATTATGTACTCCTTAATAATTAATTAACTACTCTCTTGAATAATCAACTGGCACATAATGGTCTCTTTTAGACACGTACAATAAATAACTATTATCTTCAAACAAAATTTATGCACAATGATAGCAGTTGTCTTAGAATTCAGCAATGATGATTCCATTTTATCAAGACAGTGTAGTCATTATTTCACTTTATTTTCAGTTAGTAAATCTTAATTATATATTAATAAACATGACAAATTAAATATTGTTGGGCACAAATTTCATGTTAAAGGTAATTAATCAATTTAAAAAAAGGTTGATGGTTTTTGTGAATGTATTATTAACATCGAAGTTTTGATTTTGAGTATCAAAGCTTGGTAACACTTATGTCACATCACTAGCGTTTACTGTAGGAATGGGGGTGATTTACTTAGGATTAACAGGCTAATGATCATTTCGACATGTGATTTGTTCCCCATTTCTGTTCATATTCGTGAAACCTGATGAAATTATGTTGCATTTTACTACTGTAGCCTAACTTCTGGTGGGGACATGGTACTCCCTACTACTTCCACCAATCAGAGAACAGCTTGCAGATTTCCTGCTTCCAAGTGCCTCCCCCAGCAAGGACAACTGAAGCTCCCAAAGTGTAACCCGTCAGTACACATGGAAGAGATAATGCTTGAGAAAGGGACAAGAAAGAGGAATGAATGATCCCGCCCGATCTAGAGTCCTTTTGTTAGGGTAGAGCTCCAACATTCGCCTGGTGACGATCAGAGAAAACACGGAAAATTACCGAATAGAGCTGCCGGCTGCTAGAATTCTCTTCCAGACATTATTTCTGAAATTGAATGTGATTTTACCCAAGTACGTCTAGCATAAACATTTCATGTTCAAAGAAATATATAAGAACATCCTCTATTACCCTTGATTATTACATGAAAGTGCACATAAAATCGAAATAATTATATTTATTTTCAAATTGTTAAATAGGAAATTTTAAAAAATAATTTACATTGCTCCAGCTCATACATGCCACTTTAATTTTCAAAAAGTGGACCAAATTCAGAAAATTATAACTTTAATAATTTTCATTCAAAATGATTTTTCTTTTTCTTTGATGAAAGATCTCTCTTTTTAATGGTTTAGACAAAAATTTAATTCACCTGTCCTGCAGCCTTCAAATCATCACAAAATTACTCAGTTTTCAAATAAAAAAATCTTGTTTTTCAAAGCTCAGCTTCACATACCTAATTTTCCAAGAATTCATTAAATGCGTTGACATGCTTTGAGAATCTGGGCAATATACTTAAAAAAATATTTTAGTCTTCCAGAGGTTAATATCATGTTATGAAGTTAATTATGAGTGATCAATCTTATTATATCATTCATGATAAACTTTATAACATGTTATTATCCATTATATTCTGCTTGATTTTCTTATATACTTATGAATCTCAATGTAACTTTCTCTCTCGATCAGGGTTATAGCCTGATGATGAAATATCAATTACTTTTGAAATGTTACATTTTATTTATGATCTATTAATAAATGTCTAACAAATTTGAAATTTCTGTTTTGTTTCATCTTCCTGGCTGCCTATAATATACAGAACATACTTACTAATTAAAAATAATAGACAAAGTTGAAGTTTAGAGATTGAGGTTTAGGATCAAGTGAGTTAATATATTATCAGCAGCGTGTTCAATACTTTTTGTGATACCTTAGAAGAAAAAAAAACAAAATAAACATTTAAATTAAAAATACGATTTCTGGGAAATAATACTCATACCGTTCTTGTTTCCTTAAATTAAGGACTAAAATTTAGCTTATGAAAAATGTCACATGGACATAAGTACTGGAAAGCGACAGAGGGTATTTCATTTCCTTTTGTGTTGGTAATTGATGCCACCATGACCAGAATTACCTGATATATATCATAATGTGAATGGTGACTTGTTATTGATTTGTTTCCAAAAGAGACTACTTTCAGAAGTTCTGCCAACATTTTAAACCATGCTTCTATATTGTGATCATTTGCAATAATTTCGAGTGACCTGTGCTATTATTTTCTTAATTTTTATTTGTTAACATTTCTTAACATTTATTTGTTTCATTTTAATTATTTTACATTTTGTAGTGCTTTTAGTGCAATTTCTATTTTAACAGTGCTATTTTAACAGTCAGCTACCTTAGTCTCCTGATCAGTTATTTAGATTTTGGTTTTCTACTTTAAGGTTCCAATCAATTCATTTTTTTATTTTATACAATTAATTTATTACTTGCTATGCTGCGATATATTGAGTTATTTTAAAGCTAGAAATGGCTCAGCCCCAGATACACAGACTTGTTGTTGGGTAAAAATCAAACAAATTCAAAATTACTTATTGAAAATTCCACAAAATTTTCTCGCTTATCTCCAACAATTATAAAATTCTTATCAGTATTGCATGCCTATATTGAAGTGATTAAATAGGTGATCTGTATTGCTTCTTTGTCTATTAGAACTTACTTCAAAAACTTGTTTACTTGAGTTGAAGTTGATCTTCAGCATTCTAATTAGTATGTATTTACTACATGATGGCATCTATCCACAGTTCTGAATATCAATGTTACTATAAAAACATTATTACACAATCTTCTCATGAAAATGATATTTTTCTGGTATCAATTGCTTCAATAAAGTTTGTTTGATTTTTGGTGTAGTACTCCTTTTAACTATAGGTCTCCATATATACATGTACATTGTTTTTTAATTTTTTTATTTACATAATTGGGCAGTTGTAATAAATATCACACTTGTATGCAGTTTTCTCTATAACAAAAATTAAAAAGTTGTAATGATGAACTTTATTTGAATAAATATCTTATAAAGAAGGAAAAGATTGATTATTTTTTAATATATTTATTTATTTAACAGGTTATTAGACATCGAAATTAAATAACTTTATACTACGTGGCTAGGCCGAATTCCTTTGAGCCAACACCACCTACAACCTGCAGTGTACTCTAGTATATTCTAGCTCATTGATTGACATAAGTACTGGTGCAGGGAGGCAACCTATTCTCAACTCAATCCAGAGTGATGTTATGTAACAAGACATGAGTTTTTAGTGATATAGTGCTTGTGTCGGTTCCTAAATTGTTTAACATGATCTCATATGCTACATAAGAGCATGAAAGGTAAACTGTAATATTGAACAATGTTACTGGAATCTTGTGGAAATATCAGTGGCAATGACGAAACGCTAATTCTATTTAACATATGACCGAATTTACAGTAACATTGTTTGCTGTTGTTTCATGCCATCTCTGATGGGTGAAACGTTCACTAGAACAGGAGAAAATCGAAAGAAGGCATTAGAAGGTGGAGCATTGGAAGCAAAAATTGAAGTGAATCGCCAGAAGACTTACAAATTCAAGCCCAGAGAATAAAAGAGCCAGCATGTACCTTTAAGTGCATTTAAAGTACAGTCACCATCATCAAGTTCCCCATCTTTCCGTTTTTCAAAGGAACAAATAATTGATATTCCTACAAAAACAATTGTAAGTAGTCCTGCACTAAAAAGTTGAAGGAGTTGGTTAATAAGAAAACATGGATCACATTCAAACAGTCCATTACCATTTCACCTTCCAAAAATATTGTGTCTGGTCATTGTCAAATGATATCTAAAGAACACTTTGTGGATGAAGTGAATTATTGTTTTTTGAATATTGGGATTCAAATGGGGAAAAACTGTCCAGAGAATAAAGAAGAGAAAATAAAAAGAATTACTTAACTAAGGTATCTCTCAACATATATGAGAGGAAAATTATGAGAGAATCTAGGGTTACATTGCATCTAAATATTTTATTCACCATGCAGTTTATAAATAATGATACATTTCGTTATTAACTTTTATTTATACCTGGTGCATCTTCACAACCTTATTAAGTGACAACATACTTTCAATTTAAAATAAGATTAATAAACTTGTGCAACCTTGTAATCACAAGTAAAAAAATAGATATTTATATAGATATACAATCAGAAAACATTTGCACTATTTCTGCAAGGGTGCGTACATAAAGTAGGTAGTACACGTTATAATCAACTAACATACATTTAGGAAACAACCCATTATGGTCCACCTATCATTGGACAATTTAAATGTGAGGGTACTCTATTGCACAAAACAAGAAGTTCAGTGTAAATGAATTTTGAGCCATTATAATAATTTTTCTGAAAGGAATACATATTTTCCAAAACTTACTTATGTGATTATTAGAACAAACTCGGGAACTTTTTACTTTTAAGTATGTCTATTTCATGACTTCATTTTATTCTTGAAGTACTACAACTGAACTTCTTTCACTGCCATGGCATAATAAACTAGAATATACACACAAAGAAAGTCATTTTCTTCTTGTTCTGATAACACATGTGGTCCTCTAAAGAACCAAGCAAAAAACATGTTTGTTAATACTGTTGCCTCTTTATCACACACAATATCACTCTTCATTATTTCAATATTTCCAAAAAGTCCTTTGCAAGGTACAATGCTTGGATAGAAGAGAGCATAATTACTGGATCTCAACAAAATACGGGAACGCAGAGTTTTGAAATTAAAAGCCTTGGTTTGGATCAGCTGAGAAACTAATTGATTTCTCAGTTCAGATCGCAGACAGGATTTCAATTTCTCCAACAATTCCTCTGCAAATGAAATGCTTTGATACACCAGAAAGTAACTGGGTGCTGGCAGTGATGGCTCAACAAAACAGGAACATGTTAAAGAGTTAAAATAATAATAATAATAATAATAATAATAATAATAATAATAATAATAATAATAAAAAAAGTATGTACAGTCGATTAAGGAACTAGCAGATTTCTCAGCTCAGATCTCAAAGCAGAGGAATAGAATCATAATTTGCTTAAGACACACGTCAGTCTTTCATTGGCTGCTCGTGTTTCTCAATGGCAACAAGCCTTTGACCAACTCCTATAGCACTTCCATTGTTTGAGTAAATGCTTGAATACAACAGGTAGTAACTAGATGATGGCAGCCCAATCAACAAAACAGGAAAAGGGAAGAGGAAAAAAAGTTAGAAAGAAAAAAAAAAAAAAAAAAAAGAAAAAAAAAAAAAAGGAATTGGAGACAAAAAATGAAGAAAAAATTGGGGAAAGAAAATTTTAAAAAAAACAACTATAAGTTGCGTCAGATGAGGACTTAATGAATATCTCAGTTGGGATTGCAGGTTGAATTTCCTCCTTCCTAATTTCAATATTTCTAGCAATTCCTTTGCGAAGTAAACTAGAAGTTGGAGTGAAGGAACTTGACAAAACTGAGTAACAAGAGGGAGTTGAAAATAAAGAAAATGTAGGTCAGTCGAAGTAATGAATTCCCAAGTTCAGATCTCTAGGTGAAACAAAGGGAACCATTGTTTGCTTAAGTCCCCTGAGTCTCTGGATCTTTCAGCCATTGGTTGTGCTCCTAAAACTACAGTAAGTTGCCTCTGAGCAACTCCATATTCTCCGCTGTTCTTCAAGTAATTACTTGGATTTAATAGGAAGGTAATGGTGGAGGCAGATCAACAAAACAGACAAACAGAAGCGAGTTGAAAACATAAAAAAAAAAAAAAAAACACACTCAAGAAGGATCAGCTTACGAAGCATCAAAGAAGATCAGCTGAGGAACCAATGGAATTTTCACCTAGGATCTCTAGGTGAGATAAATCCATGTACTTTAAGCCCCTGCGTGCCAGAGCAACTTCTTCAAAAAATCTCCGTTAACACACAGACACGAGAGGTGAAAATTAAAATCACAGCAGGTCTAGTCTTGTTGAACTAATGAATTTCTCAGCTCAGATCTCCAGGAGCCAGAAAGGGAATAAAGGTTTGCTTAAGCCTTCAGACTTTCAGTGCAACTTTCTCCACAATGCACAAGAACTTCGGTGAATTGAAAATAACAAAAAAGGCAGTGTAGGTTGTTTCAGGAACTAAAAGATTTCTCATATCAGCTCTCTCAATAATTCCCCCATTCCTTCAATATTTCCAATAGGTCCTTTGCCAAGTACAATGTTTGGATTCAACACTAAGGTGTGGATCTTAACAATTTAGAGGAACAAGGGGTATTGATAAAAAAAGTTAAAAGAAAAAAAAAAAACAGAGTGGACTGCAGTGGAAAATAGGAGGTAAATTGAGGAACTAACGGATTTTGCCAGTCAGAGATCCAAGCGAAGTGAAGGGAATATTTGTTTGCTTAAGCCCCCCGACTTTCAAGGCATTTTTTCCTCGACGGTTTCCACAAAACACAAGAACACGAGCGAGTTGAAAATTAAAAAAAAAAAAAACGCTATAGGTCGGTTGAGGAACTAACGGATTTCCCAGCTCGGAAACGTCGCCTAAGCTCCCTGGCGCTCCGGGTCTTCCAGCGGCGGAGGCGGGGGCGGCTGCTGCTGCTGCTGCCGGGGGTCGAGCTCCTCGAAGAGCGGCAGGTGGCCCTCCAGCAGCTCCATGTTCTCCTCCACGCGGCGCATGCGCTCCTCCAGGGCGCGCACCGCCGCGTTGTTCAGCTCCATCTGGTCCACGACGGCCTGCATGCGCTCCTGCAGGCGCCGCTCGTGCTGGCGCAGGGCGTCCTGCGTGCAGGGATTGGCGAATTTGAGAAAAACATCCATGACTGATTGATGGTTAGTCATACGGGACAGGTCAACTACTAGGGCCATACGTTTAGATGCTTATTTTGCTCGGGAGGTGGCTGTGGTCTCTCCCCCGCTGTATGGCGAGATCCGGCGCCGACCTACCGTAGGCTAGCGGGCTTTTCCCCAACCAGGTATCTCCCACCCGCGGGGTACCGCCCCAGCCAGGAGAAGCTCTAAGCTCCCGACCGATCTCCCAACATGCGGGGTATTGTAGGGAATGTAAGTGTAGTTGTGTGAGGATAGAACAAGAAAGAAGAATGAAAGATCACGCGCGATCCGTGGCCCGTTTGTTAAGGTACTGCTCCGGCATTCGCCTGGTGCTGATGGGAGAAACCACGGAAAACTACCGATCAAAGCAGCCGGCCGCTGAATTCCAGACAGCGACTGCATTCGACATAGCTGACAGGCCAGTGTCGAAAAACCTGTCACCGTCGGGACCCGGTGTTACTTTCTCGTTAGCGCTTATGCAGTAGAGGAATAAGTTATGGAATGGTGGGCGAAAAAACGGCGAACTTTCGGCAGAAAATCTCTTAATTCTGGGCCTTGGTAACGAGAAAGTGGATAAATCCAGTTGCTAATTGCTAAATAAAGAAAAAAAAACCTTCAACGCGTGGTGTAGCCAGAATCCATGTTTTGTGGGTCCTTGATACCGAAAAATCGAATGACAGCAAAACATCTGCCCATCCGTCTGTGAACAACGCTAGTGACTAAACCGTTCAGCCGATTTTCTCCAAAATTGATATTCCCAAATCGATCTGGCCCCTTGAATTTGAAACCGATATTTCAAGTTTGGGAGGTACGTCACATGAATGCCTTGGGCATTTTACAAATTTTCAAAAAGATTGCTCCATCGTTTTTTATTAAATATTGGGTTGGATAGTGTGAAGAACGTTTGAAGGAATGGTGCAGTTTTGGTTAAAAACCCTGCTTTTTCGAAAATTAAAAAAGTTTATTTTTGTCGTCCTGCAAGTTATAATATTAAAGAAAAAGTTTTTTCCCTTAATGAAATCTGTTCCTTGAAGATAGATTTTGAAATAAAGTCAAGTACAATTTTTCGAAAATTTGAGTACTTTTCGCGTAATTTTGTGTGATAGTACGGGCAAGAAAGTGCGAGCTGTTTTAGCTCCACTAGTTTATATAAATAGGTTATAAACAGAATTTCCGGGGAACTTAAAAAATAAGCTCGTAAGACAATTTTAAGCAAATTTTGTCTAATAAACTACTTGAATATTGCGAATCGCTGAGCCGCGATATGCACTCAAAAGTTGGTTGAAAAAATACTTTGCAAAAATTTGCATTGCAGAAAAATGTAAATTGTTTATCATTTATAAAAGAAACGAAAAGATTTGTTTACAAAGAAAAATTAATCTAGAAATAAAAACGCAGTGTAATTGTGAAAAATGGGTTATTTTTTATGCGTTAATTTTTCTTCGTTAACAAATATATTAAGTTTTTTATAAATAATAAACGATTTTAAATTTCTGAAGTGTTTCTATGCTTCTACAATGAAAATTAAAGCATAGAAAGAATTTTTCCGAACCAACTTACGAGTACTCATTGCGGCTCAACCATTCGGAATATCCACGTAGTTTATTAAAGAAAATTTGATTAAAATTACGTTAAGAGCACTTTTTCCAAGTTTCGACGATTCGTCCCCAGGCACTCTGTACGTAATGCTTTTTTGCTTTGCTTTTGAACATTTCCCCGTAGCACGTCACACACAGTTTTTAATTGTTTTTGATGAAAATAAATAAATAAATAAATACATACATAAAATAAATAAATAAAATAAATGAATAAAATACATGAATAAAATACATGAATAAAATAAATAAATGAATAAAATAAATAAATGAATAAAATAAATAAATGAATAAAATAAATAAATGAAATAAATAAATGAATAAAATAAATAAATGAAATAAAAAATATTTTTTTAAATGGTTTCGCCGAGCTCCACCTGCATGCGCTGCTCGTGCTGGCGCAGCGCCTCGTGCATGCGCCCCTCGCGCTCCTGCAGGGCCTCCTGCATGCGCTCCTGGTGCTGCTCCATGACGCGGTGCACGCGCGCGCACGCGTCGCCCAGGGACGCGTCCAGCTGCTCGCCCGGCGCCGCCTCGGCCGTCGCGCTCACCCCCACCATGGCGCGCCCGCCCGACCTGGAGCTGGGCAAAGAGCGCCGCCAACGAAATTAGGCCGTTCTTTAAGAACTCCTCCGACGACCGACAAACGGGACAAGGATGCTGCCTTTCACACCCCCAATTTATTCAACTTGTTTATAGAAGAAGCAATCAAATACTTTAAAGGGCGTGCAATTTCATGGTTTAGAAATATACTGATGAGATGACGTAGCAATATTAACAGGTTCAAGAAGAGATTTGCACAAAATGGTAAATATCCTCGCATGAATTCTGCCATCAAAATTATCATAAAGAAATCGAAATTCAGGACATTTGGGCAAGAGAATAATTTTACATCAAATAAAATAAGGTTACATACAACAGAAATAGAACATGTACACAACTTTTGCTATTTAGGCTACACTTCTCAGAAGACAATAAAAGAACTACATAAATCATTAAGCACCGTTAACACTAGGAAAGAAGTCGTTCCTAAATAAAATAAATTTGTCCACAAATATCAACTTGCTGAGGCAGTGTACCAACATGTGCAACAACCCCAAGTTCGGCGATGCAGAAAAGCACGAACGATAGTATCCTTTACGAATTCTGAATTTGAACATTCGAAAGAAATTTCTGAAAAGTTATATCTTGAGTGTTCTACTATACGGATGTGAAGGATGGACGCTTTTTTAAATACGGATAGGAATTGGTTAGAAGCTTACGAGATGTGACTGTGGCAAAAAAATACTCAAGGTTTCCTTGACTGAAAAAATTTCAAACAATGAAATTTTAGAAAAGAAAGAGTAGAGATGGTTCTTAACAAGCATTTGAAACAGAAAAGCAAAATTCTTTGGACCCATTTTAAGGCAAGAGCATGACCGGGACAAGCTCTAAGATCCCGACCGGTCTCCCGGCATGTGTAGAAGTATAGTGAATGTTAGTACGTATGTAAGTTAGGAGTGAAAATACGACAAGGAAGAGGAATGAAAGATAGCGCGCGGTCCGTGGCCCGTGTTAGGGTGTTGCTCCGACATTTCCTGGTGTTGATCGGAAATCTATCGATCAGAACAGAATTCTCCTCCAGACAGCGACTGAATTCGACCTTACTGTGAAGCTAGTGTTGAAAATCATGCCACCGTCGAGACTCGAACCTAGGACCTCCCAGTCAGAGACCCTGCAGTGACATCAGCTGATGCCTTGAGCCACCTCTCCCGGTGATACGTTTAATTGTATCGAGAACAAATAACGTTAACCATATTTTTATATATTGCACATCCTGCACAACCCCAAAAATGTAAGACTTTTTAGACACGTCAGCATAATTTTAAAGCTTATAGTTCTAAATACCCGCCATAATACGAAAAATATCACTGGTGTGCTGTAACTGCATAACAGTTACTATTAATAATAGCAGCAGTGTGTACAGGAAAATCTTCAAAACGCACAGGAAACTCCTAAAAGGGATTCGGAAGGGCTGAAAGAAAATTCTACCCCCAGAGAAGTAATTGTACACTTGTCTTCGCCACACGTTGTTTAATGATATATAAAATACGTACGAACAATAAACAATGTTGATCATCCAGTACTCAATTGAATTGTCGCACCGAGTAGCCGGTAATGGATCACGTGGGGGGGGGGGGAGGAAGGAACAACCCTCCCCTCCCTCAAATCGCGATAAAAATAAATAATAAAATAATACTAATAATAATAATAATAATAATAATAATAATATTTATTGAGTCACATATACAATTACAATCGTGTATAATGAGTCAATATGATGTCTTGAGTGGAGAGAGGAAAGTTACATTAGTGTTCAGGAGCAAACAAGGGGCCATCTCAGCATTTGCTCAAGGGAACTGGGAAACTGAACAAAACCTGATCGTGATGGGGTCATTGCCCTAGAAATTATACTACAATGCTTGTTACAGATAGATTAGGATTTTATACAGTAGATAATCATTTTTAGTAGCAGATAATTTAACATTTCAAGATGTTATTTTAATACTACTTCTTATAATAATAATAATAATAAAATAATAATAATAATAATAATAATAATAATAATAATAATAATAATAATACAATACATATAAATTCTGTCAGCAACTACATAAAATTTAACAATACATTCTATATTTAAAACTTAAATGGTGAGGAGAAGGTAAGTTTTACCAGATTTTTTTCTTTATTCTTCTTTCAATTTGTACACGTAGTCTTACTGCAGCACCCAATGAGTCTAGCAAATCCAGAGAGAAACAGTTTTTTTTTGTTTTTTATCAGTCATTCTCCTTCTATTTCACAGGATGTGATATGCCAGTTCTTTTTTCTTTGCTTCAGCTCAAAAGAGTTAACATGAAACAAAGTCTAATGGAATAAGGAATTATTTATTTATATTTTTGTAAGGGAAATGATGTAAGGGGGATGATGTAATTTGAATACTCTTTTACACTGTAAAACATCATGTTAAGCAGGAAAGTTTCAATTTCCACCTGATAAAACAATGGTCTGGACAAAATAGTTTTTTTGAAATTACGAGTTAAAATACTTTACTTTAAAATACGAGTGAGTACAAATTGAAATTACTTCTGCTTCGCAAACATCTGCACATCCTTGATTTTCAGTATACAATTTCTATAAAGCAGGGGGGGGGGTAAGTTTCATAATTAACAGCGAAGGTCCGATGGTCATAGAAGTGCTTTGCATTGCTTTAATTGCTAAGTGCTTTGCATTGCATAATACTAATTACACTTTCAGAATGGTACAGAAAATGAAAAATCAAATTAAGTAAGATTTTTATTCCCAGGAAAGAAACTTGCCCAACTGTTTGAAACAACAAAACATCAATACGACAAACAGAAAGCATTAAATATCTAGACATTTAACACCTGTTTCACATGAAAAAATATCAAACCAAAAAATGCCATCTTCAGTATAATTAAGAAAACTCTACTGGCTTGTGGGTCACTCGTCTAAGATGTCACCTGAAAATTCACTTCATCTGCACCTTGTTTCATATCTAATGCTGCACTAAAATGAAATCTCAATACACCAACTTTTAAAGAAAAGATCAAAGAAATAGGTGTGAAACTTAACCAACACTTGGAAAAGTATCCCAACCAGTTACCTACAAACCACCTCGATCAAAAAATATCTTACCTTAATAGAATTTTTCCTCACTTCTAGGCAGGGTTTCTATGATATAAATCAAGTGATTTACATCACTGATTTTAATCATATGATTCACCAAAAAAAGGCAATTTAAATAAAAAATATAATTGTTAATTGTATTGTAAATTTTACAAAGCATGATTAAAAATTTGAAGAATAATATAAACGGAAAATATATACAGAAAACTAAATAGAAAATATTAGGATAGTGAAGAAAAATATAATAAAAAAATCAACAAAGTTTCTGGCAGCCAAAGTGCACGAGGACAAAAAGAGAATGATAAAAAAGATGCTGTGATTTATTATTATTCATATTTATTTGGACTAATTAAGTATTTTTCTTGAAAGAAAGGGTATTCAAAGGACAGAATCAATGTTTGTGAAAGAAGAAAAATTGTTCAAAACCTCCAAAAATTTATTTAGATACATGTTAAAATTTTTTATCATTATTTGCAGAAAGTTGCCTTGATATGAATAAAAAGTATTTTACTGATCCATGGTTTCCAAGATATTTTATGAAAGTTCTAGTATAACCCTTCGTGTCTGGGAAGTAGTCAATGTGGGGTAGCCCCATTGTTCTATCAAGCTCATCAATTTTTCGTCTCTTTTCTGAAATATCCAAAAATATTACCTAATGTGAATATTTAAATTTTTTAAAATGTGGTTTACATAAAAATATCAAATTTAAATAAAAAAAATTAATGAAAAAAAATCATGATTTTTATTAACCCTGCTTCTGGGATACATAACATAAATTCAAACAAGTTCTTTTATTTTCTTCTAGTTTTGTTCTACTGTCAGTTTCTCCTTTGTTATAGGGGCTGGTTCTGGTAAAAATATTTTAAAATTTCTAAAAATTCGTGAATTAAAAATAAATATTAAAAAAATAGAATTTTTTAAATTTTATTCCTAACAAGATGCATCTTAAATCATTAATTGTTGCAGTGTATTATTCTACATATGTGGTCTCTCTATTCCCAATAGATACACTCGCTTGTAATGTTATTTTTAAAACAGAATTGCAAGGCTTGAATTTCTCGTTGTTACTTGAGTTTAAAGATAATCAGAAACCAATAGGTGAAAAAATATTCACCTTTTGTTAGTTTTATTCATTCAATAACTAAACAAAAAAACTAATATTTATATTATTCCAAGTTGTAATTATTAGCTGCAGTGATATTAAATAAAGACCAAAAACCTGGAATTCCCTCGAGTCCCTGAATGCCATGCACTGAACCCATGAGGTCTCCAATGCACTCTGTGGTGCCTGCCTGTGGTACTTAGTATCACTGCAGTTGGAATTTCTAAAATTTTCTTGATCTTCTTAAAGCAACAAAAGAATCTGATTTAAATCATTGATGAATTTTAAATCTTAATAACTCTCAGAGTTTTCAAAATTCCTGGTCTAAGTCTTGACTATTAAGTTCAATGTCTCAGCGACAAATATCCTGTTAAGTGGTATTTCACGAAATCACATATGTGGACTACTGGAGAAAAAAAATTTCAAAATCTATATTAAAGACACCATACATTTAGCATGAAGAACAAAAAAGTGCATGATTTTTGCAATATGACTTTACCATAGCCCACTCCCATGCATACTAGCAGGCTATGGCTTAACTCGGGAGGTATGGCAAAGGAATATCCCTCTTCTCCCAGAGAGGCGCATGATTTACCTCGAGGAACACCTCATTTGGAACCCATAAGGGAGCCAAGCTGGTGTTTTTATAAAAAAATATAAATAAAAAAAATTATCTGTAAATGGTTATCACTGTTGTGTGGATTTTCAAATAAAGTTTTTTAATATTAAAATTGTTCTAAATAAAATTTTAGATTTCTTGTTAACTTGAGGTTCAGATTGTCTTCCCATTTATGTGGCTAATCATATCAGGTCCTTGTTATTTGACAATCACCTCCCATGGAACTTTTAACAATAATAAAACAGGAATATATTGAAATTTTTTTTAAACATTTGATTTTATTGAAACAATACATTTACAACATTTCATAACAATAAGTCTGGCTCCTTCTTCAGGTACATTGAAACAATTACTATCTTAGCCTGTTTGCAAATGTATATTAGATCATTGTTGCCATGGTTATTCGGGGGTCATACCAGTTATCAGCTGATGGCTGCATAATAAATTTATCATTAAGTACAAGCCTCAGGGTTGACTTTGGAGCCAGTCATATCGAGTCTTTATCGGGGTATTTTCATCATCTCTGTGTGACCAAGACTTACGTGTCAGAGCGCAGCATTACAACAAGCAGAACTGCCGAAGTTTTAGATACACTGTATTATTTACACCTGCATTTCTGAATAAGTTTCATAATTCTTCATTCTTTGAAAGAAGCAACAAAATATTTATTTTAACAACTTGTTAAAAATGACTTAAATCAGTGATTTTCTTAAAAACATTTGATTTAAATTTAAATCATCAAAATCTTAAAATTTCTTTTAATATTTTATTTACATATTGTTTCCATTATAAAATATAATGTTGATTTTTGTTGTATATAATCAAGAATAAAATAAAATGTTGAAATAACAGTGTCAAGAAGTGACAGTCACTCAAAATTGTACAAAATCCATAACGGTCATAAAAGAGAGAAATTCCTTTGAGAGTGAGGGTGGTTTTAAAAGTAAGGAATGACGATGGCATTATTTTAAGTTTCCTCATTAATTAAAGTGCACAATACCAGTTTACAATTTTTAATAATATTGAGCTGTTAAATGCAGTACCACTGTAAAAAATTCGATTATTCTTATTTATTTATTTATATTTCATATGCTAGTTAAGTCTATATGTGAAATTTCAAATGTAGATAATAAAATTTTACAAAGGAGGTCTACTCATACTCCAGAGAACACGGGTCGCCTACTGCTGACAGCATAAGATTGAGATAAAACATTCACCGAAATGAGACAATTTGCTTCACAGGAATTTATATACACAGTTGGATGCAATCCATAAAATTATTAGTTTCAAGAATGTGACATGCATCGTCGGCAAGCAAAAAAACATAAACACGGCGACATACTTACACTAATTTAATAAATTGTACTGATTTCCTCAAAAACGTTTTCTTCGCCGCCGACGCGAGGGCTATACAAACAAAATATAACTTGTTCACTCGCCTATATACGTGAATACGGAATGTATGAACTGTCATTCCACTTACTGCCGATCCGAAGCCGACTCTCTGGCCACCGGTTCCGGCTCAGAAGTAGGTTATGAACGATAGTACGTGATCATCGAGCTCATTGGGAGTGTTCAGTAGTTGAAATTATCTTTGTATGAACGATAGTACCTTTCACAATTTAAGTAAAGTTGCATTCGTTCATCTATTAATTTCGCATTATTTTGATGCTAGGTGGCAACACTACGAAAGGTAAATAATGTCAGAAAGAATCCCTTACGTAGGCGGAAGATATGACGCCCAGCGGAACGACTTCACCAGTTGTTTAAATTATTTGTTCCGTAAATATCCCGGAAAGAAGTAATATGGGCATCGAAAATATAAAATGGTTTTCGTTAGATCTCTTGCCTTCACTTCAACAACTAATTTTTATTTGCAAGTTATATTATGCATTGCACTTGTTCTTAAATCAGACATATTTATACTTTCCCATTACAATTATCACAGGTCCAATTTTCACGGTTAACCCAGAATTTTCGAAAATTTCAAAAGTATGATTTTTAACGGTGTCTTTCTATAACTACAATATTCAAGGAAGAGATATTTCCTTCAAATTAAATTCGTTCTCCATAATTAGTTTTTTCATGAATATCAGGTACAATTTTTATAATTTTAGTGGTTTTCGCGCATAATTGCGAGAAATATTTGCATTTTTGAAAAATTACAAAAATATTTTCTCAAAAATGGCTCTAAATTTTTTCTTTAAAATTGTGGTAGGGGTAGTGATAAATGTACATACTTTATGAGATGACATAAACACCAGGTTGTTCTATTCTCTTTTTTTCAAAAAATACACAAATGTAAATGTTTTGAAAAATCTTTTATGTTGTTAATATGCACATTTCTAGCAATTTGTTAACATTACTGTATTTGTGAGATAAAGTGCTTTAAATTACTTCAAATGAAGTTTTTCAAAAACTCAACAATTTTCTGTGAAAAAGAGCTTCAAATTTCAAATGTACAGTAGTGCTTAAGCGCCAATTTTTTCAAAACGGCTCCCAAATTTTTCAAAGAAAATTGCCATTTAGGACAAGGTTTTACTGTCCTTTAATTCTTGAAGTAACATTTCTGCTCTGCAGATCAAAAAATTAAGAAAATTTCAAAAAACAACAAACAAACAAAAACAAGTTCTTTGGGCAATGATAGACGGCAGTTGACAAGAGTAAGTGGCAAGTTCATATAGCTAGACGAGACCAAAGTAAATTAAAAACTAATATGGGAAAGTCGGTGCCATGTCATAGCACCACTAGTAAATATCTTTGAAAGAGATTGAAACATGACTGCAAATAAAATATATTTGTGTTATGTTTGTAGTATCACATTAATATTGAACACACAGCTCCCTAAATACCTACTTTTGTAGGTTCAGTTAGCATCAGTGGCTACCAACATTCATTTCATCAATACATACCTTCAGTAGTATTCAATGTAAGAGAATCAGCAAGAAAAAGTTTCTTCTAATTTAGGACATAAAGAATGCAGGGCAGGGGCAGATCCAGCTAATCGTTTTGGGGAGGGACATCATTTATTTATTAAATAATACACATATTTGTCATTATATTGTATATTATTTTTTTAGTGGTTATGATACTATACAATTTTTTTAAAAATAATTATATGATTCCAATACAAACATTTAAATAAATTTTGACAAATAAAGGGATGTGACAAACAAAACTTCTATGCCTTTTGGGAAAGCCATGGCCTCCATGCCCCACCCCAACTGAATCTGCCATTGATGCTGGGTCTAAATGACTTCAATAGATGCAATGGAGAATTCAACTAACAGTAGATTATTTTTTGCACATACTAACAGAATATTTATAAAACATGTGAAGGGTAACCTCGTTTTCCAGCCAGAAAAATATTTTCTTTGAGAAATGGAGTTTATTTGACAAAAAGGTGTACAGTGATAAGTTTGAAACATCATAAGAAAATGGTCACTGAAGGAAGTTCCTTTAACTTCATTATTCACAGTCTAATCCAAAGTCACAGATATGCTTCATCATATTCATAGTTCTGAAATACAAACACAAATTTATATAAGAATTCACATTAGAGAGAGAAAAACAGGAAGTTTAAAATTATTGATGTTATTTGTAATTTTAAAGATACCAATATTTCAAATGAGAATTTTTTTGGATATGATCCATACATGGCAGGTCAAAACTGATTCAAGAAAAATTAGGTAATTATGAATGATGATGTTGCTCATAATTGAAAAGTTGGGGTATAAAACATGATAATCAATAAGGAAATGCTTTAGAGACATCAGTGCAAAAAAGGGTTAAATGAATTGGATAAAAATAGCAATAATCAGGAGCTCCAATTGACCTGTTTGATAGCATAGGCAACAAATGGCAGGAAGCAAAGATTAAAGAAACACAGAAGTAAATTTGAGGTTATCATCTTTTACACCTAAGCCCATCAGTTTTATACCTTCGGTAGAGGTCCTCTGCAATAGGTGGGGTAGTAGTTGTCAGGTAGATAACTTGTATTCCAGTCCTATAGAATGAAATATGTATCAGCAATTTTATTTGAAAATTAGAAGAGAAAAAATAGATCTCTATTTAGTGTATTTATACATCTACTTAACTAAGAGATCTTCCCTTATTATAAGTCGTAATATTGTCAGAAATTTGATTGTCATCAGAACAGAATTAATTAGGCACATTAATTGTAGTATTTAAATCACAAAAATGGTGAATAGATCTTAAAATTACAAACACTGATGAGTATTCAATAGATAAAAAACCTTTGAATAAAATGAAAGCTTGCAAACTGTGCCTGATGTAACTTTTGCAGACTAGAAAACTAAAAAAAAAAAAATTTTGAATATTATAATTGAAATAATTTCAAAATAAAAATTCTTAAAATAAAATTATGCCAAAGTAGGATTCATATGCATCATTCACAATATCTAACACCAAAAAAATAATAGGAACTTTTCTTTAGAATCACGTTTAGGATTGCAGCTTTATTAAAGGTGTATGACCATGCAAAAATTGGGCATCTTTTCACCTCTCCACTCCTTTTTTTTTATTAGTGCATGAGATACTTAGAAAAGTTTCTAATTATAATAAAAAGAAGTAAAAATGTTTTTTTTTAAATAATTTTTTAAAAAAGTTAATTAAATCTTTAATTAACAACTTTTTAAACTGAGAATTGGCAAGTTCCAAGAATACATGAATAAATTTGAAAATTTCTAGCTAATAAACCCAGCAATGGATGGCTGAAAAACCATTAGATTTGCAGATGGGTTGGGTCTGAGAGACAAAAAAAACAACAACAAAGAGTCACATAGTAAATATTCCGTTTAATTGTCAAAGAACTGCAATATGTTAGTATATTATAAATGGGAGCAATTTTGTTAATATCATCTGTAATTATTCTTTTATCTAAATATGATTCTAAAATTTATGAAGGAAGCACAATGAGGCTTTTCATTCATCCTTTGTCACAGAATTTCATTTCTTACAATATGTCATTAAAGTAACAACTATTTTTTATATTCCAATATTATTAAATCTTTTAAACTATTTTATCATATGAAACACTTTTAAAAATAAGAAACTAGCTCAAAAACAGTTACAACAAGGATGGGTTCAAACTCGGAGACCACGCACAAAATGAATTACGAATAAAAATACTTATACAAACTCTGCAACAATAAGAGGCATCTACACATTACATTTGGAAACAAGAGAATAGTAGAAAGAATAAAAGGTTCCTGGTGGTATCTTTATGTCATTGGCAGATTTATTTGATACCCTGTGGGTCTCCTAGATCCAAACCATTTGTTACAGGGTTAAGCAAAAACTACGTAATGTAAACTATTGACATTGCAACTACAAGCAGGTCAATCTTAACTGAAAACATGAACTTATCAATAAAAAACACATGTGATGAAAGAAAAATGTTGCTATTAAACATCCCCAATCATATTTTAAATTTTAAAATTGCTTTCTAAAAGTTTTCAAGTATCATCAGATATTTATTACTACTCCAATTCCATTGATTTGCTCTGTATTGCACACTTTTACATATTTATTTATTACATTAATTTGAAACGGTCAACAAAAATCACCATTTTAATAATGAAGTTTTCATTTAAAAAAATGTGGTTTGTGATCCCTTGGGTATATTTTGTCTGTAAATTTGTGGCCCCTGGGGTGGTTCATGCTGTGCTAGCTTTCTGAAAGTCCCAGAAAAGGCCAACAATTAAGTTCAATTTTCTAATATAAATTGTCTCAGGAACTATAGCTTTGTGATGAAAGAAAGCTCAGATAGGCCAAATAAGCTAGGTATGGTAATGGGAGTGTGCTATTCTTGCCACATGATGCCCTTACCCATAGGCGTGTATAACGAATAAAAAACAAACCCAGGCCTGGAAACACTGCCCACTGGCAAAAATCTGAATAATCCAACTCTAAATACCAAACGCCAAATACATGCATATATATTTGTTAGCAATTCATAACTCATTCTCTTCTCTAAAATGTGCAAAAGGGTCTTTCTGACATGATATTAATATTAATATCATACACTATGCTCTAAAACTTCATACAATAATGATTTATTGCAATTATCAATAAAAACATTATAAAATGATAAACAAGACAGTAATAATACAATGACAGTAATAATACAATATCGTTTTTTTAATATTTGTATTTTAAACATCAGAGCTATTATATTTCATGAGTAAAGTCCGGAAGTTCAGGCATTTAATTTACCTAAAGTAGGCAGGCAAAAAGGCATTTATTCTAGCAAAAATTAAGGGTGCAAAAAGGCAAAATAAACAATGATAAATCACATTTAAAATTAATTATTGTAAAATATTAATAATTACAATGATTCACATTTTTATCCCAATTCTAAAATTTGTATTAGGACTTAAAGTGTAAGGCAACAATGTTTTTCTGGTAATCTACATATCTATCCTAGTAATGACGGCTAAGAATTTGTTTTATTCGTGAGGCTCTCTCTTTGAAAAGAAGTGGTGGCATCCCTTTTAAATCTTGAAATGGTATCAGGGAAACAAAAATAAATTTTTAGTTCTTCACACTAATGTAATTGCCAGCACTGAAAGTAGTGCAGGGGAGTTGTCCTCATAGGGAATTGGAGGCCATACTGAAAAGTAAGGAATGAGCCTCACGAGACAAGAAAATCTGTCCATGAAAGAAATCAAAAATGTTTACTGGTATCATCTTCCTTTTTCATTTAGATTTTTAACACAGCCTCTACTTTCCCAGAAAGGTAAAATAGGACCATGCTTTTATGTTGTCCAGGCTTACAGATATATTCAATTTGATTTAGATTGGTGCTAGGAGAAAAAACCAAAATATTGATATAAAAGACAGAAAAGGGTAAAAACTAGTGGTGCTAGAGAATGGAACAGACTTTTTTTCGAAATGGTTTTCTATTTCCCTTGATTTTGGTTACTTGCCACATACTCTGGCAGCTACCTTCTATCGTCACCAAAATTATTTTTTTGAGGAATTTTCTTAATTTTTCGGTTTTCTAATAGTAGAATGGAAATATTATTTTTGGAATATTAATGAATGATAAAACCCCATCCTAAATCGCTGGAAATGTGCATGTTAAAGGCATGATATTTCAAAAATATTACATTTGTGTAATTTTTGAAAAAAATAAAAGAATACAGCAAAATTAATTCTGTACCATCTTAAACCATAAAATTAGCACTATACATTGGAAAAGTTTGAAGAAAAAACTATTGGAGTCATTTGGAGCGATTTTTCGGAAAATGGCTTACGAGTGTTTCTGAATATAAGGAATTTTGAGCTCATTTTTACAGAAAACTGTTGAGTTTTGGAGAAACTTTATATGACATTATTTAAGGCAAATGCACTCATAAATACATTAATCTGAATCGCCACTAATGTAAATATTAGCGACATGAGAGACAAGTAAAAAAAAAAATTTTTTTGTATTTTTTGAAAATTATGGCGTTTATGTCATCTTATACAATGCTTTTAGTACTATTCCCCCCTAAGAGTTTAAATAAAAAATTTGGAACCCGTTTGAGAAAATCTGTTGTTTTTTTGTGTGTGTTTTTTTAAATTGAAATATTGCATGCAATATTGCACAAAAACTAAAATTTCCAAAAAAAACTGTACACGACCTTAATGACAACTAATTATGGATAACAAATTTTATTGGAAGGAAAATTCTTTATCTTCAATTTTGTAGTTGTAAGAAAGACGCCGAAAAATATTCCAACTTTTGCAATTCTCAAAAATTCAAACTTTACCATTAAAATCGGACGTATGCCACATTTATAAGTGTATTTTACTCTATTCTTACAAGGAATTTAAAGAAAAAATTTGGAGCCGTTTTAGAGAAAATTTTGAAAATGTCCGGGGACCTTCATGTAAAGTACTCCTGAATTTTGAAGAAAGTTTTTCAAAATCACGGCGCCTCGAGTGGATCCAGATCGACCAGAGAATATGCATTTTGGAAAAAATTGCAATATGGTTCTGGCACTATTGGTGTATACGGACGGAGAGGGGACGGGCGTTTTGCCGTCAATATTTTTTTTGTTTTTTCGACATCAATGACCAGAGAGAAACAGAATCTGGCTACACCACGTGTTAGAAGACTTTTTTCTTAATTTAACAACTGGATTTATCCACTGCTTCGTTATCAGGGCCCGGCAATGAAATTTTTTGTGACGAAAATCCCCCGTTTTTCGTGCATTACGTAACTTTACCTTATGTAAGTATATTACTCCGTATATACGTACGTATATCGGAAAGTAATGAGACAAAATGGCAAAAATTGGCAACACAATCTAAAACAGTCAAACATTTGAAATCAGGTAAAAAGGCTACTAATATAACTCCTGAATCACAATTAAATGATTCATATTGTCAAAAGTCATGCAATATTAACAACAAGAAAAATACATTTTACCAAACTTCCGAGCTCTATTCATGAGGCAGCAGTAGTCCACTGCAAAGAAGCTGGTAGGAAAAGTGTCACTGTTCTTAACAGTTTCAACATCTAGATCATTGTAATGTTTCTTCTAGTTTTGAAAGTGAAGAAGTACATTAACTACATTCACCTGCTGTGAGAACATTGATGGAGCTGTCCATGGTCGTACTTCAGTAGGATGAAACGGCAGCTGTAAAAATGAAAACAGATTGGTATTTGTAACTTATAAACACTGCTTGGTCGAAAATTATGACAGATGTAAACAGTTCATAACATAACAAATATTCTTACATTCTGATGAGAATTCCATTGGTTTCATTGATTTCAAGCATGATGATATTTAGAATGAACTCATTGGCTTTTATGAAAATACATCTTTTATATGCTACAAGTTTTCCATAATTTCTAATAAAAATTGTACTCGTAGATTTCCAGAAAAATAAAAGTTGCAAGTACAACACATACACTATGTATCCGGACACGTCCAAAATGGTGTTAGATGTGACCGTGTTTTTCATAGAGGGACTTGCACCCCTTATTTTTTTGTGTGGCAGAATCACGGCACATTCCTACGTTGATGTTTTAAAACACCTTATGGCTTCCTACTGTTGAAGAAAAATTCGGGGATGGCGATTGCATCTTTCAACACGATCGAGCACCTGTTCACTCTGCACGGGCTGTGGCGGAGTGGTTACTCGACAATAACATCCCTGTAATGGACTGGCTTGCACAGAGTCCTGACTTGAATCCTATCGAACACCTTTGGGATGTTTTGGAAGGCCGACTTCGTGCCAGGCCTCACCGACCTACATCGATACATCCCCTCAGTGCAGCTGTCCGTGAAGAATGGACTGCCATTCCCCAAGAAACCTTCCAGCACCTGATTGAAAGTATGCCTGGGGAAGCTGTCATCAAGACTACGGGTGGGCCAACTATTGAATTCCAGCATTACCGACGGAAGGCGTCGCGAACTAGTAAGTCATTTTCAGGCACGTGTCTGGATACTTTTGATAACATATAGTGTATTTATTAGACATTTTGTCACCGTTCTTGTCACACAATGATAATGTAGCCCATTTACTTATTACCTTGCAGGACAGGCCTTTATGAGACTAAACAAATCTTCAAATTTTGTTTGTTTGTATGTTTTAAATTATTTAACTAATGTTCTTGAGACATGCTGCCACTGCCAATACTTGATATGAGTACCGTCACCACATAATAATAATAACAACAACAACAACAACAAACACTCATTACAACAGGTGGTTTGCTTCTGACTTCCTTATAATAGTTTCAGACAGAATTACTTTTACCTCTCTCTTTTAAAGTTTGCTATATTAGATATATATGATATTTAAAGAAAGGTTATGATTTTCCACTAGGTACTCATTACAAAATAGTACAATACTTATAGAAAGGAGGAGGATGATTGGATGAGTAGTCATTCCAATAGATAAAAAACTGTTACAAGAAAAACAATTGGCTAGTAAAAGCGCAATATTACTTGCTTATCCGCAATTACTGACGCCCCCTTATCTGAACCACAGATAACCTATCAATCTCTAAAAATTAATTTCCATTCAAATACAACCGAAATCTGAGCTTACTGGGATACAACACACTTCTGAAATATTCCTGTGTAATTAAAACAAAGATGAGTTTTCCCGTTGAAAAAAGTATTAGCAGAAGAAAGACAAAATCATAAGCCTTTTCAAGAATATCTTTCGTTTTCTATATTCTTGATTATAAATAGATCAGTTTCTCCTTCTCAACAATCTTTTGCGGTTTTCATTTTATTTGTATTCACTTTACTTAATATCGTCCTTTTATAATCAATATTTTTTTTATACGTCTCTTATTTTTAACTTTCTTCATAGACACCAGAAATTATTCTAATGCATCAAAAATCGAAGAGATTTTGACAGGAATTCACGTTTTGAGGGATTTTGATACAAAGTACATATTTCTTTCGTTTTTTCACTCCTTCTTTACTTCTTTTCTTCGTCGGTTGTGTCCGACAGGCAATTTGTGGGAGCAGATGGAAAAGATGTCCAAGAAAGTATTGCGCGATTGTAACTTTGGACATTAAGAATGCCATTAACACGGCAAGATAGAGCGACATTCACAAAGTACTCCACCCAATCAGTGTGCCTACATTCTACTTGAAGAGGATAGTGGAAGAATATCTCAATCCTAGAATCCTAATATACAATACGGATGATGAACTGAAGGTACACATCACCGTCAGAGAAAAAAGAAAAACAACAACAAAAAAACACTTCCCTTACGTGAACTTAGAATTTTGACACCCCTGGGATAAAGTAATCGATGTATACCCCGTGGCCGAGGTGCGTTGCCGTCAGCGTGGGGGTGCGGCCTCGCTTCGCCCGCAGTGGCTTGCCCGGGATGGCCTTGCCCTTGCCCCAGCAAGGTACCGGCGTCGGGGGCGGCGGGGCAGGAGCAGGGCTGGCGGCCGACAGGGCGCCCCACAGGGACGAGTCTGGGGTGACAACTACCGACACAACGCAGTCACATCAACGGGCGAGGCACAGGGTGAGGTAGGTCTGCGTCGCCGCCGACCGAAAATTATGTTCTGACTTCGGATACTTAGACAAGTGGCTATTTTGCTCTTTAGGTCTTCACCTCCGAAATTTATTATAATAATTTTTCATGTCATTACAGGAACTGCCTACTTTTGTAGTGCCATTAATGTATCTTTCAACATTGTAGCATAAATATGCTCACAAGTCCGTTAATTATTCGATTTTCAATTTTTTACTAACTTAGCTGTACAATATTTGTTACATAGTCGAATAATCTTAAGAAGACACAATGTTGTTATTTATGGAGCAATATTGGCGCATATACACGCTAGAAGTGGTCTCAAATGACAGTTTCGGCTACATTTACTATCTAGAAATCCTCGAGTTCAATTTTGATTCGATAAGTTTCCACAAAATTCTTTCAACCATTCTATCCATTTAAAAATCTACAAATGCCGGTAACCTGATTATCTACTAAAGCTAAAGATTATCTACCAAAGCTAAAAGGAAAAAATAATGAATATTTATTTCATTAATTAAAAATTTGTCCCGAATTTTACGGAACACGTCTCTTTAACTATTTTTGGACATTGAGGCCATTTGAGTAATTCTCCTATAACATATTTGTCGTTTGTCTCGTTATGTCCCAGTCTTAACTCATCGCAATTTCAGAGGATGACTTTTATCCCTTCGGAGGGGCTCGGCGCCGTTAGTAACCTTTTCCTCCATACGTCATGAAGAGTTTTTACTTTGACATAAAATAATTGAACAAATAAAAATGAAAAAAATAATTAAACGTACAAACAAATAAACGAATGAATAAATGAAAGAATAAACAAATAAATGAATAAACGAATAAATGAACAAACGAATGAATGAATAAACGAATAAATGTACAAACGAATAAACGAATGAATGAATAAACGAATAAATGAATAAACGAATAAATGTGCAAACGAATAAACGAATAAATGTGCAAACGAGTAAACGAATGAATGAATAAACGAATAAACGGATACATTAATAAACGAATAAATGAACAAACGAATAAATGGAAAGACGGTTCACGCACAGGAGGGCGAGAATTGGGGCGGCGGCTGGAGTCCCGACGGGCCGGGCACAGGGGAGGCGCAGGCGGCAGGGCTGGGCTCGAACCGCATCCTCGTGCCCGGCGTCGGCCCCGCCTCTTGCACACGCTGCGGATGAAAAACGGGAGTACAGTAGAACACCGGTAGTTCGAACTAATTAGGGGGTATGGTTTGTTCGTATTCGGAAGTGTTCGGATTACCCGACAAAAATCTACCATACATATACAAATGCATCTATAGGATTAGCAGACAATGCAACGTACCGTGCGATGTGAGAAAATGGCAACCTAGCGTAGACATCGCAACATCAAGCGGATTCAGTCCCTTGCGGCACAAGAAGATAACTGATTTTGCAAGTTTCTCGAAGTGAAAATGACGCTAAATAAACATGTAATATACATTGTAGTTACCAGTGCAAAATCCGATTCTTTTCAACATACTGTGTTTCAATAATTAGTAGTTCAGTACTACAATAATTATAAAATCCTTTATTACACTACAATTAAGCATTTTATTTAGTTTGTTTAGCTTTTTCCATCCCGAATTTTGTTCGGATAATCCAAAATTTCGGATTCGCGGGGTTCGGATTATCGGGGTTCTACTGTATTTTGTGTTTCCGGGTGCGTCAACTACGATGGACATTATTCACGTAAGTGCAGTGCGTGTTTTATCGCGAGAGGCGGCGGTGAGCTTCCTCCAATGAATGGCGTGATCCAGCGCCGACCTACATCGGCTTGCTTGGGGATCCCCCCCCCCCTCCCAGGGATCTTTCACCAGCAGGGCACCGCCCCCGGCGGGACAAGCTCTAAGCTCCCGGCCGATCTCCAGACAAATGTGGTGGTGCAGTGCATGTGAGTAAGTGTGTAAGTAGGGGATGTCGAAAGGCCAAGGAAGAGGAAGGAAAAGATCGCACGTGGTCCTTTGCCCGTTTGTTAAAGTACCGCTCCAGCATTCGCCTGGTCGGAGAAACCACAGAAAGCTACCAATCACAGCAGATGGCCGCTCGAAGTCTCCTCTAAACAGCGGTTGGATTCAATCTAGCTTTGTAGCTAGTGTCGAAAAATCTGCTACTGTCGGGACTCGAACCCTCGGACCTCCCTGTCAGAAGCACTGCAGTGACATCAGCTGATGCCACTTTGCCGGTTTAAGAGTATCTGAAGTACTGTTGCAAATAAAGCAACACACTGAATTGATTGCGAGAAGTTTAAAAATATTTCAATGAAATTTTAAAAAAAAGTTCCATGATCCCGAGAAAAAATAAAGAAGTTCCCCAAAATACCCTTGCCGTGAATGTGTTGGAAACCAATCGAGTACTGTATATTGTGCGCCCCTGTAAATCATTTTAGAATGCAAAACCCTAATTTCCATATGTTAAATAGTTAATTAATGGTATTGAATGAACCTGCTGAATATTGTACTCTTCATGACGCAGATTAGTTACGCAACATATTAACTGTCGTAAAAGTTTAAAAAAGTGAGTAATAATTATGATTATTTAGTAATAATACGCATGCTTCCATGTTACAAAATTTCTTAATATCCCTTAGTTTTTCGTTAGTTTTTAATTCAGAAAGAATTTAAGTGTTTCTTGACAATCCATGTGCCCTTCTTGGTTTTTTCTTCATCATACCACACTGTCTCTTTTTCGCAATTTTACTGCAATAGAGAGATACTCTGATGTAAATACCAGGAGTTGATAGGTAAAAGTGTAAGGTGTAGTAATTGTAGAGGCTGTTTTGTAACTTCTGAGGGTTGTTTTATAACCGTTACATCAGACTGTTTTATGATATAACACCACTAGTTAAGGTAGGGTTTTCACAACTTCAAAATCTAAAAGAGTACAAATATAATACCAACAGTACCAACGAATTAATATAATTGTATGAGTCTATTCCCCTGTTCGGGTGAGAAGATTTCCGTCTCGGATTTGCTGAAGATTTTCTGAAAGCATAACAGAATTTTCCTGACTTTTGAAACAATAGGAACAATCCACAATGTTTTGTTTTTTCAATATCCGAGTAGTAGAAACATGTTCGTTGGATCACTCCCATCAAGGGCTGAATTGCTGAAACTTTTTTAATTTAGTCCCACAACGCCTCCCAACTTTACCCACAGTTTCAGCAGTTACTTGCATCGCTCCTTCGGAGGTCGTGCGAATGATGTGAGATCTAATTAAGACGAGCTTGGACGATTAAATTTTGCTGGTCATTCAGCCATTTTTCTAATGTCACTGGAGTGACAAGTCGCAAGCGTAACGAGTCGCCAGCGTGACAAATCACGAGCGCGACAAATTAACAAGCGTAACAACTCAACAAGTGTCAGAAGTTGACTAGCACGACAAGTCAAAAAGCGTGACAAGTCATCAAGTGTCACTAGTCAACAAGTGTCACAAGTCCACAGGCGTCACTAGTCAACAAGTGTAACAAGTCACAAGCGTGACAAGTCAACAAGCGTGACAAATCAACAACCGTTACTAGTCAACAAGCGTCACTAGTCACAAGTGTCACAAGTTAGAAGCGTGACGTGTCCGAAGTGTGACATGTCACAACGTGAATTTTCCGTTTTTCAAAAATCCACCACCCTCAGCTGGGTTTAAATTTCTGAAGTTTAGTTAAGGAAGCCTGTGAGCTAACTACAGCCAGCATTCAAATTACAATACAGGGAAAATACAAAGTTATAGCTTAATATAGCCTTTTTTGTATTTAACAGTTTTATTCGCGGAATGGAAATTTGTATTACTTTTTAACATAAAGCTGCTGCCTGACCCGTCAATCTTTGGAAACAATACCACATGAAAAAAATGGGTAGAGATATTGTTTTAAAACATTTGTTTCACTTTAAAATAATGTAAGAATATATTCAATCTGCGAAATTAATTTAGAACAGATGTGAATATTAATTACAATATATTAAAATTATTGAAGAAAGAAGAATGTTTAATGGGCTAGACATTGCAATAAATGAAAAAAAACTGAATAAAAACATTTGGCAATGTTACTTGTTATCCACAATTACTGTTGCCTCCTTATCTGAATTGCAGATATAATATGACACCCAACAATTCGTTTCCAATTAATTACAATCAAAATTTGAGCTTGATGAAAAACAACATGCTTCCATAACATTCATGAATTATTAAAAACTGAATGAGTTTTCCTGTTCAATGTGTAAGTAAAACAAAATCATGAATCTTTCAAGATTAGCCTCTTGTTTTCTTCTATTCTTGATCATTAATATATCCAATTCTCCTCTTCAATGAACTTCGGCTGTTTTCATTCTGTATTTATTATATTTACCTTACATCTTTTTTTAATTAACCTTCTATTTGTCTCTTCCTTTAAACTTTCTTAATAGACGAAAATAATGATTCTAATGCAGCAAAAATCGATTACCAAATTTTGACGGAAATTCAGGTTTTGGGGAACTCTGATACCGACTAGGTAGATCTTTTCTTCATTTTTGTCAGAATCGTCCGCTCGTCCAGCCGTGCGTGCGTGCGTGCGTGCGTCCGTCCGTCCGTCCGTCCGTCCGTCCGTCCGTCCGTCCGTCCGTCCATCCGATCGTCCGTCCGTCCGACCGTCCGTCCGTCCGTCCGACCGTCCGTTCGATCGTCCGTCCGTCCATCCGTCCGACCGTCCGCCCACCCGCCGGTCCGTCGTCCGACCTTCCGCCCGTCCGTCTATTCATCCCACGTCAATAGGTGACTCAGGCCATCAACTGATCTCACTGACGTGCCTCTGACCGGGAGGTCCGAGGTTTGAGTACCGGCTGACGCAGGATTTTCGACACTAGCTAGATAGCTGGGTCGAATTCAACTGCTATCTGGAGGAGAATTGTATCGGTTGGCTGCTCTGATTTCCATGGTTTCTCCGGCGAATACCGAGCAGTACCCTAACAAACGGGCCATGAAACACGATATTTCCTTCCCCTTCCTTCTCCTATCCTCGACCCGTACTTACACACACACACTTACGTGCACTATACTACCACAAATGTCGGCAGACCGGTCGGGAGCTTGTCCCGGCTGGGGCGGTTCCTGCCAGAACCTCCGCGATAAAAATTCCCATACGTGACCTTATAATTTGACGCACCCGAGACAAAGTAATGAAGCTGAGAATTTATAGGCACTAATAACTGTGCAAATAGGTAGATGAAATAGGCACTTAAAAATGCAAAATATGCATTTAAAAATGTAAAATAGGCATTTGAAAATACACTATAAATGTTTTCTTACCCGTATTTATATACTTAAGTAGAAAGCTTATGAAGTAAACAATATAGTTATTTTCTTGGAATGTTTGCTTTTATCATTGTTCTGACCAATCCTCATAGAAATCATTTCTAGCATTGATGAGCATTTCGAAGAAAAATTGCTGAATCGCAGTATCTTCCTTTTTCTTTTTGTTAAATGCAAGCTGATACTCCAGAGCTGCACAGAAATTATGTACACTAATGCTAAAGATCTTTTCTTCTTATTTAATTTAAACATAATCGAAAACATTGATTTTTTTAATCACCATGTATTACACGAATGTAACTAGTGGCGTTTCTCGCATTATATTTAAAAAAAATTTCAACATTTATAATTTTGAAAATTTCTGAGAGTTCAACAAAGCGAGACCTTTACCATTCTTTTACGCGTCCCTTGTTCTACCCGTACAAATTAATTTGAATTAATTTCAAGCAACCCATAAACCACTTGTTTTAATACAAATATATATGACCATTTTTAAGGATTTATTTTTTAGAGCAGATTTCATTCACGACAAAAATTCTGTAATCAATATGAGATCGACACCAATTTTTATACCGTCCTTTGATACATACGAGAGAATTTTGAGGAAAAAACTGGAACAGTTTTTGAGAAAAAAATTCTTCAAAAATTCGAAGTTAAAAACAAATTGACTACCACTAGTGATTTTGCACGTGTTTCATGATATGCAATACCCGTACAGTGGTGACAGTGAAACTGAACATTGATTTATCTACAGTTGCTTGATTTGCCTGCAGGATAAAAACGAAAAATATACAGTTTTTGAGAATGTGTGATTCGCGATAATTGCATTTTGATAAACAAACACGAAAATAGGACAAAAATGTAGACATTTAAACACAAAATAGTCATTTCTTAATTAAATAAGCATTTATAGCTTAATATAATAAACATTTATTTACTACAAAATTCGCATATAATACTCCTAATGCCCCCAAAATAATAAGTAAACTAAAGGATTGCGTTTTCCATTCAAGGAAAAAAAATAGGCAAATAGGCAAAAATCCGCAGGTTAGTAATAAATCGTTCTATACAGCCGCGTGCGCGTACCCCGTGGCCGAGGTGCGTTGCCGTCGGCGTGGGGGTGCGGCCTCGCTTGGCTCGCAGCGGCTTGCCCGGGATGGCCTTGCCCTTGCCCCAGCAAGGCGCCGGCGTCGGGGGCGGCGGGGCAGGAGCAGGGCTGGCGGCCGGCGGGGCGCCCAACAGGGACCAGTCTGGGGAGACAACTACCGACACAACGCAGTCACATCAACGGGCGAGGCACAGGGCGAGGTAGGTCTGCGTCGCCGCCGACCGAATGTTATGTTCTGACTTCGGATACTTAGACAAGTGTATATTTTGCTATGTATTCGAAATTAATTATAAGAACGTTTCATATCTTACAGGAACTACCAGTAATCTATCTATGCCTGAGGGAAATGAAGAAAGATTTTCTAGAGAAAATCCCAGAGTAGGCAGTAATATATATATATATATATATATATATATATATATATATATATATATATATATACACACAAACGACTGTACGCTTCCCTTTCTAGAACGGTTAATCCACATTTTCAATGCTTATTTATGCACAAAAGTATTTCTAGATATTTACAAAAGCACAAAATTAAACCACTTTTTAAAAAGGCAATAAAAATGAAATTCAAAATGAATTTATTTTATCAATTTGTTCAAAAATATTAGACTTATCTATACACGAACCGAACTGTTTCTCGGGAATAACGAAGAGTTTTCAGATTCTTCGCATATCCCGGAACCTTAATATCTATCGCAAGGAGTAGAAGTACTGCACTCGCACGAAATAACATAGCTTACTCATCTTCCCAATTCTTTGTCATTGGAGCATGGGTCCCACAGGTTTTGAAATTAGGTCACCTGCTATTTTATTCATACGTGAAACATATGTTCTCGATCATTAGAAACGGAAGAAGTTCTGTTTGCTGATGACATGAATGTTCGTTGCAAAAAAGCAGCAGTTAGTTGGTCAGATTTTGAAATTAGGTCACCTCATATTTTATTTATACGTGAAACATATGCTCTCGTTCATTAGAAACGGAAGAACAGTTCTGTTTGCTGATGACATGAATGTTCGTTGCAAAAAAGAAACAATAAGTAGTACGACTTTTGATGTTCCAAACTGGTTTCGGAAGAACAAATCCATGTGCAGTAATGGAGTTATCTGCGTCCGACCGCCTTTCATTCACGGTTATTCCTCTTTCGGTTCACCAAAAGAAAGAAGTAAAATGTTATTCAACGTGAATCGGTCTTCTGGTGGAGAATTGGTCATTTGTTTTGTGGATCCGTCAACCTAATTCTAAAAATCTCTTTAAAAACTAGTGGTTTCCTAGGTTTTCAAATAAATAAAACCAGTTCCGGGTAACTATTCGCACCTACTGAGGTGAACAGTGACTAATTGAATTCCTCTCAGCAAAACATTGATTTGTTAAATTATTAGTTCCCTCTAGGATATTTTGAATTAATTCTAGAAAATCACACAGTTTTTTTATAGTTTCAATGCATCTTTGAAAATTTGATAATACAAATAAAATAAATACGATAATACAAATGAAACAAATACAAAATTTGTAAATCGTGAATTAGTGTACTTTCCTTCCAGCATTTACAAGAATCGTTGCGACTTAATTCATGTGCTTGACGATAATTAATTTTTAATTAAACAAACAATATTATACACATATAATAATCCTGATTATTATCAAGTTGACTATTAAATATTATTTAAAAAAATGTTAACGTCACTTTTTCATGCAAATTTCTTTACTTAAAAATGGATGAGCTAGACGACTGTAATAATTTTAGAGTTTATTTTTAGTATGAACTTCCAAAGCACAAATGAAACGTTTATAAGGAAAATTCTTAGTGGATGCACCATTAATAATAAACGATGAAAGAACGATTTCAATGCAGTTTTGAATGTCATATAAACAATGAATAATCGAATAAACGAATAAATGAATATGTGAAAAGGGGTCTACGCACAGGAGGGCGAGAACTGGGGCGGCGGCTGGAGCCCCGACGGGCCGGGCACAGAGGAGACGTACGCCGCAGGGCTGGGCTCGGGTCGGACCCTCACGCCTGGCGGCGGTCCCGCCGTCGGCACCGCACACACCTCCACACGCTGCGGACGAAAAACGAGAGTATTTAGTGTTTCCGCCAGCGTCTACTGAAATGGGTATTACGTAAGTGTAGTGCATGTTTTTTATCGCGGGGGTCTGGTGTTCTCCCCCGCTGGGCAGTGAGATTCGGCGCCGACCATTAAGTCAATTTGGAGGATTTTCCTCATTTAGGTATCTTATACAAGCGGAGCATCATCTCTAGCCGGAAAAAGCTCTAAGCCCACGACTGGTCTACTGGGTTGTAAAGTGCAATGCATGTAAGTGCAAGTGAGTAAGGGTATGACAAGGGACGGGAAGACATGATTATGCGCGGTCTGTGACCCGTTTGTTTGAATACTACTCGGACATTCGCATATTGTTGATAAGTGATACCACATAAAACTATAGTTCAGTGTAATTGGTCGCTGGAGTTCTCTTCTGGATAGCGACAAAATCCGAAATGGCTACCTAGTACGTTCAGCATGTCTGCTATGTCTGTTATGTCCAAAAAAACGTAATTTCTTAAAAAAATAGATTTATTCTGATCTCACACCAGTACAGAGTAACCATATACAAGCCAGATACAACAATTTTCCTGAATATGTATCAGTGTATGCCAAAGTCACCGTTGCCCAGGGAGATGTCCAAAGTTATTAGCCGTAGCACCAAAGTATCTGTCCGAGAGAGAGTCCGTACACTTTGCTCTTCCTCTAACACTGTTCACAATTCACTGATGCACTCGATACTGCTGGTAGGCGCTCAACTGCCCTCTGCCCGCTGCTTTAGAGCCCGCTGGGGCTGAGGGTCCTCCCGGATAGGGGTGGTGCCTCCTTTTTCGGTGCCTAGTCGCGCGTGACGGCGCCGCGACGGCTGTCGTCGCCCTCTTTTGAGAGCAGACGGTACTAGGTTTCAATGGTGCGCAGTCGACTCCTGCAATGTCAGGACTCGAACGCTAAGAACTCCCAATCAGAGGCATTCTCCAGCATCAGTTGATGCCTAAAGTAACGTCAGACGGCATTTGGCTTTCTATATGTGATACAATGGCACACATGATACAGTACTTAATTAGTTTCGAACATTGGTGTGTTTCAGGGAACTTCGGTTTTTACAATCGAACCATGGGACGTTTTACATGTTGAAGCGCAATGTATCACTTAGGAGCATATGATTCAAATAAAGCAACACCTTGAACTTTTTGTTAGAATTTCAAAAAATATTTCAATGAAGTAAACAACTTCAATGACCCCCGTGAATTATTAAGTTCCCTAAAATACACCTGCCGGGAAAGTGTTGGAAACTAATCGAGTACTCGTTATTGTGTGAACCCTCTATGTCACTTCCGAATACAAAAACATATTTCTATACTTCAAGCGTTAATTAATGATATTGAATGCACTTACTGTATTTTTACTTAACATTACGTACATTTTTTAAGCATTTTCAAATGAAAATTATTAATGATTGTAAGATTTAAACAAATAGAGTAAAACCTATGATTCAGCATCAAACATACTCTTCAATTAAATACTGTATAAAATGTATTAATATCTCTTATTTTTCTGGTAGTTTAGTTTAGAAAAAAAAATAGTTTGATGTCTCTTAACGACAAATGTATTCTTAGGTTTTTTATTCTGCCGTAATTCACAGTCTTTTTTGCAGCTTTTCTGCAACAAAGAGAACCTCTGATCTAAATGTCAGGAGCGATAAGTAAAACCTGTAGGTTGTAGTCAATGTAAGTGCTTTTTGTAAGTCCTAAAGGTGTTTAATTACCGTTCCTTCAGATACGCTCCGATATACATCTATGATATACCCAAAGTAGTGAAAAAATTAATATATTTTTCTCACTACTTTGAAAATTTAGAATAATACAAATATTATACCAAATGGAGCATTGAAGTAATTTGACTGTATGTATACACTCGCCTGCTCAGGTGTAAATACGTCAGTCTCCGATTCGCTGAAGATGTTCTGAAAGCATAAAATAAATTTCCTGACTTTTAAAACAAGAGGAACATTACCCAATAGTTTGTTGTTTTTTTTGCAATATCTGAGTACTAGAATATGTTCATTGGATCACTCTCATCATGGGCTGAATTAATGGGACTTATGGTTATTTGGCACCACAATGTCTCTCAACTTTACCGAATGATTCAACTTCGTTTCCTTCCTGACCGTGCAAAGTATATTTGAGATTTGAATAGGGCGGGATTTGGAGGATTAAATTTTTCTAGATATTCAGCTAGTGATCTTCTACATGCCACAAGCGTGACAAGTCAATAAGTATCACACGTCAACAAACGTGACATGTCCGAAGCCTGACACGTCACGCATTGGGTTCGAATACCTAAGGGTTCAGAAAGGTTCTAATAATAAAAGTTCTAAAAAAGAAGAAAGATTATCTCCTTACCTCAACAAGGATACATTAGAGCGTCGTTTATCCGGATTAATCAATACCAGCTCTTGTCCGGATACTGAAATTGCCAGGATAATCGACGCAATTATAACAGAGAGAACGAAGCCAGGAAATCGGGAAACAATATACGCGCACATACACTCACCTTATACATTCAAATACAATTTAAGAATCTGAGCTACAAAAACAGTGAATACGAATTAAAATATTCTAAAATAAGTAACAACTTATTTTAAACTAATAAACGTTTAAAATACTAAAATTAACGTTTTAATGTTCTGTCGTCAAGAAATAACAGTGTGTTTATTGTGTAAAATACTAAAATAAAACCCCAAGTTTTGCAAACTCTTGTGTGATTTTCCACTCAAAAAATGTAACTCACTTTACAAATAAAAAAAAAAACATTCCGGATAATTGACGGCCCTGTTAATAGACATCTGGATAATCGACTTTCTAATGTATTGAAACAGCATCACATGGTCAGGACCATCATTAATGTATATGCTTAATCCATTAAGGACGGTCAGCACCATCATTAATCCCTCTCATTGGTATGGGACTTTTGAGCATTCACTTACATAACTAGGAACATAATAGTAGTTTATTGAATTAGTTTGTAATGTTAAGCCTATTTGCATGACTACACATTTTGACATTAGGAATGAGTTTTCAAATTTGTATGAATGCAATAAAGCAATATTTTAAACGAATAGCATACACTATTTTTTGTTCTCGTACGTATTACAGCATCATAAATTCATAAGACAATCAATCTTAATTTTGGAAAACAATCTATTATGACTTCACGGGTTTTTGACATCTGTGCCAGAAAACGATGGTCGGCTATTCCGTTTGCCACTACCTCCCCCCGATTCTCTCGCTGCGACTGTGCTGAATGTGTGATGACGCAATTATTCGTGCCATTAACGGCAAATACGTCATAATCTGTGCC
Organism: Gryllus bimaculatus; assembly: GCA_017312745.1. NCBI lineage: Eukaryota > Metazoa > Arthropoda > Insecta > Orthoptera > Gryllidae > Gryllus > Gryllus bimaculatus. The sequence continues at coordinate 2,062,599 of BOPP01000172.1, forward strand.
ATGTGATGCCCTTTTATGAACGAATTATCGAGACGCAAAATGTTATCTATACTGCTTGAATACAAAAAAGATATATAAAACACTATAAATTCGTTTTTAACTGGAAACAAAACAACAACCAACCAACAATTTATTATTAACGTACTTACGTCAGTAAAATCGTCTAATTCCGTAGAGGAATCATCTTGGAATAGTCTTCTCGGTTGAGTTAGAGGACCGGTTCTTGACTTGAATGAACCTCTGCGGCGTCGGGGAGGGTGAGGCTGTAACAACCCAGAGATATAAATTAGCTTTGTGAGAAACTAAGGTCTATCAAAAGAAGACTTGTTTGCCTAGGACACGCGGCTGCTTATTAGTGTTGCCAACATTTTGTCTGTCACGTTTCCCTAATGAATGTTTAAGTCTACGTTCACATAACTCATGTTTACGGCGCGCCACGAACGTAAAATGCAATGGGCAAAGTTGAAAGATGCGAACGTCTATGTTACTATTTTGAGTATACGAAATAAATCTTAATAACTTTAAAACTTCGATGGATATTCAAAGAAGCATATCATGACATAATAGAGCGATCGGTAAAATTAAGTTATGCAACATACAGAGATTTGTTATATTCTGTAGGGGAAGGTTAATGTACCTCGCACATGGTGATGCTAAGTTTCAAAACTACTCGCCCACGGAGGGGAAGACGGGACACAGCAAGTGCGCTGGTGGGATAGTTACAAGAACCTTGCAGCTGGTAAATACTTGCAATATGTGTTGTAAATAAACATTTACACATGAAAGTTCGTGTCTCTCAGAACTACTTATTACACTACCATGTCACCCACATTGCGTTTCTGCCCTTACCTGACTACGCCAATTTGTTGCAGTAAGTGCGCGCTGAAACAAAACACAACACATTACACATTTTGACTCAATAAGATTTCCCTCAATAGCTTGAACATTAGCATAATTCAAATAACTGGTTGTTTAGGAGAATAATACTTTTTCATGTATGAAATAGGTGAAACACCGAGAAATGAACTCTTGCTATTCAATTTGCAAGACAAGATTTTGCCATTCTACCACTACAAACAACTATAAAATTATTTTCTTTGTACTAAAAATTCGATGTTGCCTAATTTTGAGTTATGTTATTATTGTAGTAAACGAACAATAAACTAGCATCTATAAGTAGGATGTAGATCTTGTAGTACGAAAACCGGAATTTTAATTTACACAACAATTAAGTTTTAACGCACACTTACTAATTAATTTATAATGCAGCACGTGCTTTGAGGACAGTTGTATTATCTAGGCTATCCGGGACAAGTCGCTTCTCTGGAGTAACATTTCGGCTAATATGTTATGGCCTTCCCCAGAGTTACAAAGTTGAATAATCGCCAAATAACATACAAATATAAAAATCAAACAACTAAAGTGTGTATTTTTAAGGGAAACGATAGGAATATGAACTAAGTTACTAAAATAAGTAATCGATTAAAACCATGAAAAACGTACCGGTGGTGGTCGTGGCTTATAGCGGTTTCTAAAATTCGATTCTTGCTCTGAGGGTGGTGTGAAAGGAGAGTTTCGATCTGTTGCATTCATCTATGACAGATACGTTAGTTAGTTTTCATACTTTTAATTAGTAAAACAATGGGAGATATATCAGTTTTTAAAATACAAAATAACATCAGGTTGAATACTTTTTTTGCAAACTTTCTATCAAGTTCGATTATCAGTAACATTTTTCATTTTGTAAATCTTAACTGACGAAATAAGTACAGCTTTGTACAATACCTGCAAACAGTGAAATATCAACACTCATGCTATTAAACGCATATCTACGTATATTAGGCCAGGCTGTGTACATTCATTTCATAGAGAAAAAAATAATTTTAGATGCAACATAATTTATAAAACATATGTCAATAAATACAATGATTTAATACATTTTTACAAAAATAAAAAAGTATTTCAGTAATTCAGTTATTTTATTAAAGTAAAAAAGGATTATACGAGTCTTTCAACTCGGTCTTTTCTTTTTTATAAATGAAATACGCCTTTTAGCGTGAATTATTTCTGAAAATAAAAAGCAACACCTTCGGTCGTTAAGTTATTTATAATTTACTGATTACCGAAGACATGTCTTCAAAGATGTTCCAACGTTCTTCCTCCGGTAGATTTAATGCTCGCATGTTACGGGACAACTGAAATGAATAATTTCTTCGGGTAGGAAAAACCTCAGTTTGATCAATTTGTTTGTTTACAAGAAGATTTTAGATCTTTTTTATTCGTGTGGTATCTTCATATGGGCATGTGCATGATTGATATAATAATAATAATAATAATAATAATAATAATAATAATAATAATAATAATAATAATGTCTTTATTTCTGGCGAGGCTCAGGTTGTAAGGCCTGCTCTTCCGCCTAATCACTTAAATATTTTCATTTATATAATTACAATTGGTCGATTCGGGAAGCCGAGATCGCTAAGGCAGAAGTGTCGGGTCGAAGAATCGCGGGTTCGAATCCCGCCTCGGGAATGGATGTATGTGTAATATCCCTTCACCCTTCAACTTTCATCATTATCCTATCACTTCATGTCAGAAATTATCACATACACCAGAATGCCTGAAATGTGAATAAATTAGAAGAAGAAGGAAGGGCAGAGTTTACATTCATTCATGATAAATGGAGGGCAAATGTTACATGCATTTATTGATGATATTCACTTTACTCACACAGACACAATGGGAACTTTCATATAAAGATGTTACACATGAGGAATTTTCCCCTGAATGTTAGGGTAATCATCATGCTCTGATGTTTAGCACATCACGTTCTCACGTGGGTTTTCTCCATGCTTGTGCTCCGAACTAGAGATTATGTGCTGAATATGTCCGCAATTAACGTCTGATATGTAATTGTAAAGTTATAATATGTACTACGTGTTCCCTTCTTATTTCCTCGAATACTTTTCACTATCATCTATTCCTTTTCTCGTCTTGTCCCTTCTTTCTCTTTTCCCTTTCCTTTTATACTCACTACCAACTGTGATAAATCTTGTTCTCAATATTCAGAATAATTAAAGATGTTGTCATTGCCAACAATGTTTTTTAATTCAAAAACAGCTTTCGATGGCTGGAGGGGCCCTCGGCTCGCCCGACCCCGCGTAGTCGTTTTGTGGCTTCCATCTAGCAGGTAAGGAACGGCTCAACTTACATTTCTATGTTTTCTGTATAAAAATAATTTTTACGTGTCCTATTTTTATTTTCATTCGCTTTTCTTTAGTATTAATGGCTTAACTCCCCCCACTTTTTCTTTCTCCCGTTGTCAAATATATTTTCCAAAAAATTTGTAAATTATTGTAACCTTTATCATAATCTTGTTGTTAATTCACGTTTAATGTTTTTTGTTTTTGTGTTTTTCTTCTTGTATCAGACAACTGATGATGATGGCTAAGCCATCGAAAGCTGCTTTTGAATTAAAAAACATTGTTGGCAATGACAACATCTTTAATTATTTTAAAAATGCCAAAGATATCCTACCACAACACCTATACTCAATATTCAGTCTTAAGCCACCATTTTGATTGAGGTTTTTCTTAGTTTACGCCTTATCGCTTAAGGCGTATGTCGGGATGGTCCCTAGTAGAGCATCCCAGAGGTAAATGTAAATGATACCCTCCTTTTGCTTATTCTTCACAGTTGAGGCACTTCCGGAATAAAAAATGACAATTGGCATTTTGGGTGAAATTAGAATTATTGGTTTTAAATGTAATAAGTAGTAGCTCTCTTTTATCTAATTTTTAAGAATGTTCCTTGCATCATGTCTCTTATTTCATTTTACAAAACGTCAAGAATAAACAACAAATGAGAATAAATCCACTTGTGAGTTACGGCTCGAAGAGATAATTTCATATGGGAGGCAGACACAAATTGAATTATGTTCCTTTACATGAAATGTCAGTTAATATTACTTACGTCCGAACGTCTCAACTGTAATTTTTGAAATTGTAAATTCATTAAAGTGGTTAGACGGAAGAGCATGCCTTAAGATCTGAGCCTCGCCACAAATAAACACAATATTATTATTATTATTATTATTATTATTATTATTATTATTATTATTATTATTATTATTATTATAAAGGGGTTTCGTGTCTCTGCCAAATACTAATACATGATGAAATGGCTACCCATCATATCTAATGTTACATGAGATACTTCATTTTTTAAAATGTCCCATCAAATGAAACAAGTGATCATCTACAACCCATCCACAATTACAGATGTTAGTAATATATTGACACCAGTAGAATGTGAAATGAACTCCGTCCAGAAACGATACAAATGTACATACACTCTTATTTCATAGAGTAAATATTTTACTTCTACAATATATTTTATGTATTTTCAATATTTATGAAGTATTTTGACTGACTAAATTGACTTGTGAGCATTCATTTTGTACTTATTTCACGAATTATTTATAAAAAAATATTGAAAAACGAATAAAAATGAATGTAACAATAGTAATATTATTTTGAAAAAACAAAAATAATTAAGGAGCTGTATCACTTCTTTTAGAACCTTTCATGTGTTATTTCACAAAAGAGAAAGTTCTTTGGCTTATTACCTGAATTTCTTCATACAACTGGGTAGGCGCACCTGAAGCATAGCTGAAATAAATAAAGTTTAGGGATATAATATTTTTAAAGAGAAGGTTATCTTTAAGTGTTTTGAATTTTTTTACCCGTTCAAATTTATTTCTTGATTTTCAGTTACGATATGTATGTTTTCAATAAGTTCTGTAAAGTCACAAAATTCATTTATGTCTAAAAATGAAAACAAAATTTGAAAATAAAAAAATATTCTTATTTTTGTATATTTTGGTTATCCTTATATTTTTTTAATTCTTTAATCTTACATGCTTGTACAATTAACTGACTTTTTACATCTAATATATTTATCTCTCTCTTAATATATATATATATATATATATATATATATATATATATATATATATATTGTAATTTTTACACAAATATAATATTAATATGATAAAGGAAATAATCGTTCACAATAAAGTATAATAATTTTATTAATTATTACATTCCCAGAGTTAACTTTCGGGAAAATACTTTTCCCATCCTCACTGGGTCTCTAGTAAGGAGTAGAATGTTGAAAAATTAACATAAAGGAAGCAAAAGAAATACAGTGTTTTCCCGAAAGTTAACTCTGGGAATGTAATAATGAAAATTATACATTATTGTATATGATTATTTTCCTTAGCACATTGTGGATTATCACAAGATATTTCCTACCACCACGGAATTAATTTGATTATAATATTATATTGTAATAAGACAGTCTACTATCCCGTTCCTAAATGAAAAATCCCTTGCATAGATTACCATTTAACGTGCTTTGCCTGAGCAAAAAGTGATTACCTGTCCCTTGTCAACGTTCCAGCGATCACCAACGCACATAGCGACCCTGACACCGTTCCTGGGAACCCTATGATTCCGCGGAGCCAAGGTTGAAGACCCCTACCCTAGTGTAATCCTGTCCCCCTAGTGTACAATAACCCCATCCGTTCCCCTACACCAGGGTTGTTGAACTTGCAAGGCCTGAAGGGACGCAACTTAAACCTTTAATTGCGGGCCATATTAACAGTACTCGAAAGATCCACACCTTGTCTTCAGCATTATTGGTCTCGGCATTTTGCCCGGCTGCTCTGAAACCGGAGGGGGAGAAGGTATCAAACCATGCGTTATTTACTAGCCTTCACTAAGCATGAAACAGTGAAACGTATTGGGATGATTTTGAATTTTTGAATGTAATAGAAAAAAAATTCTTAAATCTAAACAACCTACTTTTACATTAAATAGGTGTTGAGCACGACAGGGCGCGTTCGCTAGACGTGCCATATTCTCTCCCGACATCGATGCAAGGAGATTTAACCTTTCGCGGGTCACAATAAATGGCTCGGCAGGCTACCAGTTCGACAACACTGTTCTATGCTAACCCCGCTGTTCCCCTACACTAACTCCGGGTCTTAATAAATGGCTTGGGGGCCGACAGTTGGATAGCCCTGCCCTACACTAACCCCGCCGTTCCTCTACACTAACCATAGATCACAATAAATGGCTCGGCGGGCCGACCGTTGGACAGCCCTGTCCTACATTAACCCCGGATCACAATAAATGGCTCGGCGGGCTGCCAGGTGGACAATCCTGCCCTACACTAACCCCGCTGTTCCCCTACACTAACCCCGGGTCTCAATAAATGGCTCTACGGGCTGCCAGGTGGACAATTCTGCCCTACACTAACCCCACTGTTCCCCTACACTAACCTCGGGTCACAATAAATGGCTCGGCGTGCCCCCAGTTGGACAGCCCTGCCCTACACTACCCTCGGTCGTAGCCCGGCCAGCGTGGGCGTGTGTGTGAGCGCGCACCTGTCGTGCGGGCTGGAGTCGGCGGCTGCGGGGGCGGAGGCATGGCGATGGGTGCGCTTCCATGGCTGGGCGCTGCTGTCGGGGCGGGAGGACGGGCAGGTGTGCTGGGCGGCCGCGTCCAGGTAACGGCGCAGCAGTCGCCGGCCCAGGCGCGGCGACGGGTTGGGGTCGCCCATGGTCACCTGCAAGGTTGGCATTCCTGGACATTCGAGATACCTTGCGGTGTCTTCTAGACGTGTGTGAAATATTAATTTTAGGCCAGAGATACCCACGTCTAGGGCATGTAAGGTGTTGAAGATGATAAAACCAGGAGAGGGGGCACAAGGCATCAACTGATGCCAATAAAGTGTCTCTGATCGAGACCCCTAGGTTCGAGTCCGGGCGGTGGCAAGATTTTTGACACCAGCTTGATAGGTCTAATTCAGTTGCTTTCAGAAGGATAATTCTTGTCACCCGTTGCTCTGATCGGAACTTTTCCGTGGTTTCTCCAATCAATATGCGTATGCCGGAGCAGTATCGTTGCAAACAGGCCACGGACCGCGCGCAATAGGTCTTCCTCTTCCTTCTACCGCCACCCCTTACGAACACACACACACACACACACACACACACACACACACACTTACATGCATTACACTAAAACACGTGCCGAGATACCGGTCGGGAGCTCAGAGCTTGTCCCGGCTGGGGTGGTGTCGCGCTGGTAGGAGATTCGTGGTTGAGGAAAACCGGACTAGTCGGCAGATAAGTCGGCACCGGATCTCACCATCCAGTGAGCGGTGGTCGCTGCCCACTCTCGAGAAAAACCTTTTAGTATACCTACGAGACTAATGACTTTCACTGTTGACGCGTCCGTAATCATTAATCGAACATGGCAGTGTTTTGCTAATGAACATGTAATGAGAAATTTCATTTAACAAAGTTACATGAAAGTGCGGGCGACAACCGATCTACGTCTATTCCGACACCACACTGTACCTGTGCGCATTGTTCGCGCACGGCGCCCCCACGCGTGGCCAACATCGGACCCATTTTCGAGAACGAGCATGTAGCGGCGCTTCTCACCATTTTGCATTTTCAGGACTATGATGTTGTTTTATTCTGCGACAATACCGCTGTGCGTTTTAACCTGATATGGCGCGTATGTCGTTCTGACCTCTTCGCGGCCTGTGCGCTCGCTCATGTTGTTTACAATGTATGCACTTTTGATGTATACTATGTACCCTCAGAATTCAATAAAGCGGACATGCCGCCCCGCCACGCGCTGCTTGGCTAGCGGCAGGGCCCGGCAACTCTCCATCAAAATTGGGGCCAAAGCTAGAGGTTGCTCATATAGGATGCGCTAGTGTCGCTGGATACGCTGCTGGTAAGTCTCGCCAACTTTCGCACATAAAAATTGGTCAAGAAATACGAATACATGTTGATTATGAGAGATTTCTGAAATAAATTACAAAAGAAGTTAAATACTATGTGTTTTATCTTCTAAAATTCGTTTATTCATAATAATACACGCATGAAAGAAAAGGTAGCGCGAACAGCGGCGCGAACTTTTGTATCAAGCGCGTGTGTTTGCGTCCCGAGAACCCACGCACGTTTTAAATAACGATGGTAGCAGTTCGTATTTTAGTTCGGGAGTTGGCTGGCGGGCTTAGTCGCTGTCGAGTCGTGGTCGAGAGCGGATGCCCCAACAACTTATATTTACCCCTGATTGGTAGGCAACTTATTTTGCACTGCTGTCGGGGAAGTAAACAAAAGTGAGTACGCCTTTGGTTGCGTCAGAATGTGCACCTGGTAAACATTAGTGGATGTTGACTACCAGTCAGGCGCAAATTTTACTTGTGCAGTTTCGTTATATTAAATTTACCTCCACATATTCAGTAGCAAAACGTTATCTTCACTAACCTACATGCCCTAGAAGCGTATATTTCTGAGTCAAAATAAATGTTTAAAAGGGATGTCTAGAAGACACCGCAAAATGCCGTAATTATAAAACAAAAATAGCAACCATGTAACCTCCTGCCGTCCAGGTTAGACAAGATTTCCCACCACCTACGAAATACAATTATATTCAATCCCCTATATGCCCCTAATTTAAATATATGTTGAAATACAATAAAAATCCATTTCATTTACATTAATTCTTTAACAATTTTCATGGGTCATAAAAACTTGTCCAGTGTTTTATTAAGTTAGTACATCTTTACATGTATTTTTTTCTCAAGAGTGTGTAGAACGAAAGATTTCTAATTTTATTTTGAAATTCGTATATAACATTTACGAACGTTTCTAATTTTTCAGACAAAAGAGGTGATGCAAATTAGAAAATGGCCGTCCTGGATACCCAGGTCGCTTAGGCTGAAGGGCCGTATCTGTCTCGGATCGAAGGCTCTCAGTTTGGAATCCCGCCTCGGGCATGAATGTGTGTGTTTGAATTGAATTGAATTTGCCTTATTTTACGTGGCGAGACTCGGGCCATCAGGCTCGCTCTTCCGTCTGACCACGCAAATTGCGCTACGCTCCTTTCACCAACTAACAGAGAAAGAAGGTATTTCTTGGGCGAGAAACAGGCGATTTGAATTTAGCTCAGAGGCGTCATTTAGGCTTGAGGATCTTTTACATGCAAGTAAATCTACTAACACGGGACAGCCGGCTTTACTTCCCCCTCCGAAGGAAGGCGTACGAAGGATATTTTCCCCCTTAAAATCCACGGCTTCGATCGGGTTTGAATCCGCCAACTTGGGTACAACAGTCCGGTACGCTAACCGTTACACCATCGCCGCCGCACGTGTTTTCCATACAGTTTAATAATTACAGTGGTCGCTATGTGACCAAGATGTTGAAAAGGGACCTTAAAACAGCAAGTGATTGTGTCACCTCGTGCACGGACTCGTTGAAAAGGTTCTCCTCGCGCACGTACATGTGCGACGGGGTCATGTCGGCAATGGCGTCGTAGTCCATGTCACGGAAAGACTTGGCGAAGCTCTCCGAAGGACCTGTCTGGGAAGAGTTCGAAGCAGGAAAAAGAAAACAATCTCTATCATCAACATTACGGTTGTAGGAAGAGGCCCAGAAAAAAAATTGCACTTTGGCAATTCTAGAAAAATGCAGGATTTCAACGGACATATGACCTACAGCATTGTCATAAGCGTCCTTTGCGCTATCCGAGAATAAAGTTTAATACATTTTCTTGTCTATTTTTGAGGAAATTTAAAAACGAAGCATGAAAAGTATCATTAAAACATCAAAACACCCGTTTGAAACTCCCCACGCATCGATTTCGTTCAGATCGATCAGGAAATATCAAATTTGGAGAAAATCGACTGTTCGGTTTAGGCGATAGCCACAGGCGGTTTAGGCGTTGAACACAGACGGACTAGTATACAGACATTTTGGCGTCAGTCGATTTTTTTGTATCAAGGACCACAGAACATACATTATCGCTACATCACGTATTAGAGGAATAAAGGAAGCAACTTATTAACTATGACAAGAAACCATGAAGAACTGTGAATGCCTAATTCCTTCATATTATATATATATATATAGGGCACGAGATTGCCCTATCCCCGTTTCATGCAGCCCTGAGGAAGTCGGCATAATGGCGGCCGAAACGTTTTCCCATCTCGGTCTAGGACGCGGCGTCTTCCTAATTACTGACTTCAGTCGCTCTCAATCTCATTTAAGTAGTATGATGCTAATTCGGTTGTTAGATCTACTAAACCCCTTGTAGGCAATGCACAAATGATCTCGGAAAATATTTACAAAAGTTCTCTTAAAAATAGTAGCGTTGGTAATCCTATTTTGGTTTTTACGTAAACCTTTCTTGGTGTCTTCTAGATGTCTCCCTGGTATTAGGAAAATCCCTGGTAGGAATCTTCTTGTTGCGAATATTTTTCGTTCTTGTGTCTGACTCTTCGTATCCCAATCTCTATTACCCATTATTCCTAACAGTTATCATCTTTGACCCTCAGCATTGCCTATTTAGTTTTTTACATTACCTGTAGTCCATGACCTGGAGACGTGATTTCAATTTGAAAAAAGACACTGCTCTTCTTCTACTCAATTGCATCGTCAGATCTATCATTTCATTATTCTGTTCTGAGGCCCCGTCTTTGCTTGTCATTAAACAATAATTATGCCATTGCTCTTCTGGGTCGACCTTCTTTCCATCTGGACTAATAGATACCACTCAGAAATGTTTTCTGAGCTCCTCCCTGATACTTAAGTCTTTTCTTCGGGTCAAAGCAATGTGTGCTGAGTCACGTCAAAGATACTAGAGTCCAAATGATCACTGTTAGCTTATGGACATTAGTGAGAAATCATCTTGATACAGATAAGTGCCAGAGAATGTCTCGGATTCGTCGTGACGCTATCGTCCGTTGGGTTTCGGCAAGAAAATGTATCTCCGCAATACCAGTGAAGCATTAGTCGCCTATCAATTAATAGAGAAGTTTAATGGTTATCTTTGTTTATGAGGTTTTCACCACTTGGTGCATTGCAGTGATAATTTTTACCCTTAACATGCTATATAAGATCGGGTATTGAGACATCGATTTTTGCAAATTTATACTGGTGATAGATTTCAGATGAAAAAATATACTTGCTTGTCTTCTTCTCATTGTGTCGTCAGGATCAACAAATAATTTTATTTCAATCTTGTGATAAAAGCTTAGTTCAGTCAGCACTTTCCTGGGGATATTACTTTTCACTATCATGAAACAGAAGTTGAAACCGGTGGAATATCTCAAGTATTGCCCAGTAGAAAAATCTACCTTTGGCTCGAGACAAATTACAAATAACCTCACTTTTGTGAACTGACGGGACTTGAGAGCGTATTACGAAAGGCAAAAATCTCGCATGCCCCTTCAATTCCTGAGACCTCACTACCCCGCCGCCTAAATTACAGTGTTCTGCTGTTCGCAAATTATTAGGCTAAGGAAGATAAAGAAAGAGTCGCACCCGGACCATTCACTGCTTCCGACATTCACCTACTGTTGATCGAGAAGAAACGGTTAAAACTAACGACCAGAGCAGCAATTAGATAGAAAATTTGCTCCAGACATCGACCGATATTCGAAACCTAGCTAATTCGAAAATTATTTCGTCGCGGACCTGGAACCTCGGGCCTCTCGGTCAGAGCACTACACTATATTCCTCTTTCACTATTTCCTTTAGTATAGCGATTACCATTTGAATGTAATTTTTCTTATACTCTCTTGAAGAGCATAGTGTAGAAACACAATTGCAACGCAACCCGGTGAACACAACGAAAACTACACACAGCAAACGTAAACAATGAATCTACGTGTTGCGTTGCAAGTTTTTACAAAAATTAAAAAGCGTAACACTACTGAAATTACGCATACATCTAGTGGCAACTCCTTCAGTCACCAGTATAGAATTCAGAAATTCACTGATTGACGGATTTCTACATTTAAATTAATATCCAAAAACGAAAAGAAACTCTTGCCGTCGATTCGGGACTTTCCGTTCACGGGTTGACAGCGGAGTAGGCGTGGGAGTGAGGACACGCTCTGCGCATCGAGCAGGGCCATTTACATTTCAAACCCACTCAGAATGTCACATCACCCCATTGAAACCCGTATCTGAATTATGCTTCGAGTAGTATTGTAAACTTTGAAAAGCATTATTTTTAGAAATTGATTTTTTTTCAATCTCGGAAAGGGGTTACGTTTAACACTTCAATCCCAAATGATGGAATATGAAGAACAAATATGTAAGGTATAAAATCGATACAGGGAAGCATCAGAAAACAAAGGTCATTGTCACAAAATAACGTCACAGAAATGCATAGGAATCGCAGGTTATTGGTTGAAATTCAAAAAGTGATGGAATGAGACCCCAGGAATGCGATGTAGTCGTACGCGTTACCGTTGGGCCGAGCCTTAATCAGCAAACGCCTGCCAGGCGCCGTTACGCGTCGCGCGCCGCCGTCTGGCGCCGCGCATTGCCCGTCCGCGCCGCCGCTCCAGTCCCGCCCCCGCACATGTCGCCTGGCCGGGGCCGCGGCCGCGTCGGCCGCACCTCCGACTGCCGAGCAGCAACGCGTCGCCGCACGCCGCCCGCGACCGCCTGGAGATCAGCGACGCCGGAGCGCGAACAGCTGCTGGGCGACCTTCAGCCCCATAGGAAGGGTCAGTGCAGCGGCGCGGGCTGCGCGGGGGGCCGGCAAGGCTTTGGGGTGCGCTGTACACGGGACGATACAAAATTGCCCTAGAACTTAAATAGAATGAGTGGAAAGTACGAGTGCAGGGTAAGAGTGAGAAAATTATGTGATTCAAATGCTTTTGGACCTCTTACGAGGGATGAGTGAGAAGAATGAAATGAGACAATTGCTGAGAGAATAGAAGGGTCTAGCTGCAGCGGGCGGGGGGCGGGGGGTAAGCATGGGCTTTGGGGAAAGTACGCTGTCGATTCAGAATACCCTTAGATCTTTGATGGAATGCAGTGAAAGAACGAGTGAGGGGAAAATTAGGTGATTCAAAATTGCCGTGGACCTCTCTAGACGATGAGTGAGAGAATGGAGTTGCAGACAATTTGATTTGAGAATGGGCCGATTCAAAGTTGGCTTTGGATCTCTGAGATAATGCCTTAGGGATCTGTAAGTAAAGAGAAATGAATGCAAAAAAATGAGCGGGGGTGGGGTACAGCAATTAATGAGACAAGTGCTGAGAGAATAGGAAGGTCAGCTGCAGCAGGGCGCGGGCAGTGGGGTACCATGGGCTTTGGGGGGGGTGATAACGGGACGATTCAGAATTGCCCTTAGAACTTGATGAATGATGAAAAGAAACGAGTGAGAAAATTAGTGATTCAAACATTGCCTTGGACCTCTTAGACGGATGAGTGAGAGAAAGAGTGAAGACAATTGATGTGAGAATGGGCGATTCAAAGTTGGCTTTGGATCTTCTGCAGATAATGCCTTAGGGATTGTAAGTAAGAGAATGAATGCAAAGAAATGAGGCGGGAGGTGTGGGTGACAGCCAATAAATGAGACCAATTGCTGAGAGAATAGAAAGGGTCAGTGCAGCGGGCGGGGCATGGGCTTGGCGGGTGATGGTAAACCGGGAAACGCATTCAGAAATTGCCCTTGGAACTTAAAATAGACATGAGTGAAAGTACTGAGTGAAGAAGAACGAGTGGAGGGAAAGAAAATTTAGTGATTCGAAATTGTTTGGACCTCTTAGAGAAATGAGTGAGACCAATTGACGAGAGAATGGCCGATTCAAAACTTGGCTTTGGATCTCTGAGATCTCTGGAGTTAAGAATTGTAAGTAAAGAAAATGAATGCAAAAAACGAGCGGGGATGATGACATGAAGTTGAGACAATTGTGAGAGAATGGAGGGGTCAATGCAAGCGGGGATGGGGGGGCTTTGGATTTGCGTCGCCCTGTACGAGGGCTTGAATCAAATTGCTCAATTTGGAACTTGGATAAATGAGTTGAGTGACATGAGGTGAGGAATGAGTGGAAGAACGAAAAAGGGAACGAGCGAGAGAATGGGCGTGATTCAAAATTGTCTTTGGATCTTTGAGAATATGTTATAAGAAAGTCGGTTAAAACGCTCTTGCAGTAAGTGTCGGATCTCAATAGTATGCACATCGCTATGTGAGCATTCTTACTATATGACAGAGGCCCGAAGCCATGGTCTACCTCGGTGGAGAACGTCATCTAATTAGCTTATAGCATATAACGATGGAAGCGGTCTGCCCTAGACGGACAATATTTAGTAATATATTACACAATACATTGTGTTGTAATATTGCTGGGCAAACCCAACACCACGCAAATATTTTTTGCTCAAAACAATGTGGTTCACCGCTTCAGTTCTTCAGACAGTAAGTGAACATAATAAAAAATCGCGCTGATATGTGTGCCATTGCGTTACTTATTGTTAAAAAAAGTAGCGAAAAGACAAGTTCCAGGTGAATGAAGGAATGCTTCAAGAAAAGAAATCGAACACCAGGCAAAATTTATAACTGAACTTAAGAATTAGTAAACCAAGTGATTTTCAAAACCTTTCTCTGGCTGACGAAACATTATTTGATGAACTGTGGCCAAAAGTTATTCCAAAACAGTTATTCCTGAAAAACCTTTCCTATTTGTACCCGATAGCCATTTTACGTCAATATCACTCTAAAAACTGAGAATCTATATTTGAAATCAGCAATTGGCTCATTATTGGCCACAGGAACAGAAATTTTCCAGATTGCACAATAAAAATGAAAACTCATTTTGATTTTACTCGAGGTATGCACAATATCTTCAATATCGATACAAAATCCTTATGTTCAATATACGTAAATATTGCACCTATATTGCCTGAATTTGTTCTCTACCGTGACATAATACGAACTTCTGTGTAACTAGGACAGCTGCGGAAGTTGAAGTAGAGCCAGTGTTCGTTCATATCGGCCGGAATTCCCGCTGTTTCCAGCGCGCATTTTGAACTCGTACGCGGAAAAAATAGTTTTTCGCGGACAACGAATAAACGGCCGCGGAAGATATAATAAAGTTAGAAAGCAGTAAAATTAGTAAATAATCAGTTTTCGTTAACCTTTATTAAGTAAGTTGTTTTGCACGATGTACATTTTTAAAAAAATTTTGTTGTTTAAGTCCATGTTACTAGCAAGAATAAAATAATATAACATATATATAATAAATTATATAATATCTGAAATCTATTGTTTTTAATTTTGCAAATTTTCACCAAAATAAGGCATTCTATATTATCTAAAAATTGAATTGCCAGGTTCAATTAAAGCCACTATATAAAAAACAATGCAATTATTTTTTTAATAGAATAAATTAATACATATTAAAATTATGGAAAAAGCGAATTTATTTTACGTTCAGCCGTATTTAGGCGGGAAATTTTAAAACCAGTTCAGCGGATTTTCGGCGGAAAAACTGAAACGAACATGGCCGGAATTCCTCTAAACACATTCTGGGCAACACTAGTTAGGAGCATGCTTGCCACTTACTCGGGCCGGCAGACACGAGGTCGTTCTTGCATCAGATCACAACAAGCAGCAGCACTAGCAAGAGACAAATTGAAATTTAGAGGTGATAACCAGTTGACGACACAGAGCCGCACACACGACGCCTAAACCCCAACAAAGTAATGACGCCGAAGGGACGCTCTTAGCCACTTTGGGCGCACGGCGCACTTCAATTTCACTTTCAGATTTGTTTCGTGCTTTCGTTTTCGTAATTTCATTGTGTGAAATAAGCCATAGGCAACTAGCAGTGACCCACTATCACCAAATTTGAAGCTTTGATTGATAACATAGCCCCTCCTCTGGCAGCGCTGGGACTGTCAATAAGACAGAAATATTACTCAATTCAACAGGACCGCTTAAACAGCTGCTCTGTGTATTTGCAAGCCTTGCCCAAGCAGTAGGCCGGCCCACCCCGTGCTCGGGTTATGAAGCGAATGGGGAGGAGAAGTCTCGCCTGGAACGAAGAAACAGCACCAATTCCGCTCTCAATTTTTATCGACGAAGACGGGCCTAGGCACTGTGTAATTTACGTTTAAATAAATTAACTTTACGCCAGCCAATCTCTGATTTTTCTATTTTATTCAGAAGTTTAAAGACACTTCTTAATTAACTCAATAATAATAATATTTATTTTGCCACAATTGGCGACTTTGCCAGGTGGTAGCCAATTAATTTCACTATACAAATGTAAATTAAAATATTTAATGTATTACCTAGAACACTGTATACCCCAGCCATAGCGAGTAGCCTCCATTTTCACGCGTACACATGTGAAAACTCATACTCTCTGTGCACAACACCCAACACACGCACGCACCACGCACAAATACGTATTATACTCACACGCACACACACACACACACACACACAACATAACATACATACTTATTCACACACATATTCAATATATACTCATATACACATATACATACGCATATATGCATATACATACGTACATGTGCGTATACGCATATATTACACACACACCTACACATATAAAACACACATATATATTTACACTCCAAAAATGTACTTTACAGTCCAAATAATACCATCTAAGTTATACTCTAATCGTATTCTATTGTATCTAATTCTAAGTCTTAAATTTTATTTCATTTACTCTATTCACTTCTGCTACGTCTTGCTTACAGCTTGCACTACACTGCAACGCCCAGCCCCACACTCCGCTATATTTCTATTTATTTTTAAAATTAGTAACTGTGCATATCACGCTGAATTTCCCTGGAACTGCACTTCACTTCACTAAAAATAGCTAAGTAATTTGAGCAAAAAAAAAAAAAACTATTTGAGACTTCTTAAGCGATTTTTTAAAAACAACTTTACATTCCTTGGGAAAGGGCTCCATGTCTGTTTGCAGGTATTTCGTTCCAATCCTAATTGTGCGATTTACAAATGAATATTTACCGGTATCAGATTACGCTGCCGTTTAGTTTTTATTTCCATTTATGATATTTGTTCTCCCTATACGTGCAGGACGGTCTAGTCTTCCACTGATTCCCTCCCACGCTGGAGATTTATTATACGCTTAAACATACAACATAATCTTGCATTTTCCTGCGGTTACTTAAATTGATTCGAAATGTGGTGTCACTTTCCTTTGCAAAACCCTCTATTTTATGAATTTCACTGCCCTTTTTTTGGATCTTTTCTAATTCTTGTTATTTGACCTATTCTGTACGGATCCAACAATGGCTGACGAAGTATTCAAGAGTTGGCCTAACTAAAGCATGTGTATGCCAATTTTCTACTTTCCATGTTAACTTTCTTTTAAATCTCTTCACAAAAATGAAAAAGACTTCCAAAGCTTTTCTTACTACATAATTTATCATGTCCCCCATCCTAAGTTGCAACGCCAATTAATTCCTAAGTATTTACAGCTGATTACCTCGGGATCAATTGTGCCTTCATGAATAATTTAAAGATTCTTATGTATAACTTTTGTGAAAACTGAATAGTTCTTACTTTTGTCGCATTTATTTCCTTTGTTTGATTTAGGCCATGTGTTTTGTATTTTATTTAGATCCTGTTGCCAGTGCACTTTCATCTTCAGATAATTCTATTATCCGGTAAATGAAGCAATCGTCGGCCAAAAAAGGCGCATTACTGAATCAATAAAGTGGGTAGATCGTTGATAAAGGCTAATAAAATAACAAGGGTCCTAAGACACTTTCCCTGAGGAAACTCCAGATGTGGAATTTTTGCCTCCCCAGATAGTGATTGTCAACTCGGACTTGGCTGCGCACACTGCTCTTCTCAAGAATCATGAATCACTTAACCGTCGATACCGGGGATCTGCAATTTTCTTAAGTAAAATATGTGTAACAAGATCGAACGCTTTAGAGAAGTTATTTACGATTGCATCCGTCCGTTGTCCACGGTCCAGTGCGTCAGCGATATCTGACATGTAAGAAATGAGTTTGGCCTCTCCCATGAAAATGATTTACGAAACCCATGTTGGCCTCCATACAGCCATCCTAATTTGCCCATTCATTTCGCAAATTACTCCAGCTATGAGATGTTCCTTTCTTACAAATGACAGAGGTTAAAACTTCCACAGGTCTAATAGTTAGAGAAGCAAGGCTTGCGATTTCCACTTTTAAAAATCGGCACCACAATACTCTTTCCAATCACGAGGAATCTGCAAATTGTGACCACTGATTTCAAATAGTCGTGGCATTTCAAATAGGCTGTTTTATAGTACCTCTCTATCACCTACAGGTGTTAAAAAATGTTTTTATCAACTCTACTTTATGGGCATGTGGTTCCTTACAGGCAATAGGGCATCTAATTCCACTACCTATCAAGATGAATAATTTATAATACGACTCCCAAAGAAGGCCTCTGTGTGCAAAATAAATGCTAGTTGTTGTTTGCATGCTAGCTGCCATTTTGGCAGGTTAGTTACTACGCTTCGCTTTATGCAAGCGAACATCGACTCGCTTTATGTTTCACGCGAACAGTTCTATATAATGGAGTGTTCAAATGTTTCCCTTTCAATGCTCAGCTATTACCAAACCTTTCCTAACTGAAATCGTAAGGTGGTTTTTAAATTGATGTATGAAACACCAATGGAATAAATGAAATGAAAATATTACACACGACGATAAAATACTTTATCATCTATCGTTATCTGTTAACCATATTAATAAAGAATTTTTATCGTGTAATGTAAAAAATTACATACATAAAATACATAAATCTGTTTGTGTGTGGGTTTATATTCGTTATCCTCGGAAACACCGTAGTTTTCCCTCGGCGTGATTCCGAGCCAATTTACTGGGTCCGTACAGGGCGGCTTGCAGGACATAAGTAGATTACGATGAGGTGGGTGAGAAGGAGGAATGTCTCTCCCATGGCGCTTCAGTACGGTTGCAGGAGATGATGAGCGCTGATGGGATGGAATGGGATATTAACGGAAAATAAGTTTACCAGAATTTTTCTATAAACAACCGAGGAATTTTATTATGTTTATGTTCTCACTACGTATTACTATTCAATGTTTATTTTCTTAATCAATTTTCCCATTATAAAACATCTTCGCCGTAGTGACCGCATAATGTTTGAATTGGCGATATTCTCTTTCCTAGTTTCGTTTTGTGTTTAGTGTCCATTAGATCATTCGGTTATTTATTTCATTAGCAATAATGAAAATAAAATTAACAAGTCTCTGAGTTATGAATTATGCTTTTGGGACTTGCCAGCACTTTTACCAAAAAAATATTTTGCTGGTAAATCTTGCTAATCTGAATGATATTATTTAATTTTAAATGGTAAAGGACTGTATGGGCCAGGTATGCAGTGACGTACCTCAATTCCGTTATCGTTTGTTACACCCCCTTCTGTTAAATCTCGCGCCCAATTTCCTCGAAATGTAGTTTTGACCTCTAGTAAGCTTGTTACTTTGGGCCCGCGACCTTGCCAATGCCTGATTTAGAGTTTCCGGGCTCATCAACTGCTAAAGTCATTAGTCCCTAAGTTATAGTTGCAGCTTTATGCCGCGGTGATACTGTGATCTTCCCCCGCTCTTTGGCTATACCTGGCATTGCCTGGACGCGGCTAGCGGATTTGTCCCCAACACATACTGGTACCAGCGGCCCCCAGCCGAAAACGTGCCTCTAGCTCGAACCGATCTTTTCGGTATGTGCTGTTCTGTATGTATGTATTGTAATTGTATTGAAACTAAGGAGTGAGGATCTATTCCTATTCTATCTTGATTCTATTCAAGGAAGAGGAAGAAAAATCGTGCAGAGTAGTTCACCCGTTTTTGTTTAGGGACTGCTCATGGCATTCGCCTCGTTTTGATTGGAGAAACCACGCAAAAAATACCATATCACGGCAGCTGGACGCTAGAATTTCTCCTACTAGATAGTGGCTGACTTCAACATAGCTTGTGTACGGTAGGGCCAAAAATCCTGCATTGTGGCGGCTCGAACGACTCGGTTGGATTGCCAGGTGACATCCATTCTTTGATGCCCCAATTCTCCTATTCACCAATAAAACCATCAGGTTGGAGCCTTGCAGCACATTCTAGATTTCGAATTGTCTGGTGTGCGAATCTCCAATCTCTTGGCAAACCAGTTTTATGAGGTATCCACCGCAATCACCAGCAGTTAAACGTTCATTCCCGAATTTGTGAGACCGTTTTTCCTGCCATTACTCGCAGGCGGCGACTCAGATTCCTTTTCACTTATAGCCTAGGAATTCCCATTCGTTTTTCTTTCAACGACCCCTTTAAGAGAATTGATTGCTTTTTTCGACCCCCTACGTTTTTCTCTAGTGAACTTGCAGCATTCCAGAATCAAGACAAGAATTGCAACATTAAAATGCTTTAAATATAAGCAATTTCGTACACTAAATTTTCCAGTTAAATAATCTTGATTTTGAATAATCAAAAAGGATTTCTTTTTGAGCTACCATGAATTTCTAATTTTATTTTAATACAATATGTTTAAAAGCGTTGGGTGTTTGTTAAAGTAGCTGTATACCCAAGAAAGTGGTCAAAATCGTGAAACTGTTTTCAATTTTTATAGAATATTATCGGTTTTATTTATTCTAAATGTTTTAAGCAGTACATACTACGATTACTAGTTTTCACAAAAATAGATTATTTCGAAGCCAAGTGTAACTGTCAAGTGTGAGTGAACTCAGATGCTTATTCTCCGAATTTTAATTTTCAGCATATTTAAGCATTTCAAACATCATAAAGCAGAAACTGTTATTGATAATAATATAATTTATTTTGCAACATGTTAAACTATGAAATATCTAGTGAATTAACGAGAATAGTTTAATCTGTCACTAAATGTTCAACTTTAGAAACGTATATGTCCCAGACAAACCTTTAACAACAATTTTGTTTAGACTCTTTTGTTTCTGAACTTTAGTTTTCACAGTAATCTTTACTATTCTTAGGTCATTCACTATATGATTTAATTGTGCCATTATTAATTTTTAAAAAAAAGAATTTCAACATACATCAGTTTGTTGATTGACGACGCTTTGCAAGTAAAAAACCTGCATTTTGGCGGCATATTTATAACAAATTCGAAAAAAAAATATTTTATCTCTTAAAATCATAAAGAAATTAAAAATGTACTAAGGAAAATAAAATAGACCCTACATCGTAGAATTTGTTTTCTTGGTATAATTAGCTAACTTAAGTACTGGTCATAACATTTTTCTGGAGCATATTGCGGAGAGTACTACCTCGCGCAAAAGCGGTATAGTTGTGAACGCATAGCCTATAATTTCTTCCCAGTTCTAAACATAATAAAGCCTAAGGATGAACAAGCGGACACGAATACAAAGGAAATCTAATCCGATAATATATTATTATTCTGCCTACATCAGAAGAAACAAACTTATTAAGTTTACTTTTTTCTTAATACTGGAATCTTGGAGTTATCTGGTCAGACGGTCTGTTTGCAATGGACACCCTCGTTCCCCCTTGATCATCCGCTGACCCATTTCAAAACTTCAATCACCCTCAGGGAGTCTATTCCGACCCGTTCGCAACTCGTGACATAAGCCGAAGACAAATAAGCGCAATTTAAACGGGTTGTTAAATTGTGTCCGTTGCAGAGTTACAGGTGCATGGCACGCGATCACGACCGTCCGTTGTGCTCTGCTTGCACCTGTAGTACTGACGTCCGTGAAAATTACGGACGTTCTAACGTCCGTTACCGCGGACCTCGCGAGCCGGCTGACGCGGCGCGCGGCGGCAGTTGGCGAGACGGCGCAATCGACACAAGGAATAAACTTGATAAATTCAGAGTATCGGGCAAACAGTGCGCTTGTTTTGTCACAAAAGAGGCTGTAATTATTTATGCGTTACATAAAGTGTTTAAAGTTAGTGCGCCGCAACCGAGTTAGCGTTTTAGAGCTCGTTGGCAGCAGAGCAGCCACTGTGACGGAAGGTGAAAGGCCGAGTCTCTGATGGACTCACTAAATGAAATAAGGAGGATAGGACGACGGATTCAGGCCTATTTGGTTTAGATACAGTTTTGGATAGAACTCCATATACGATTGTTTATAGTGATATGCTTAACGCGATACCGTGCCTCGATAATTGTATTGATGTTGTATCCGGGTAGATTTGGCTCTTGAACATTAAATTTCCTGGCGGACGACGACTGTTTACTTGTATTGTTGGCTCCATCTCTAAAGATACAAGTAGTAAGCATTGGTATTGGTACGACTTGGAATTAAACGGCTTATAAAAAAACGAACAATTAAAGTTTTTTTTCTTTTGTTACTTCTTCTACTCTTCTTTGGTGTATTTTTTCGGACATAACAGTAATAAT
>BOPP01000172.1:2090384-2132644 GCA_017312745.1 Gryllus bimaculatus
GTGTGTGTGTGTGTGTGTGTGTGTGTGAAACAGGATTATTCCATTTTTACGTTTCCAGGGTCCGATAAGAATTTTGCTTGCGAAAATTCGCCATATTCCGGCGTACTTAAGTAACTACCTCTTTTTACGAGGAAATTGCGAGAAAGTAAAGAATTCTCCATTATTTGAATTTTCCTAAACAGATTACACAGAAAATATAAAAAAATATATATTTTTTGCAACTTTCTGTGGTCCGGACCTTACAGCGTAGTACCTGAGATTGTTGTGCGGGTAATTTGAAGACACTCCCCTGAGGAGTGATGTATGGGTTTTCCATTCTGATGGGTCCATTCGGGCAGTGTTCTCAGCAACGACGAGTTGTTTCCCTCCCACCCCGGTTGAATGGTGGGCTAGCGGAGGAAGACCACCTATATTATTTCTGTACATTACATATTACATCTGCAGTTTTAATACCGAACCAATCAACGGGTATGCCAACAGGTAAGGTCAATAGTTCCCTAAATGCAGTGAATGTTTTAGTGCTTGGAGGTGGCACTGTGCGCCGATCTACACGTGGACGTGCTGGGTCATACCTCTCCACGTATCTCCTCCCACGGAGCACTTCCCCAGCCGCAAAGTCTAAGCTCTCGATATGTATGGTAGTGTAATTCAAGTTAGCATATGTGTAAGGAAAGAGAATAGATCAAGTAAGAGGAAGCAAAAATAACGCGCGGTTAGTGTCCCGTTTGTTAAGGTACTCCACCGATATTCAGCCGGAATTGATCAAAGAACCCACAGAAAACTACCGATCAGAGTAGCGGGCTACTTCTCTACGCAGAGGCTGAACTAGCGAATTCTCTGGTGAAAGATTTTCTACGAAGAGGCACTCTGGGTATCGCCCAGATCGCTAACGGAGTAATTCCGTGGCGATCTGGGACCGAAGGATCGTGGGTTCGAATTCCGCCTGGGATCGAATCGACCTGGATATCCGAGGTAGCTAAGAGTTTGTACCGACTCAGCGCGTCGGTCCGAAGGGTCGCTGTTTAGAGTCCCGCCTCGGGCATTGTTTGTTCCGTATCTCTCGGGTATGTGTTGTCGCGGAGGGCCTCGCTTTCTTCTGACCCCAGATCAGAGGAGCCAGCAAGTGTGTTGGTGTCTAGTGCATGGTCGAATATGCGTCTCATTAGGAAGTAAAGGGTAACCGGTTGTCGGCTGCAAAAAGCCCTAGGAAAAAGAATTTTCAATTTTCTAAATGTCAGGGGTTTTAATGAAAATTGGAACTATATCATACTTATAAGCACTCTCTTCTATACGAGCAAAAAGTTTTAGGATAACATTTTCAGCCATATTCCAGAAAATGTTGCAAATGTCACAGTGACTTCATGAAAAGTACCCCCCAAAATTCAAATATTTTTAATATCTCCGAAACAGCACAACTAAACCTTACTTTTGACATGTTTACCAAATTTAAGCTCTTAAGCGTGTAATCTAAAAGAGATTGCGTGACATATCCATTCATCCATAAATACACATCGACTTTCGTGCACAAAATTACATGTATCTCCTCCAAACCCGAACCAATTTTAACTATCTTAGGAACAGCACTCATAGACCGTAATTATGACGTATTGGCGAAGTTATAGTTGAAAATCACCTTAAATCGGGTTTTACAACTGATATTTGACATCATATTACTGAGGTCGTTGCAACACTTCTCCTCCCTATAGTTTAGGAAAGAACAGTAAAAATGTAAAATACGAAGACTGATACAAAAGTAAAGTAAGGAAAGATCTCTCAGTTTCAGTTTCGCAAACGATTTTTACACTGATACACATGAGAAAGATGAGAAAAATCTTCATCAGAGTGAGCATCTTCACCCGGCAATTTGTTCCTGTTTTAGACTAAGGCACGAATGATAGAAATCAATGTCCAGTCCCCGAATCCACGCTGTAAGTTCTGCGTCAATCCTTAATCGACTGTCATTCAAGTGCTTCTTCAATAACCTGAAGTGTTATAATAGAATGTTGAAGAGAAACATGTTTACCTCAATTTGCAATCCACCCTTGTAACATGAAATGTGTAGATTTACTAAATGTCTCAGTTTCTGAGGTGTCACCGTAACATCATCAACTTATTTCTTTAGGTATTTTCATCATGGAGCCCTTGATGTTCATTTGGCTTGTATTTCCCCACAGAGACTTCATTTCTGTATGAGAGACAGAAAAGAAAAGATGTTGCTAAGAAATTTACTGACAATGCGCGCTGTTGTTCAGACAACTAGCGATGCATTACAATTGAACGGCGAACATTGGGAATTCTTATGTCTTTGCAATGAATAAAATAGATTTTTTTAACGGTCCTGAAAGTCTGAGCGACGGAGTAGTCCAAGGATGTTGAAAAATATTTTCTTGTGTAACATGTGTGCTTAATTACGAGAATCTACCGTCAAATAAAATTTATTTTATCCGATCGTCGGTAAATGCTGTTTAATTACGAGTTTGAATGGTACTATATATAATTATTACTGTTATGTCCAGAAAAAATACACCAAGAAGTAGAGAAGTAACAAAAGAAAAAAAACTTTATTGTTCGCTTTTTTATAAGCCGTTAATTCCAGTCGTACCAATAACAATGCTTACTACTGTATCTTTAGAAGATGAGCAACAATACATAAACAGTCGTCGTCGCCAGGAAATTTACATGTTCAAGCCAAATCTACCAGGATACAACATCAATACAATTTATCGAGGCACGGTACGCGTAAGCAATATCACTATAACAATCGTATATCGGAGTTCTATCACAAAACTGTACTAAACCAGATAGCCTGATCCGTCGTCCTATCCTCCTTATATTCATTTAGTGACGTCATCAGTGACTCGCCTTCACCTTCCGTCACAGTGGCTGCATCTGCTGCCAAGAGCCTAAACGCTACTCGGTTGCGGGCGCACTAACTTTAAACACTTTATGTAACCATAATAATTACAGCCTCTATTGTGACAAAACAGCGCACTGTTTGCCCGATACTCTGAATTTATCAAGTTTATTCCTTGTGTCGATTGCCGTCTCGCCAACTGCCGCCGCGGCGCCGCGTCACCGGCTCCCGAGGTCGCGTAACGGACGTTAGAACGTCCGTATTTTCACGGACGTCAGTACTACAGGATGCAAGCAGAGCACAACGGACGTCGTGATCGCGTGCCATGCACCTGTAAACTCTGCAACGGACACAATTTAACACCCGTTTAAATGCGCTTATTTGTCTTCGGCTTATGTCAAGAGTTGCGAACGGGTCGGAATAGACTCCCTGAGGGTGATTGAAGTTTTGAAATGGGTCAGCGATGATCAAGGGGGACGAGGGTAGTCCATTGCAAACAGACGTCTGACCAGTATACTCAAGATCCCAGTATTAGAAAAAAGTAACTTAATAAGTTGTTTTCTGATGTAAAGCAGAATAATAATATATTACGAATTAGATCCTTTGTATTCGTGTCCGCTGTTCATCCTTAGGCCTTATTATGTTTAGAAACTGGAAGAAATTATAGCTATGCGTTCACAACTATACCCTTTTGCGCGAGGTAGTACTCTCCGCAATATGCTCCAGAAAAATGTTATGACCAGTACTTAAGTTAGCTAATTACCCAAGAAAACAAATTCTACGATGTAGGGTCTATTTTATTTTCCTTAGTACATTTTATTTCTTTATGATTTTAGAGATAAAATATTTTTTTTCGAATTTGTTTATAAATAATCGGCCAAAATGCAGGTTTTTTACTTCAAACGTCGTAACTCAACAAACTGATGTATGTTGAAAATTCTTTTTTTTAAAAATTAATCACAATTAAATCATATAGTGAATGAACTAGAATAGTAAAGATACTGTGAAAACTAAAGTCAGAACAAAAGAGTCTAAAAAATTGTTGTTAAAGGTTTGTCTGGACATATACGTTTCTAAAGTTGAACATTTTAGTGACAGATTAACTATTCTCGTTAATTCACTAGATAATTTCATAGTTTACATGTTGCAAAAATAATTATATTATTATCAATAACAGTTTCTGATTTATGATGTTTGAAATGCTTAAATATGCTGAAAATTACCAATTCGGAGAATAACATCTGAAGTTCACTCACTTGACAGTTGACACTTGCTTCGAAAAATCTATTTTTGTGAAAACTAGTAATCGTAGTAATGTACTGCTTAAAACATTTAGAATAAAATAAAACAGATAATATTCTATAAAAATTGAAAAACATTTCACGATTTTGAACCACTCTTGGGTATACAGCTACCTTTAACAACACCCAACGCTTTAAACATATTGTATTAAAATAAAATTTAGAAATTCAGGTACTCAAAAAAGAAATCCTTTTTGATTATTCAAAATCAAGATATTTACGAAAATTTTAGTGTACGAAATTGCTATCTTTAAAGCATTTATGTGCAATTCTTTGTCTTGATTCTGGATGCTGCAATTCATAGAGAAAACGTAGGGGGGTCGAAAAAGCAATCAATTCTCTTAAAGGGGGTCGTTGAAAGAAAACGATTGGGAATTCCTAGGCTATAAGTGAAAGGAATCTGAGTCGCCCCTGCGAGTAATGGCAGGAAAAACGTCTCACAAATTCGGGAATGAACGTTTAACTGCTGGGTGATTGCGGTGGATACCTCATAAAACTGGTTTGAAGAGATTGGAGATTCGGCACACCAGACAATTCGAAATCTAGGAATGTGCTGCCAAGGCTCCAACTGATGGTTTTATTGGTGAATAGGAGAATTGGGGCATCAAATGATGTCACCGCAATCCAACCGATCGGTTCGAGCCGCCACAATGGCAGGATTTTGGACCCTACCTACACAGCTATGTTGAAGTCAGCCACTATCTAGAGGAGAATTCTAGCGTCCAGCTGCCGTGATAGGTATTTTTGCGTGGTTTCTCCAATCAAAACGAGGCGAATGCCAGAGCAGTACCCTAACAAACGGGTGAACTACTCTGCACGATTTTTCCTTCCTCTTCCTTGATAGATCAAGATAGATAGGATAGATCCTCACTCCTTCGTTTCATACAATTACACATACATACAATACAGAACAGCACATACCGAAAGATCGGTTCAGAGCTTAGAGCACGTTTCGGCTGGGGGGCCGCTGGTACCAGGTATGTGGTTGGGGACAAATCCGCTAGCCGGCGTCCAGGCCAATGCCAGGTATAGCCAAAGAGCGGGGGAAGATCACAGTTATCTACCGCGATAAAGTGCACTATACTTACGGGACTAATGACCTTAGCAGTTGATGAGCCCGGAAACTCTAATCCAGGCATGGCAAGGTCGCGGGCAAAGTAACAAGCTTACTAGAGGTCCCAAGAACTACATTTCGAGAAATTGGCGCGAGATTTAACAGAAGGGGTGTACAAACGATACGGAATTGAGGTACGTCACTGCATACCTGGCCCATACAGTCTTTACCATTAAAATTAAATAATTCATTCAGATTAGAAGATTTACCAGCAAAATATTTTTTGGTAAAAGTGCTGGCAGTCCAAAAGCAAATAATTCATAACTCAGAGACTTGTTAATTTATTTTACATTATTGCTAAATGAAATAAATAACCGAATGATCTAATGACATAACACAAAACGAAACTAGGAAAGAAATCGCCATTCAAACATTATCCGGTCACTACGCGAAGATGTTTATAATGGGAAAATTGATTAAGAAAATAAACATTGAATAGTAATACGTAGTGAAGAACATAAACATAATAAAATTCTCGGTTGTTTATAGAAAAATTCTGGTAAACTTATTTTCGTATATCCCATTCCATCCCATCAGCCTCCATCATCTCCTGCAATCCGTACTGAAGCGCCATGGGAGAGAACATTCCCTTCTCACCCACCTCATCGTAATCTACTTATGTCTGCAGGCAGCCCTTACGGACCCAGTAATTGCTCGGGAATCACGCGAGGAAAACTACGTGGTTTCCAGGATACGATAAAACACACACACAAACAATTTATGTATGTTTATGTATGTAATTTTTTACATTACACGATAAAATATCTTTATTATATGGTTAAAGATAACGATAGATGATAAAGTATCTTTATCGTCGTGTGTAATATTTTATTTCATTTTATTCCATTGTTTTCATACATACAATTTAAAAACCACCTTACGTTCAGTCAGGAAAGGTTGGTAATACTGAGCATTGAGGGAAACATTTGACACTCATTATATAGAACTGTTACGCGTGAAACATAAACGAGTCGATGTCGCTTGCATAAACGAAGCGTAGTACTACCTGCAAAATGGCAGCTAGCATGCAAACAACAACTAGCATTTATATTTGCACAACAGAGCATTCTTTGAGTCGTATTATAAATTAATTCATCTGATAGTAGTGGATTAGATGCCTATTGCCTGTAAGAACCACATGCCCATAATAGAGTTGATAAAAACATTTTTTAACACCTGTAGGTGATAGAGAGGTACTATAACAGCCTATTTGAAATGACACGACTATTTGAAATCAGTGTCAACAATTGCAGCATTCCTCGTGATTGGAAAAGAGCTATTGTGGTGCCGATTTTTAAAAGTTGGAAATCGCAGTTGCTTCTCTAACTATTAGACCTGTGGAGTATTAACCTTCTGTCATTTGTTAAGCAAAGGAACATCTCATAGCTGGAGTATTTGCAAATGAATGGCGGCAAATTTAGGATGGCTGTAATGGAGGCCAACATGGCGTTTCGTAAATCATTTTCATGGGAGAGCCAAACTATTTCTACATGTCAAGATATCGCTGACGCACTGGACGTGGACAACGGACGGATGCAATCGTAAAGATTCCTAAAGCGTTCGATCTTGTTACACATGAATTTTACTTAAGAAAATTGCAGATACCCGGTATCGACGGTTAAGTGATTTCATGATTCTTGAGAAGAGCCAGTTGCGCAGCCAAGTCCGAGTTGGACAAGCACTATCTGGAGGCAAAAATTCACATCTGGAGTTTCCTCAGGAAAGTGTCTTAGGACCCTTGTATTTTATTAGCCTTTATCAACGATCTACCCACTTTTCTATTGATCAGTAATGCGCCTTTTTTGGCCGACGATTGCTTTCATTTAACCGGATAATAGAATTATCTGAAGATGAAAGTGCACTGGCAACAGGATCTAAATAAAATACAACACATGGCCTAAATCAAACAAAATGGAAATAAATGCGACAAAAGTAAGAACTATTCAGTTTCACAAAATC
This sequence comes from Gryllus bimaculatus, assembly GCA_017312745.1. Classification (NCBI taxonomy): domain Eukaryota; kingdom Metazoa; phylum Arthropoda; class Insecta; order Orthoptera; family Gryllidae; genus Gryllus; species Gryllus bimaculatus. The sequence continues at coordinate 2,097,613 of BOPP01000172.1, forward strand.
TATACATAAGAATCTTTAAATATTCCATGAAGGCACATTGATCCCGAGGTAATCAGCTGTAAATACTTAGAATTAATTGGCGTTGCAACTTAGGATGGGGGGGAACATATAAATTATGCTAGTAAGAAAAGCTTGGAAGTCTTTTCATTTTTGTGAAGAATTTAAAGAAAGTACATGGAAAGTAGAAAATTGGCATACACATGCTTTAGTTAGGCCAACTCTTGAATACTCGTCCAGCATTGTTGGATCCGTACAGAATAGGTCAAATAACAAGAATTAGAAAAGATCAAAAAAGGGCAGTGAAATTCATAAATAAGAGGGTTTATGCAACGGAAAGTGACACACATTTCGAATCAATTAAGTAACCCAGGAAAATGCAAGATTATGTTGTATGTTTAAGCGTTATAATAAATCTTCCAGCGTTGGGAGGGAATAAGTGGAAGACTAGACAGTCCTTGCACGTATAGGGAGAACAAATATCATAAATGGAAATAAAAACTAAACCGCAGCGTAACTGATACCGGGTAAATATTCATTTGTAAATCGCCACAATTAGGGATTGGAACGAAATACCTGCAAACAGACATGGAGCCCTTTCCCAAGGATGTAAAGTGTTTTAAAAAATCGCCTTAAGAAGTCGTCAAATAGTTTTTTTTTTTTTTTGCTTCAAATGACTTAGCTATTCTTTAGTGAAGTGAAGTGCAGTTCCGAGGGAAATTCAGCTGATATGCGACAGTACTAATTTTAAAAATAAAATAGAAATATAGCGGAGTGCCTGGGGCTGGCGTTGCAGTGTAGTTGCCAAGCTTATGCATAAGACGCTAGCAGAAGTGAATGAGAGTAAATGAAATAAAATTTAAGACTTAGAATTAGATACAATAGAATACGATAGAGTATAATTAGATGGTATTAATTAGCTGTAAGTACATTTTTGGAGTGTACATATATATGTGTGTATATGTGTAGGTGTGTGTGTATATATGCGTATACGCACATGTACGTATGTATATGCATATGCGTATGTATATGTGTATATGAGTATATATGAATATGTGTGTGAATAAGTATGTATGTATGTGTGTGTGTGTGTGTGTGTGTGTGCGTGTGAGTATATACGTATTTGTGCGTGGTGCGTGCGTGTTTGGGTGTGTGCACAGAGAGTATGAGTTTCACATGTGTACGCGTGAAATGGAGGCTTACTCGCTATGCTGGGGTATACAGTGTTCTAGGTAATACATTATATTTAATTTACATTTGTATAGTGAAATTAATTGGCTACCACCTGGCAAAGTCGCCAATTGTGGCCAAAATAAATATATTATTATTATTAATTAAGAAGTGTCTTTAACCTTCTGAATAAAATAGAAAATCAGAGATTGGCTGGCGTAAGTTAATTTATTAAACGTATTACACAGTGCCTAGGCGTCTTCGTCGATAAAAATTGAGAGCGGATTGGTGCTGTTTCTTCGTTCCAGGCGAGACTTCTCCTCCCCATTCGCTTCATCCCCGAGCACGGGGGTGGGCCGGCCTACTGCTTGGGCAAGGCTGCAAATACACAGAGCAGCTGTTAAGCGGTCCCTGTTGAATGAGTAATATTTCTGTCTTATTGACAGTCAGCGGCTGCCAGAGGAGGGGCTATGTTATCCAATCAAAAGCTTCAAATTTGTGATAGTGTCACTGCATAGTTGCCTATGCTTATTTCAAAACAATGAAATTACGAAACGAAAGCACGAAACAACTGAAGTGAAATTGAAGTGCGCCGTGCGCCAAGTGGCTAAGAGCGTCATTCGGCGTCATTACTTGTTTGGTTAGGCGTCGTGTGTGCGGCTCTGTGTCGTCAACTGTTATTCACTCTAATTTCAATTTGTCTCTTGCTAGTGCTGCTGCTGTTGTGATCTGATGCAAGAACGACCTCGTGTCTGCCGCCCGAGTAAGTGGCAGCATCGCTCTACTCAGTGTTGCCAGATGTGTTTAGAGGAATTCCGCCATGTTCGTTTCAGTTTCCGCCGAAAATCCGCTGAACTGGTTTTAAATTTCCCGCCTAAATACGCTGAACGTAAAATAAATTCCTTTTTCCATATTTAAATGTATTAATTTATTCTATTAAAAAAATAATTGCGATTGTTTTATATAGTGGCTTTATTGAACCTGCAATTCAATTTTTAGATAATATAGAATGCATTACTTGGGTGAAAATTTGCAAAATTAAAACAATAGATTTCAGATATTATATAATTTATTATATAAATGTTATATTATTTATTCTTGCTAGTAACATGGACTTAAAAATTTTAAAAATGTACATCTGTGCAAAACAACTTATTAATAAAGGTTAACGAAAACTGATTATTTACTAATTTTACTGCTTTACTAACTTTATTAATTTCCGCCGTTTATTCCGTTGTCCGCGAAACTATTTTTTCCGCCGTACGAGTTCAAAATCCGCTGGAAACAGCGGGAATTCCGCCGATATGACAACACTGGCTCTACTTCACTCCCAGCTGTCTAGTACACAGAAGTTCGTATTATGTCACGTAGAGAAAAATTCAGGCAATATAGGTCAATATTTACGTATATTGAACAATAATGGATTTTGTATCATATTGAAATATTGTGCAATACATCGAGTAAATCAAAATGAGTTTCATTTTTATTGTGCAATCTGGAAAATATTCTGTTTTCTGTGGCCAATAATGAGCAATGCTGATTCAAATATAGATTCTCAGTTTTAGAGTGAATATTGACTAAAATGGCTACGGGTACAAATAGGAAAGGTTTCAGGAATAACTGTTTTGAATAACTTTTCCACAGTTCATCAAATAATGTTTCGTCCAGCCAGAGAAAGTTTTGAAAATCACTTGGTTTACTAATTCTTAGTTCAGTTAATAAATTTTGCCTGGTGTATTCATTTCTTTTCTTGAAGCATTCCTTCATTCACCTGAACTTCTTTTTCTACTTTTTTAAACAATAAGTAACGCAATGGCAACATATCTAGCCGATTTTTTATTATTTCACTTACTGTCTGAAGAACTGAAGCGGTGAACCACATTGTTGAGCAAAAATATTGCGTGGTGTTGGTTTGCCCAGCAATATTACAACACAATGTATTGTGTAATATATTAACGTAAATATTGTCCGTCTAGGGCAGACCGCTTCCATCAGTTATATCTATACTAATTAGATGACGTTCTCCACCGAGTAGACCATGGCTTCGGCTCTGTCATATAGTAAGATGCTAACATAGCGATGTGCATACTATTGAGATCAGAACACTTACTGCAAGAGCGTTAACACTTTCTTATAACATATTCTCAAAGATCCAAAGACAATTTTGAATCACCCATTCTCTCACTCGTTCCCTTTTTCGTTCTTCCACTCATTCCCTCACCCATTCACTCACTCATTCTATCAAAGTTCCAAGAGCAATTTTGATTCAGCCCGTACACGACCACACCAAAGCCCATCCCCCCCCCGCTGCATTGACCCCTCCCATTCTCTCATCAATTGTCTCATTCATGTCACTCATCCCCCGCTCGTTTTTTGCATTCATTTTCTTACTTACAATTCTTAACTCCAGAGATCTCAGAGATCCAAAGCCAATTTTGAATCGCCCATTCTCTCGTCAATTGTCTCACTCATTCTCTAAGAGGTCCAAAGCAATTTCGAATCACTAATTTTCTCACTCGTTCTTTCACTCGTACTTTCACTCATTCTATTTAAGTTCCAAGGGCAATTCTGAATCGTCCCGTTTACCATCACCCCCAAGCCCATGCCCCCGCCCGCTGCACTGACCCCTCCTATTCTCTCAGCAATTGTCTCATTTATTGCTGTCACCCACACCCCCGCTCATTTTTTGCATTCATTCTCTTACTTACAATCCCTAAGGCATTATCTCAGAGATCCAAAGCCAACTTTGAATCGCCCATTCTCACATCAATTGTCTCACTCATTCTCTCACTCATCGTCTAAGAGGTCCAAGGCAATTTTGAATCACTAATTTTCTCACTCGTTCTTTCACTCATTCCATCAAAGTTCTAAGGGTATTCTGAATCGACCCGTACTCCCCCAAAGCCCATGCTACCCCCCGCCCCCGCCCGCTGCACTGACCCCTTCTATTCTCTCAGCAATTGTCTCATTCATTCTCTCACTCATCCTCTAAGAGGTCCAAAGCAATTTGAATCACTAATTTTCTCACTCGTACCCTCACTCGTACTTTCCACTCATTCTATTTAAGTTCCTAGGGCAATTTTGAATCGTCCCGTGTACAACCACCCCAAAGCCCTTGCCGCCCCCCGCGCGCGCCCGCTGCACTGACCCCTCCTATGGGGCTGAGGTCGCCCAGCAGCTGTTCGCGCTCGGCGTCGCTGATCTCCAGGCGTCGGGGCGGCGTGCGCGACGCGTTGCAGCTCGGGCAGTCGGAGTGCGGCGACGCGGCCGCGGCCCCGGCCGGCGACATGTGCGGGGGCGGGGACTGAGCGCGGGCGGCGGACGGGCAGCGCGGCGCCAACGGCGGCGGCGACGCGTAACCGCGCCCTGGCAGGCGTTTGCTGATTAAGGCCTCCGGCCCAACGTAACCGTACGACTACATCGCATTCTGGGTCTCATTCCATCACTTGAATTTCAACCAATAACCGCGATTCCTATGCATTTCTGTGACCGTTATTTTGTGACAATGACCTTTGTTTTCTGATGCTTCCCTGTATCGATTTTATACCTTACATATTTGTTTCTTCATATTCATAATTTGGGATTGAAAGTGTTAAACGTAACCCTTTCGATTGAAAAAAATCAATTTTCTAAAAATATCGCTTTTCCAAAGTTTATACTCGAAGAATAATTCAGATACGTTTCAGGGTGATGTGACATTCTGAGTGGGTTTGAAATGTAAATAGGCCCTGCTCGATGCGCAGACGTGTCCTCACTCCCACGCCTACTCCGCTGTCAACCCGGACGGAAAGTCCCGATCGACGGCAGAGTTTCTCGGTTTTTGATATTAATTTAAATAGAAAATCCGTCAATCAGTGAATTTCTGATTCTATATGTGACTGAAGGAGTTGCCACTAGATGTATGCGTATTTCAGTAGTGTTACGCTTTTTAATTTTTGTAAAAACTGCAACGCAACACGTAGATTCATTGTTTACGTTTGCTGTGTGTAGTTTCGTTGTGTTCACCGGTTGCGTTGCAATTGTGTTCTTCACTATGCTCTTCAAGAGAGTATAAGAAAAATTAATTCAATGGTAATCGCTATACTAAAGGAATAGTGAAAGAGGAAAATATAGTGTAGTGCCTCTGACCGAGAGGCCCGAGGTTCCAGTCCCGACGAAATAATTTTCGACATTAGCTAGGTCGAATTCGGTCGATGTCTGGAGCAAATTCTATCTATTGCTGCTCTGGTCGTTAGTTTTCCGTTTCTCCGATCAACAGTAGGTGAATGTCGGAGCAGTGAATGGTCCGCGTGCGATCTTTCCTTTCTCTTCCTTAGCCTATAATTTGCGAACAGCGAGAACACTGTAATTTAGGCGGCGGGGTAGTGAGGTCTACAGGAATTGAAGGGGCATGCGAGATTTTGCCTTTCGTAATACGCTCTTCAAGTCCGTCAGTTCACAAAGTGAGGTTATTTGTATTTGTCTCGAGAAAAGGTAGATTTTCTACTGGGCAATACTTGAGATATCCACCGGGTTTCAACTTCTGTTCATGATAGTGAAAAATAAATCCCCAGGAAAGTGCTGAACTGAAACTAAGCTTTTATCAGCAAATTGAAATAAAATTATTTGTTGATCTGACGACACAATTGAGAAGAAGACAGCAGTATATTTTTTCATCTGAAATCTATCACCAGTATAAATTTGAAATCGATGTCTCAATACCCGATCTTATATAGCATGTTAAGGGTAAAAATTATCACTGTCAATGCACAAGTGGTGAAAAACCTCATAAACAAAGATAACCATTAAACCTTCCTCCTATAATTGATAGGCGACTAATCTTCCACTGGTATTCGGAGATACATTTTCCTTCCGAAACCCAACGGACGATACGTCACCGACGAATCCGAGACATCTCTCACTTATCTGACAAGAGATTTCTCACTATGTCCATAAGCTAACAGTGATCATTTTGGACTCCCTAGTATCTTTGAAGTGACTCAGCACAACATTCTTTGAACCCGAGAAAAGACTTAAGTATCAGGAAGGAGCTCAGAAACATTTCTGAGTGGTATCTATTAGTCAGATGGGAAAGAGGTCGACCCAGAGAGCAATGGCATAATTATTGTTTAATGACAAGCAAAGACGGGGCCTCAGACAGAATAACTGAAATGATAGATCTGACGATGCAATTGAGTAGAAGAGAGCAGTGTCTTTTTTCAATTGAAATCACTCTCCAGTATGGACACAGGTATGTAAAAAAACTAAATAGCATGCTGAGGGTCAAAGATGATAACTGTTAGGATATGGTATAGAGATTGGGATACGAGAGTCAGACACAAGAACGAAAAATATTCGCAACAAGAAGATTCTACCAGGGATTTTCTCTACCAGGGAGACATCTAGAAGACACAGAAAGGTTTAGTAAACCTAAAATAGGATTACCAACCTACTATTTGTTACAGAACTTTGTAACATATTTTCCCAGACATCTTGTGCATTGCCTACAAGGGGTTTAGTAGATCTAAAACCCGATTACCATCATACTATATGCCGATTGAGAGCGACTGAAGTCAGTAATAGGAGACGCCGCGTCCTAGACCGAGATGGGAACGTTTCGGCCGCCATTCTGCGACCTTCCTCAGGGCTCATGAACGGGGAAGGGCACATTGCCGCGAGGAAGGTCACAGAATTTCGGCCGTAACGTCCTTGGCACCAGTGCTTAGGACCGGACAGCCACAATGATCATACTACGTGCTCTTCGATGCTCCGCGTCGCCCCTGCGCGTCGCCCCTGCGCATCGCCCCTGCGCATCGCCCCTGCGCATCGCCCCTGCGCATCGCCCCTGCGCATCGCCCGCGCGCATGCCCACTCCAGGGCGCGGCGTTGCGCGGGCTGCTGGCACTGACGGCGCTGAAGTCGAGCAGCGCGCTCGCTCGCCCGGGGCCATCTGCAGAGCGGCGCGGGGGCGGCGTGCCCGGCGTGCTAGCGTGCAAGGCGAGGGGGCGGGCCGGGGCGAAGGAACGGGCCGAAGGACCGGGCCGAAAGGAGGGGGCGAAGGCGGGGGGCGGGGGCGGGGCGGCCGGCGGCCGGGGCTTCGACCCGAGCAGCTGCTGCTGTGCTGAAGTTGAGGAAGGCCTGGCGCTCCCTGGCTGTCCACTGCCAGGCGCCGCCGCGCGCCGCCCACCGGCGCCGTCACAGGCCGTTGCGCGCAAACGCGCAGGAAGAACCGTCAATAATTCATTATTGCACCCTTGCACGCTATATTGAACGAATGAGAGATTGAAAGATTGGAGAGAATTAATTAAGATTGAGAGATTAAAAAGATTGAGAGATTAAAAGATTGAAGAGATTAAAAGATTTGAGAAGTTAAAAGATTGAAGACATAAAGATTGAGAGATTAAAAGATTGAGAGATTAAAAGATTGAGAGATTAAAAGATTGAGAGATTAAAAGATTGAGAGATTGATATATTGAAAGATTGAAAAATTGACAAATTGAATGACTAAAAGATTGAATGATTGGAAGATTGAATGATCGAACGATTGAACCATTTAATGATTCAATAACATTTATACACACGTCAGACCGGCAAAGGTTACTCAGGGCATGAACTGATACCACACTAGCGCCTCTGACTGGAAGGTCTTGGAATCCCGACTGTGGCGGGATTTTCGACACTAGCTAGATACCTAGGCTAAATTTAGTCTCTGTCTTCATGAATATTCTAGGGAGCGGCTGCTCCGATTGACAATTTGCGTGGCTTCTCCGCTCAATACAAATGAACGGCGGAGCAGTACCTTAACATCTCGAACAGTGAGCAATCGTTCGTTTCTCTTTATTTTCCTATCCTCACACCTAACTTACCAGCACACTTGCACGCACTACATTACCACATATGTCGGGGAAATCAGGCAGGAGCTTTCAGAATTTTCCTGCTAGTGCGGTGCCCCGCTGGTGGGAAATACTTAGGGAAAATCTTCACTCACTGACATAGATCAGCGCTGGATCTCGCTAGCCAGCGGGGGATAAGCACCACCAACTTTCGCGATGAAAACAGAACATGCACTACACTTACGGAAATAATTACCTTAGCAGTTAACGCGCCTGGAATAACTATCATTTAATCAATCAATTGGATGTTTCAGCTACTCTGGTCATTAGAACTGGTAGTGTAGTGACGTTTTATCCTGAGGGATGGCAGTGTTCCTCGCCTGGATGGTGAGTTCCAGTGTCCACGTACACGGCGGCTTGGGGAGGCTTTCTCCTCCAGATATCGTCCCCCATGAAGGCACCTCTCAACCTAGACATGCTCCTGCATGTCTAGGCACTGGTACACTACCTATGCTCCCAACATGTGCGGTAATGTAGTGCATAAAAGTGTAACTGTGTTTAAGTAAGGGAAGAGAATAGATTGGGGAAGAGGAAGGAAAGGTCGCGCGTAGTCCGTGGTTTTTTTGTTACGGTATTGCTCCGGCATTCGCCCGGCATTTTAAAAATACAAAATTGAAGATTGTGGTTTTAGACTCTTAACAACTTGTTCAAAATGTGTCCTCTTTATTTAAGTTTCTTCTTATTTTATTTAGTTTATTTCTTTTATTTGTCCTTTTTGTTACAATTCTAGAATCTTGCAAACTCCTATTTTTTTGTCCTTTTTTACATTCCTGTATGAAAAGCAGTCAATTTTAAATCTGTTTATGATTAACCCTTCTACTGTTCTGCACCCCCCTTCTCCCACAACTGGTAGGCTTCCTCCTCTTCCATTCCAAAAGATGGCTGCCACCTAGCTGTACCCAGCACGTTTTGAAATTTTCATATTTTCCGGGCATTTCCGGGAACATTTATAAGTGATTCACGTTGCTTGGGCAGTACGTATTTTCAATTTTATTTATTTGATATCATTTATTTGTTTTTCCCACTAAATTCACTGTATTTCCTTTTGTTCAACTTATGTTAATGTTTCAATTTTTTCCGCTTTGCTAAAGTACCACTGAGGATGGGAGAAGTGTTTCCCGAACGTTAACTGATGGTAATAATTAATAAAATTAATAAACTTTTTGTAGACGATTATTTCATTTACCATTTTATGGATTACCACAAGATATCTGCAACCACAACGGAAATTAGTAATAGTATAGTTTCAGCAACATTCACTCTCTACCCAATGCAGTGGTCTTCATCTGACACATTAGTGTCTTTGCTGATTGTTGGCAATACAGTACCTGAAAACAGCACGCTTTGGTACGTCCCGAACTTGACGTAGGCAGGTAAGGAATCGGTCTTCGGCGAGGGGTTGTATCTCTGTGAAGGAATGAATAGACAGATTTGAAGAAACTCTTATACGCGAATACAGATTACACAGATTTATCAGATTAAACAGAATTAATGTTACAAACTTTTAGGTCACTTAAGAGGTCGAAATAACTTTTGCTGACGAACTTAAATCGGCTTAGTTGGCACTGGGGTCAACTTGGCAACTGATGCCACTGCAGTGCCTCTGACTGGAAGGTTCTAGGTTCGATTTCCGACGGTGGCAGAATTTTCGATCCCAGATAGATATCTGGGCCTAATTCATGGGCTGTCTGGAGGAGAATTCTGACTGATCTGACCGGTAGTTTTCCGCGGTTTCTCCGATCAACACCAGGTTAATGCCGGAGCACTACCTAGCAAACGGGCCATGGTCATAGCAAGATTATTCCTTCCTGGTCCTATCGTCACCCCTTATTTACACACACTTCAAATGTCACCCCTTATTTACACACACTTCAAATGTCACCCCTTATTTACACACACTTGAAAATGCACTACACTATCAAACATGACGGGAGATTAGAGCTTGTCCCGGCTGGAACGGAGCCCCACTGCATTTCGTTTGAACTGAAAGACTTCATCATAAATTAATTATGATATTGTTTAAACTGAAAGAATTAATTAAGGAAGGAAAACTGAGAGAATTAACTGGAAATTACTTAAGAATCAGTTATGCTATTGTTTAAACTGAAAAGATTAATTGGTACGTACAAAGATGACGTCTCACGGGAGCTTCCTAGGTCCATTAGGCCGCTCATGTCCAGCCTGAAAGCACCAGAGATGGTTCTGCATCAGTGTATTGCGTGGGTCAGACTAAATGTTACAAACTTCTAGAGCAAGTGGGCAATGATCACTTTCTGCTGTTGGTGGGAAATCTCATTTAAAGAAGTTATTCATAGCGTGCGTCCCTCTACGGTTGGCAGCTCAATCTACTCTGACGTTTGGCAGGTTATAACGTAGTCATTTCCTCATTTGTTCATTTCGTAAACTTCGCTTCGTAGCGAGGGAAACTAGTTGTTGAAAAAGTATGTATGTATTTGGCATGTTAGGGTTGGACTAATCCGACTTTCGCCAGCCTACGGTGTTTCCAGCACTGGGTCCCGTTTTTATTTATTATCCTCCAGGATTAAGGGAAACTAGTGGTGTGCATGACGTAATACCATTACCGTATCTATCATTCTTGACCTGCATGAGCTTTCCTTTCGTCACCCAGTAATAAAAACTTAAACGACTGCATTAGAAAGCTACATCAGTAGCATTATTAGCATTAGAAAGCTCTATTTTACCCCCGTATCCGAGATCTCGGAATCGAACCCGGGATTGCACCACGGAAAGCTAGCATTCTGTCCACCTGAGGGGCAGTTGTTGAAAATAATCAAAATGCTTAAGATACCGATACGAGTTGGATAGAAGCTTCTGAGATGCATGCGATATGAATTATCATCATATTCTAATATGAATGTATCCACAAGAAGTGGAGTGTTTATTGAAATTAATGCATGACTGCAATAAGATTGTAGGATGTTTTTTCAAATTTATTTTTTCCTCTTCAATTCGATCTAATTTTTTAATGTGCTGAAATTAAAATATAGTACAATCATTTAAAGGCAATATGCCATCAGTTAAATTTCAGATAAATAAAAATACACATATTTTCTTGTAAATTCAATAAACAATCGCGATTCTCTTAATGAAATCGAAAAAGTGATTATATACTCTCCTACATCCACTAGAGGTTTGCTTATGCATTTTGAACCACTGTAGCTATTCAACGTTATCAATAATCTATGATTCAAAACAAAAATCTAAATACAATTCTTACTTATCATGCCTTATTACATTAATTTTTTGCAGCGAATAACAATCAAGCTAAATTGTATTAAATAGCAATACACACTATGTTTCGTTTAGTACATGTACACAACAATTATATACAAGTAATAATTAAATATTATTATCATACTATCGTAGAAAACATGTTTTATGTTTTGAGACGCATTAAAACACGTCTGTTTGACAACTCTCCAAGAATGTTCTAGAAGGTTTGGGGAAATATTCAGTTCCTCACCAATAAGTCGAGCCGTGTCGAATGACACTGAAGCTGAATGGCGTACCGGAAGAGTTCGAACCAAAAACAAGAGACTGTCACAAAGAGGTTACCTTATTTGTATAGGTACGATAATCTACGCCATACATTTTCAAATAATTCTAAAAACCAATTTTAATGGAACTATATCCTTAGGTAGTCCAAGATAGATGGGCATAATTTGTTTATTACATTACGCACTTATATTTACATCATGTAAGCAATGCTGTATCAAAACAGAATTCAGAGGCTGATATTTTAGCCTAAAAACAGTTTTGTATAAAATTATCATAAGCTGATGTACCTGATGAAACAGACATGTCGGACTCTGAAAGTTGTAATTTATACTACTTGTTATAAATACAAGTGCATAATGTAATAAAAATATGATGCCCTTCTTTGATTTTCTATAAAAATAAGGATACAATAACCTATTGATTTCAGACAGACGGTCACAAGAAAACCCCTAATTAATACTAAAAATAATTAACATATTATGTTACTTACGATATGTTTAAAGATGATTTAGATGCTGGAATTTTTATTGACATACTCAGACGTCTGCGAAAAGAATTAAAAACATCAATTCAAAATCGGTTCAAAAAACAGAATGAGTCGCGTCAAGCTTATTTGGTTGTTGGGTTGGTACATGATATGGTTATTGAAACCCACGCCAAAAAAAGAACAATAGCTCCTTGAGTGTCAGTACGTTTTTTTTATATCTATCACTAACGCCCTTCCAAGAATGGAGTAGAAAATTGGAACCTGGGGTCTAAGAAGTACGCAAGAAAAAAGGGAGAGACTAAGGGAGGTAGAATGAAGTAGGGTCAAGATGAAGAGATGAGGAAAAATAGAAAGAAGAAAAGAACTAACAGTGCTGCAACAACACCTACTACTTTCTCGCTTTATTTCTGACTTTGGTAATTTTCAAAAATTCAGAGAGGTCAATGAAAGTCACTCATGCACCGTTCTCTTAAGCGACATTTACGCTATCCGAATTCAAAATAAAGTTAAAAAATTAGGAGACTTTTTTGTAGAAAAGTTTGAAAATGTTGACATTTCATGCAAAGTACCCCTCACAATCAAAATATTCGTTTCGAAATCGCAGGACCTCTAGTTCGTTAAGATCGATTACACAATATCAATTTTAGAGAAAATCATCTAAACGGTTTAGGCACTAGCGTTGATCCCTCATAGTCATTTTGCTGTCAAGCTATTTTTCGGTATCAAGAAACCACAAAACATTGAATATAGTTACACGACATGTTAGGGTTAAGTTTCTAAATATGTAAACAAAATTCATTCCCTTTTTCGTTACCAAGACTCTACAAAAGTTTATCTGCCGTTAATTCACCCATTTCCGTCGCACGATTACACTACTTTATCTTATCTATGAAGTAAGGCGAGAAAGTAAAACGTAGTAGATGAAAAAGGAGGCGAAAAGGAACGAAGAAGAGGATGATGAAAAAACATGTGAAGAAGAGGATGGTGAAGAGCAAGCGGTGGAAGATGAAAATGAGAATATAGGAGAACATGAAGAGGAACGAGCAGATGAAGAAGAGGGAGGAGAAGAAGAGAAAGGAGATAAAGAGGCAGTAGGATGAAGTGTAGGGGAGAAATAAGATGATGATGTTAAAGTCGATGAAGCGGAACGAGTAGATGAAGAAGAGGAAGAAATAGAAGAGAAAGAAGGTGAAGGGGAATTAGGCGATGAAGAGGAGGCGAGGAATAAGTTGAAGAGAGTGTAGAAGAACATGAAGAGGAACGAGTAGATGAAGAAGAGGGAGGAGTAGTTGAAGAGGAAGAAGGAGATGAAGAAAGGGACGTAGGTGATGACGAGGAAGGAAGGGAGGAAGATGAAGATGTAGAAGAACGTGAAGAGGAAAAAGCAGATGCAGAAGGGAAGTAGTCAGTGAAGAGAGAAGGGGAGAGGAAGAAGATGAGAAGGATCTTGAAGAGAAAGAAGTCGATGAAGAAGGGGAAGTGTGCGGGGAGGAGGGGAGGAAACGGCACCTACCAACCTGGGGGTGCCGGAGCGGGGAGACCGTGATGGTCCAGCGGCGCCTGGGTCGAAGCGGGGGATCCGCGGCGGAGCAGAGGAGATCGGGCTGAGTGGCGGCCCATAGTTGGCCTCTGGGGGCGACCATGGACCCGCCTGCCGCAAGGCAAAACGCATTCCCAAATCACCCATACGAAAGGACGCTCACAATTCAATCACTCAGCACACAGTATGTCTTAGAACAAATGTTACAAACTTCTAGTGTATGTAGCGAGGATGATCTTTCTTTGCCACTGTTGGTAAATATCAGCTATCCGGTGATCCGCGCCACAGCCGGTCGAGCTAACGTTTCGACCATCATGTTGTGGCTGTGCAGGACAATACAGCTCTGAATAAGGTCACAAGATGATGGCCGAAACGTCAGCTCGACCGATTTAGAAGTGGCTCATCCCAGACAGCCTAGTATCTTACAAACCTCTAGGTTGTGTAGGGGGATCGAAGATGATCACATTTTGTCAATGAATACGTAAAAAGAAATTTTATACGAAGAAGGAACACATGTGGCTTTTGCCTCTCATTAAAATGCAATTTATCATGTACTGGTTTTTAAGGCCATTATTAGGATGCAACTTATCAAGTACTGGTGTTTGGCAGACCGTGCTCAAATGTAGTCAAAGTGATATTTTATAACTGACAAACAAATAAAGGATGAGTTGTCTACCAATAGAGGAAAAGATGTCACATATGTTCAGTGTGTAACTTTATCAATTGGTATTTACCAACAGTGGCAAAGAAATATCATCCTCCCTACATACACTAGAAGTTTGTAACATGTTTTTATTGCTTGTTTAGACAGAGGGATATGCTAGATAGGGAAGCCTATGTTGCCAAAACTATGAGTGAAAGTCGTAGAACAAGGGCATGTGATAGAGCACCCGCGAACACGTGGCAGAGAAATAAAGAGTTGCACGGTGACCGATTTGGTGGCAGAGTTAAAAAATTCTACAACTTGCTTAATACCTGCAACATACATGTAGGCATCCCGCTCAACAGCAAAGTGAATTAAAGTGTCAAGGTCGCGTTTCCTCACGTGACCTTTCACGCAAGTGTGTGCTAATTGTACACAGTGCTTCTCAAAAGTCGGAGAAATTATGTTTGTAACTACACTTTATTTGTGGCAATACATTGAGTTTAAAGGACACAACAGCGATTTGCGATTACACGATGCGATGAAACGTAAAAATATGAGTTCGTTGCGAGGGTATGTGTTTCCGTAGGGTTGGCAGTACCTGCTGGCGCAGCGGTGAGGATGCGAGTGGAGGCCTGAAGCCTCCGCAAGTTGGTGAACATCCCCCGCCCTGGAAAGAATTAGAATACATCCGTGAGGAATGACTGAGCCCTTTAAGTTTTTAGATCTATATTTCGATTTACAATAAACGAAAAAGCGGACCAATCTGTACGTTTAGATACGTTAAATATAATAGCGACTTCTCAGGTGAACGAAGTTAAGTTCCACTTCACTGACAATATAAATGTGAGAAATAAAAATGAACTTCAAATAACGTCTGCTTTTTAACCTCGACGGTTATTATCCCTTCTTTTTCCCTTTGATGATTCTCTTATGCTCGCTTATTACTGGTCCAAGAAGAGCAATCTGCATTTCCTTGTTCTGGTACATGAGGCGGGGCGTTTGAAAGTCTTTGTCTTCATTTTCTTTATACGTAGCTTGCCGTTCTAGAAGAGATCTCATGACTGTTACTTTGGCAACCACTACCCACTTTTTGAGGAGCAGATCCGAACTCTTCACCCGAAGCCAGAATGATTCATCTACTTACTTAACGTCAAAACAGTTAAAAACTACGTGATGTACTATAGGACAAAGTGCAATATGTGGTTTGTTGAGCTCTGATATATCTGTTCCAACTCATATACTCATTAAGTTGGATTATAAATACACGTAGCAACGATGATTTTTGGAAAGAATTATTATGAACAAGTTCGGTCCCGTGAAATAAAAAATTATTTGCAAAGTCAAATCAGCTACACATGTAGGCTATTATCCGTACTGCTTTGCCCCTATGTAGGCAATAGGCCTATGTTATAATACAAATCACGAAATCAAATTTAGTTAGTGTTAGAAATCTAGCAAAATGCGAACTCAATAAAACATACGCAAATAATGCGAAGCTGAGGCAAAAAGTTGGCATATAAGAATTAGAATAGTTTATATACTTTACATGGTGCTGTGACCACACGTACCGACTGAGGTGTCCTTGAACCCTGCGCCATTGTTATCCTCTTTGGTTACTTAATGGCCGGTGTCGCCGTCTGCATCTGGCAAACAGAAGAAAGATACAACAGATTATGTTTCGAGCAGTCAGCTTTTGTAATACAAATATATACGAAGACAAAGAATGATGTTTCTTTGCAAGCCACGAAATTATTTCATAGTCTCCATTTCCATTCTTCTTATATTAATTCATTTGTATATTGCAAAACATTTCATGGATACCACCAAGTATTAATTAGTTTCCAAAGCAACGAATTCTGCTCATTTGAGTGCCTCATGTTGCGAATTGGAATTTTCTCTCATTATATTGGCAAACTCTAACCGTTTATATTCAGATTCTCTATCAAAGTATTAAACTATATTGTAAATTACTGTTAACTAAATGAAACACTAACCTACACATTTCAGATTGTATGAATGGGTGAAAACCAGAACGATAGATGTCACATTTTATACATTCAGAGAAATATGTTTATTTAAGTCAATATTACTGTAAAGTCGGTACGATTTGTTTCATCATTAATACCACGAAACTTTTAATTGTTGATTAAAACCATGAAAAAGCATTGCCACTGAAATGTAGTCTAAAATAAAAACTTTTTTCAAAAAAATTAAAATGTCACTTATTGTATGAATGTGTGAAAACCAAAACGCTATATGGAAATTTTCATTTAAGTAACAGTAATTTACAAAATAGTTTAATACTTGGATAAAAAATCGGAATATAAACGGTTAGCGTTTGAAAATATATTGAGAGAAAATTACAATTTACGAGAATTGCCCACTCTGTATGCAGACGAGAAAAACGAAAGAACGAAATTTTTCAAATATATTTGGGAAAAACATTAGGTAAATAGAAGTTAGGAGGTAAAGTTTGGCTTAAATGTTGTAGGTAAGAATACAAATTATTTTAAAAATGTATCTGGAAATATGTTTCAACGTAGCCCCATACAAAGCAAATTAAGCTCGAAATTAAATGAGATACAAACATGCTGAAAATACAACTTAGATAAGACAGGGCTTGTAAGATTGAGGGCTCTCCTAGAATACAGTTGTACAATAACCAAGGGGACTGATCACTGCCGCAACTACAGTTCTCACATAGAGTGGTAAATAACATTGGTCTTCTACGCTGGCCTACGCTGGAATTGCGTACGTAGCCAGGCTGAAGTATTGCCCACAACTGCAACAATTCGACCGGCACAAGCCACAAGAACTCGCAAGTCTGTAGTTTAGGATTTTGTGGAAGGTCTGCCACAAGCCAGACAAGAATAGTAGGCATCAATACGGAATGAAAACAAACCCAGAATGTTGAATTTGGACCATTTCTTCGCTGTGGTATATAAAGAGCATTATTTCCAAAAACACTCCATTGGATATCATTCTTGAAAGGGATGCAAACCACCACTTTGTTAAGGAGACATTCTTAACTGAAAATTGCTACCTGTGCAAGTAACATTTGGTTCATAATTAAACGCCTCACAACGAATCACAGAAATATAATATAAAAACATCTGTAAACAAAACGAAAGTGACAACCTGTGTAGGAAAAAAGGTCAGGATAGACCATAAATAGACTTAAATGAACAAAGCATACCAGTTTTCCGTTTTAAATTTTTGGAGTCTGATATCACACGACAATGATACCGAAATTGAAATAAAACTTAATAAATTTAATGTTATCTGTGGAACTATTAGAAAAAACATGAAGAGAAACTTTGTCAGTTAAACTTTTGGTAGCCCCCCATTCCTCAACAGTTCCTGAAACTGCGTGCACCCCTTCCCCCAAATGGCTTAAGCAGGATACAGTAATCGGAAATGAATTTTTAAATATATATTAAGAGTTGAAAATGGGAAATCACAAACCGAAATGAAAAGATCTGGCAAAAAAATGTTTGACTTGGCCGTCAATGAAAGTTGCCCGAAGGCTCAAGAGTCACAGGGTACATCAGTTTTGGAAAAAAATGAGATGTGGATCAAACATGTCAGCCGGTTAAATAATTTAGTCCCCGAATAAAGAAAAAGAAAAAGAGGACGAGGAAACGAAGACATTGGATCACGGCTATCACTTATGATTGATTGTTAGTGATCCCACGCGCGTAAACTACTACGTTCATTAGTCCCGTAATGTAAGTGTAGTGCATGATTTTGCTCGAGATGTAGCGGTGATTTTCCACCGCTGTATAGTGAGTTTCGGCACCAACCTACCTGGGTTTGCCCTACTAGATATCTCCCCCACTAGGGCGTACAGCCCCAGCTGGGACCAGCTCTTATGTTCCTGAGCGTTCTCCTGGCAGGATAGACCGTGTTAGTGTAAGGGGTGGGGATAGGACAAGAAAGGAGAAGGAAAGATCGCACGCGGTCCGTGGCCCGTTTGTTGGGTACTGCTCCGGCATTCGCCTGGTGTGTTTATGGGGGGGAAAAGCTGAAAACAACAGACCAGAGCAGCCGATCGCTAGAATTCTCCTCCAGACAGCTACTGAACTCGACCTAACAATGCAGCTAGTGTCGAAAACCCTGCCAACTGTCGGTAGTCGAACATAGAACCTCCTGATCAGAGCATTCGTCCGCTGCGATGTTACGCCACCCACCTACACAAAGCAGTAAAACGCAAATGCATGCGGACTGAAAAAACAAACAACAAAAACCACACATCGACTTTCGGCTTCGCCAATAAAATGGAGTCGGTCAATGTATGGAGGTGACTGCGAGCTACCCCGAGTGAAGTGCGCCGAAAGGAAACAGTTGACGAATGAAGGAATAGTTTTTGGCAACGCTGTGGACTGTTGGTGCATTTAGTGGGACATCTGGTGATTGATAACTTTGCTTGTTCTTTTGGTATACGATTTTCTGAACTTCTAGTTGACTACTTTGATTATAGATAGTTGTATTACAGATTGTATTGTATCATAGTTTGTATTGTATTGTAGAGATTGTGTTGTATTATAGATACAATAAATTTGGTGTTAGTTACGATCTGTCTGCTTGAATAATGTCCCTCATTCCTGGATACATAACGGGAATTACTACATTTCTGGCATCTCTATATCATTATTTTTTTTATATTTACATGGGATATATTTTACTGATAAATAAAATATACTACAAAGATAATTAAATAATAGCTTTAATAAGTACAGGTAACAAACCAAAATGGTTTTATGCCCAACTATTTACACGGTTGCCAGATCTGGAAGGTCTCTTCCCCAAATGTAAAACAAATTCCTTAGTTTACTGGGTTTGACAAATATGTTTAAATTAATGTAAAAATTTATTGTAATTAATTATTCAGCTCATTATAATTACAAGTTATTATTTTTGCATAAAATAATAGTATTCTCTTATGATATTAGATGTTTCTAAAGCGATGTAAATTGAGAAAAATTCAAGAATTCCCAATTGTAAGGGGTTAGGATATGGCAAGGAAAAGGAAAGACAGATCGCGCGCGGTCCATAGCCGGTTTGTTAGCAAACTGCTCCGGCATTCGCCTGGTGTTGATCGGAGAAACCATAGAATTCTACCGATCAAAGCAATAGCCACTCGACTTGACCCCCTCCCGCTATTGACGGGAGGGCTTCTGATTGGCCAGCTGTTTGAGCTAATCTCAGCCCACCTCAACTATATATAAACCCAAGCGCTGACCACTCCGGCGCAGAACGAAGTTCTACGGCTCATAGCACACCCTCCATTTCTGAAAGGGTTGAAAGAGAGGAAGGAACTTTATATCGAGTCCTTCACTCAATGCTTGAGACGGATTTCGTGTAACGAAGCCTATAAATCCTTTCAAACCAACGAAGCTCCGGCAACGCTAAAACAATTAGCTCGATACGTCTGCACTGTAGGACAAAGTAGACAAGAACTCCCCTACTCTGAGGGTGTGCAACACAAAAGCCGATTTGGTTACTGACTAAGGTCTCACGCGAACCCACATCAGTCACTTACACATAGCAGTAAAACACGAAATGCGTGCGAACTGCAACACCAAAACCACACAGACCTTCTGCTAAGTCGGCAAAATCCGGCGCCCTGAGGAAGACCACGAGAATATGGTCGAAACGTCAGCAACCCAGGCTTCAACGCGGCGTCACCCAGGCAGCAAAGATCCCGACTCTGGCCGCGAAAGCCTACGACTTCACTCTCTGGGTTAGATATTTAGGTTAGGCTTCTGTGTGTGATTCATGTTCCTACTTCTCTCGCACACATATTACCCCCTGTGCGTCTACCCTATCGGGTCTCACATTCGACTTTCCACGCGCTCGGAAACACGAAATAATCAATGAATCTCTATTTGCGTCTCGGCGACCACTTACTTCATTGCTTGCAACTCATCTTCGCCCGCGCTCATTTCTCCCGCACCGGCTGCAGCATTTGAAGCAGCGTCAGCCACTGGCAAGCGCTCTGGATGGCCCCATGGTGAGCGCCGGTAGAAGAAATCCGAACACCGTGACTCGTTGCCAGGCAACGACTTCGTTGCATCTCTGGGCAACGCGGTATTGGAACTGATTAACCAACTGGCCGACAATCATATTCAGTCATCAAAATATATCAATATATCCTAGCTCATTTATAACTGAACTAGCCTGATGAAACACTATCAGTTAATAGAATGTTCAAACCCAATCGATACGTTTTTTGATCATAAAAATTATGTGCGGTAAAGCAATATCTAAAGATTACAAAGGTTGAAATTCCATAACACAGTTACTTGCAGTTGCGAAGCAACCACTACTGTAATTTCTTGGTAATTTGATGTAATCCTTTATGAAATGGTATGAGGAATATGTTGTTTAATAGTTGCTTGTACTCGTATGAAAATTATTTGGGTTCATTTTACGAGTAGATACGAGGTTAAAAATACAACTTTAAGTATTGTATTAAAAAATAAAGCAATAAAATGAAAGAGCGGTGATAAAAAATATTGAAAATATTCTGACGAATGGCCCCCCCATTTAGTAATTACCAAAATCGCCTGTTAGGGACCTCGCAGATATCGTGTTCTTGCGAGTTTGTTATACCTCAAGGCAGTGAGACCTTTTGGGGGGTTAAGAGCAAATCCAGTAACAAGAACAGAAATCAGTTAAACAGGGTTTAATAGTCTTAAAACCCCCTTGCTTAAAAAAAATCACACAATTCTTACAAACAATTTCAAGAAAAATTTTGAAGCATTTTTTGAGAAAATTTTGAAAATGTCCCAGGGGTTTCATATAAGGTACATATCCCCAAAAATTAAATAAAGTTTTTCAAAATCACAGAGTTTTGAATGAGTCCAAATCGACAGTTTTTTTAGTTACGACTGACGGACAGTCGGTCAGCCGGACGGACAGACACAGGTAGACAGACGGACGTTTTAAAAAAAACTTTTTCCATATCAGGGGACCCTAAAACGTGTATTTCCGATGAAATCTCAAATCCCATTTTCCGCAGAATTACACAACTTGAAAAAATAATATTGGTGGCTAGATACAATGAAACATCATTAATTTGAAATAAAAACACGTAAAATTGGATTATTACACTAATGCAAAATTATTTTTTTCTCATTAGCATTTAGAGTCATTTCACCAAAAGTTCCAACAACTTCGATCACAGGAACACATCCTACACTGGCATTCAGATCCTACTATAATTGTATAGTCAGAGGCCCCTGCAGTGTTTACGCATTGTTGCAATGTCTTATATAATGTTTTTTGTTTCTTCTTTTTCCCTTCCAGTGAAGCGTAAGCTCCTATAATATTCGGGTGAGATATGCCAGTCCTCAGCTTTATGTCACAATCCGCTCTGATATCCATGAGTATGAGATTATTTTGTTATTCCATTTTGTATGCACTAATAACCAATGTGATATTACTTTTTCATTGAAAATATACATTGCTGGATAAGTATAGTTCTAGCATTTGGCAGAAATTTTACAATTTAAAAAATGCGTGCGTGGCGTCCGTTTATTTGGACTTGCAAATCTCGTTCTCATGTGAAGTCATTATTCTCTTATTTTTAGCCTTTTCCTGAAAACTTCGTGCAAGCCTTTGTAATACCTATAAATACAAGTTATGGTTGCTATTGCAATGAGTCATTCAGACTCACTTCACTGCTCGGCCCTCGCGTCACGCTGAATCAACATATTTCTAGGCAAAGAGTGCATCTTTGCACATTCGCCACGCGCAGCTGCGTGCGCGCCGCGAACCGAGAATTTCACAGCCAGCGTCCGTCCCCGAAAGGCACCATTCTATCCATTTGTATAGCAGTAGGTGACGGACAACCAAAACTGTTACATGAAGAGGGGAGAACAGCCCACCATAAATGACTAAGCGACTATAAATCACATGCCAAAGAAGACTAGCCCATGGGAAGCTTCGCGACGTGATAGGTCGGGCACTTTTTTAAAGGGGTGGGGACAGAAAATCGCTGGAGCACAAGGCGCTAGAAGGTGGTCACACTTAGAAAAAGACTGTTGAGGCGAGCGGTTGGCTCAGGGAGGTTGGCTTCTCCCTTCGAGATTCAACGACGATTATAGCTATACGGAAGCTGTCGATAGTCTTCAGCCATTATCTTCCCGCATCGGAATGCAGTGCGGATGCCGGTCTAGAACGGTTAGCGTAACACCCACAAAGTACACAACAGGGTGTGCAGACTAAATATTCGGCTGCCAAACATAGTACGCGGTCCAGGCGACGTATGACGACCTGTGACCCGCGCATGTTCACCGTTGCTGTTCCAATCCCGCGGACGGCCGTGGAAGATCTGCCCAGCCAGGCGACGTGTTCCTGCCGACTACAGGAGATGTCCATGGTTCTCCAACGGGTCATCTGCTGCCACCGGCCTATATCTGACGTGTAATCCTTCGGAGTGACTTATCAGAAATTCATTCATCCATTCCCGTAAGTGTTCATGTTCATCTAGTTAACAGCCAGAGTAAAGCCCTAAAGGGAATATTATATAAAAGAGGACTTACTATACCAATAAACGTGTCCCCGCGATTTTGGTTGGGTGGCCACACAAGAAAAATTTGCATTATTTAGTAGCTAGTAAGCAAATGCAATCCATTCAACCCAGGGCGCTCATCCCTGCAGATGTCTCATGGCCGGTACCCAGATCACGGGTAGGCATACGCTTGGCGCCCTCCCTAATAAATTTAGCGCGTGCTCCTGGTGCCTTGAAACAACCGTCGCACCTTCAGTGTGACGGCAGCTCCTCCCCTATGATAGTGGGATTCACAGCGGCACGGCAAAAATTGTGTCGCGTGGTCCATTACACTATAATAATGCAGGCAAAGATGAAATAATATCAACCATTACAACAAAAATAATATTAACAATTACAAAAATCCCAATAAAAGTGTTAGTAAGAACTGGGGAATGATGTTCTTTTTAAGAAGTCTAAGCATTGTTAGAGCAAAAGGAATCTAAGGAAACTAAAAGGTGTGCTCTTGAAAGTTCTAAAGAGTTTTTTTGCACACATCATAAAATGAATCTTTAGCCTGCTTTTTTTACGCAATTCCACTGTACCTGACAGAACAAATGTGATTGGTAATTTTCTTTCTTCTTAATCCTTGGCACGTACTGTTCACTATAAACTTTAATCTCGTCTGCGTTTAATCTGTTGAAAGCTGCGACGTCGGTGACCGCAAATCAACACGTTCATTATAGACTAGAATATACACCCCATGCACTCCACTGGCGCAACAAGAGTCCCCTATGCATAGTGTCTGGCAGGAGAGACCGCAATTATTAGCAGTGAACTGCAGGTGGTTGACCTGTGGTATTAGTCGTCCCCTTGCAGATCACCTTTTTTTGATAGCGTTTCGAAGGACCAATCTACCTGTGGGGCTGGTAGATGAGCCGTTTTCTCCTGTAATTGGTTAGGTACACGAGGATTGCTGCTATTTTGGGGGAAATCGGAGGCGGGCGGGGTTGCGACCCCTCGCCTACTGAGCAGGCGCGTAGCGAGACAGCTGCCCTCCATGGCCAGGCGACAGGATTGCGCGACCAACACAAGCTCCAAACGCAAACATTACGCCAGCACGATGAACACAATGACATTGGTAGTGCTGTATTCATATGCATCGATATGCATGTTGAAAATTGTACAGTACGTTGGTAAGAATTAGCATAACCGGTTGATGGCAGAATGACTTAATTACCGAGATAGATATCACGCACAATTCAGACATTAAGTACAGTTATTACTCGCACAACATTTATTGAACGATGAATTGAAGAATTGCGGGGAGAGTGGGGTTATTAGCTTCGAATTCCGCCACTAGATTTTATGAAGAAATGCCAATCGCCGGAGAATCAGTCAGATATTCGTAACTTTCTCAATAATTTGCGTTCTAACTTTCTCAGGAGTTCGAGATATCTCATGTAATGGAGATATCTGCTTCATTTATTTACAATTTTGGAGAAAAAAACCGAAAAGAATGTCTCGTCTTCAACAAAAAATAGTTTATATTTCGCACCAGAGAAAATGTGTTTGGAATGTTGTCATCGGTGCTCGCTGCGAGCTTTTGCCTTCAACTGTCCCAGAGAGGGGGAAGCAAGGTCATCGTTCAAGAAAACTTGCGCGATTAATACCAACATGTACGGAGCAGGCATGACATTGCACTTATTACACAAACGGTTCGTGGGTAATTGTTGTTGATGGCACGATGACAGTTCAGATTTATGAAATACGTCGCGTACGGAACGAGTTAACCACTTGTCACAAACAGTTTGCAGAAAGTTAATGTTAATATCACTGTTCAATGTAATAGCACAACATTGAACACACGTCGATGAACCGAGAATTAACTGATAATTAACAGAAAAAGTGCAGAGCGCCACCAGCGCCTGTGTCTTGTATGAGTGCCGGGGGTGACAGACTTTGCGGCGACGAGCAGAGATCAGATAATCGCCTGTTGGCGTCACGTATCCTTCTCTGCCAATGAGAGTGACAGTTTTATAATTTGATGCGTTTGGAAATAAGGTAACTTTGACTTGTAATTAAAATAGATTATATGACCGTAAAATATTTTAAAGGTTAGGAATTATAATATGTATTGTGTGATTGAAACATTAAATATGGGTGGTGGAATGTTCTTGAAAAGACTGCCGTGCAGGGCATGCCAATACCTGTGGGCATACTCCAAGAGAAGACCGGATGAACACGTGTTCGAAGCGAGTGGGTTGCTGAGAATCGCAAGCGTTGTAATCTCAAGCCGTTGTGAAAGATCTGGATGAACGTGTTGGAATACATAGATTTTCACATTTGAATTGCAATGAAATTGTAGCAAACTCGAAATTATGTGTGTGTAGATTTAGCAAGATGTGCATGTAGATTTAATGTAAAATGCATTTAAAACATACAAATAAACAACTTGCTTCTCCTAACATTGTCCTCCGAAGTGAATGGCAGATATCTCGAAAATTATAAGTAAAAAATTATTTTAGAGTTGATTCATAATATATTAACACTATTGCTAGCAAATATTTTTTTCAAAAATTTAAAAAAAACAACTTTATACATTATTGAGATAATTCTTACGAAATCAAGTAACAACGTTTAAAAGTTCTATAATTTTTTTCTATAATGTTACTTGTACGAAGTTTTTGCCGAGTCGAAGTATTACTAATGCTTTCGATTGTATCTCAGCCAAAAACTGCGCTTGGTATAGTAATTATTCCAGAAAGTGAATGACTTAGGGAGAGATGTGAAAGTTGTGCCCGTTTTGCTCGGAATCTGGAGTCTCGAAATTGGTGCTAGAGGGTACTGGTTTTTGTGGTATATAAAAGAGAATTATGAATAAAAAAATAGCAACGTAAGTTTTGGTAAAATTTGGTAACAAGAAATATTCGTTCCCATGTAATAAATTATATTTGTATCAGCAAATCAGCTTCGAATTCTGGTTCTTCTGACCACAAATTTCTCGTGTTACAACTTTCGATTTTTCGAATTGCAATACGAAGCTAAAAGGACCCCTTTCATTACCAGAATGGGGCACTCAGCACTGAAATTTTGATTTTATTTATGATTTTGACGGTTTTGATAAGTTAATAAACTGAAATAACTAACAAAATGCATGATTAATCATTTATAAGAGAACATTCAATTTCGCGTTCAGGAAATGAAAAAACGTTCTTGCATCAATATTCCACAGGAAAACCTATTTCATTTTCATGCCAAAAAAGACCGATGTACCTTCATGACATAGTAATGTATGAAACTATAAGATATTGAGACCAAAAGTACTACAAATATTTTCAAAAAATATTTTTAATATTCAGGTTTCAAGTGAAAAGTCCTCATGTGCATTACCCAAGCCAAAGATACTGTAATAATCAAAATACTAACAAACACTTGTAATAATTTCTATCTAATTTGGAACAGCATATCATAAATAATAACAAAACATTTTCAGCTTCCTAAAAAAAAGTAAACCTTCAAAAAACAAACAATATATCATCAAGAGGTCACTGAGCCACCTGGTATTGCCAGGGTTGAATGACACTCCACTTTCATACAGAAACTTTCCCACGAGCTGTTTGTATTTTTGGTTTATTTCCAGGCATAAAATACAAAGAAGGCGTGCCGTAGAGACCAAAGATGTTGCTCGAGGCCAGGTGCTGTGTCAGACTCCGCAGGACGCCGGGCGGATGGTGACGTCGAAGTGTATGGACTGTCCTCTGCGTTCCGGAGGTGCGGAGGCAGGGGCGGTGGTGGGGGCGGGGGCCTCTGCGACGACGGCGGCCGAGGGGTCTGGCGTCACCGTCGCCAGAAGCCTCTCGGGCTCCGCGGGCGTTGGAATGTGCATTCCCTGCGCAGGAGTCCTAAGATTGCCGAGTGTTTTTCACGAGTCGAAATTCGATACAATTCGCTTAAAATCGTAAAAATAAAAGTAATTTTGCCGGTCTGGATAGCAGAGGTGTCTCCCCTAGTGCCCTAATCTCTAAGGTCTCGTCTATCTCCCGACGAAGAGCAGTGCACGTACGTGTATGTATATATGTATGTATATATGTATATATGTATATATGTATATATGTATATATGTATATATATGTGTGTGTGTGTATGTGTGTGTGCGCGCGCGCGTGAATGGAAAGAAGGGGACAAAGATAAGGCGATGGAAAGACGAAAGAAAGTGTTAGGTCCTTGGTCCGTTTGTTAGGGTACTGGTCCAGCATTTTCTAGGAGCAAATCGCAATGATCGAGAAAACCACAGAAAACTACCAACTATAACAGCTGACCGCTAGATATCTCTTCCAGGCAGTGGTTGAATGTGGCTCAGCTGTATATCTTGAGTCAAAAATCCCTCACTGTCAGAACTCGTGCCTTAAGATATCTTGGTATCTTGCCAACCCATACTACAAAAAAAGAGTATCCTCCAAAAATATATTAGAACGTCCAAAAATGTGCAATTTTATAGATTTTGATTCAAGAAACATAACCCATGTCCCTACCATGGAGACGAAGAAGTGGTTTAAGGGTGTAGACTGCATCGTTTTCGGATTATACCCAATGATAACGGTTTGTTGACATCGTGGCAGAAACGTATGTTGTGGGTTGCCTGTGCGCCTGGTGTCCGTGTATAAATACTATCAAATATCAAAATCTGAAACTTTTATTTCTTTTCCTAGATCTATTTCATGCACTTGGTGGTAAGGAGGAGTTTCCTCATTCAGCTCTATTACCCTTTGGATTTTCGTGTCTATTTCTTGTAAATGGCACAAAATCATCATATTTCCTAAGCGTATTAAAAATAAAAATGACTCTTTCCGGAATACTTATTATGATCGGTATTACAGGTTTTAAAATCGAGACCAAACCTTTGAAACATTTATTCATTAAAATATTTTTTGTCATAAAAGTTTGTGAAAAGGAATTAAATTTGATTTCATTGCAGGTCTAAATGTATTAGTATTATATTACAAATTGTTTTCTGTATTGAGTACTTCTTTATAAAGATAAGATCACACATGTCACCTAAGAAGACATTTTTATTCTTTATAATCTTACATAAATAAAAAAGTCGATTTAAATACGTTATGGTGCAATTTTTGCATGAAGTTAAAAAAACTCCCTTAAAAAATCTTATTTTCAGAAAAGTTCGATGATAATAATTTTGGGAAGAAAAATTAATTTGTTTTTTGGTACATTCAAGTACACTGGTGTTGGTGAAAATTGCAACACTAAGAAGGAGACATACTACTTAATTTATTCCACAGATTAATAATATCCCAATATAATTAATATGATTAAAATTACAGAACTGTACCTGCATTTTGACCTTCAGTATTCAGTACGGAGTGAAGCCGCCACGTGCTACGATGAGAGCCTCTAGACATCAATTAATGAATGAATTCATGAATTCAAAGAGAACGTGATTTCTACTGCGAAACACACTGCTACGCAGTTTATTGCGTGACAACAAAGCAACGACAGGAGGTGGCTGCAGGAGGACCAGAACGAACAAGTTGCCGGCCGATCAAACTCAGCCATATGCGATGTGCGAAATCGCAGGAGTAGATGCAAGCCAGAGAAACAGGGGTACCCGTCGTTCTTCGCAGAAACCTTGCACATTTCTTGTCACGTGTGGTCGGGCATTGTACTGATGAATTATGAGCATGTATAGAGCTGCTCGCAGGAGGGGCAGAACGTCAGACTCTAAAACCTCCCTGATGTACCTGATGTTGCTTTTCAAATTTTCAAGCTTTCAAACGTATGAGTCGAGATCGCAAATTGTCGTCAATAGCGCTTCAAAAGCTATGGTGCAGAACGTGGTGGTGCTATGGTGCGGAACGCTATGGTACATCAAACGCTGCGTGTTTGTCCGCTATGGTGTGAAACAATGGAGGCTGACAGATTGCGGTCACCACGGAAATGTCGAACATGTACACGACCGTCACTGCAGCACACAAATTGTGGCGGGACTCTTCCGAAAATACAACTTTTTGCTACTCTTCACTCTACAGAACACGATCACGTGCCCAGGTGCTATCGGAGGCATGAGTGGTTTCTGGCACACGGAATCCGACGCAGTGGCACGGGTACCACTAGTCCAGCCCTCAGCAGACGGCGTCGAACACGGCCACACCCTTTGCAGTACTCCGGAGTCGAGCCAACACTGGACGACGCCGTTCTGTCGTATGTGGCCATGCGGACAAGATGGCGGTCATCTCGTGCTGTGGCCACAATGTGTGGTCCAGTACCCGCTCGTCGCTTTGTACGACCCTCCTCTATCCACTGGTTACACACACCTATCACTGTCGAAGCAGCGCGCCCGCAAAGTCACGGTGTGACAAACCCGCTTTATAGAGACCGATCATTCTGACCCGTTCGAACGCACTCAGATGCTGATTATGCGCCCTTTGGCGACGACGAGGCATTCCGGCACTTGCTTACACATTTCCACGTCATTTGACGGCTCTATATACTGAGAGTAGCGTGACACTGACCTGTCCTGACAGACAGGAGAATGCTTTTGGGCCTACTTGCTCACCACCTCTGTGCAAATTTAATGATGTCTTATGAATATACTATTCTAGACATATACCTATTTTTAAGTTATTCCTTCTGAGTGTTGCAATTTTCACAAACACGAGTGTAAATTAAACATTTTTATTTCTTACTGTAATGAAAATAAATATATTGACATTTCCATAATTATATTGTAGGTAAGTTTCGACGCCTAACCTCTACATACACTGTTTTCTTGCAAAAAAAACTTTCTTGCAATCCGCTGATTACAT
Source organism: Gryllus bimaculatus (assembly GCA_017312745.1). Classification (NCBI taxonomy): domain Eukaryota; kingdom Metazoa; phylum Arthropoda; class Insecta; order Orthoptera; family Gryllidae; genus Gryllus; species Gryllus bimaculatus. The sequence continues at coordinate 2,127,165 of BOPP01000172.1, forward strand.
GTAACTTTTTATTTTGTTGTTAGTGCACGATATTTTCAAAACATTTGGCATATTTTAACTGACATAGAATAATTCTCTTACCAAAACGTTGTTGGAAATAATTTCATAATAATAATTATTATGTTACATCATTAAAAGAAAAGGTTTGTGACCAATCATAACGATCTTCGCAACTTAATGTTTCCAATTCCATATATTGAATTTTAGTTGACAATGAAAATTCTTTTGCCAGAAATTTAAAATTATATATTGGTTTTTCAAAAAAAGCTAATGGGCAGAGTGAAGTAAATGCATAACATTTTCAGCAAAATACTTTGTAATCTTCTAGAGGGCCAACATTAAATAAAAATTATATTTTTAAAACTTTTATAGGAGATGTTATTTTTAGATTGTAAATCACTCGTCGTTTAAAAATGATTTATTAATGGTTTTATCGAAGTTTTTTTTGTAACAACTTCTGAAATACACGATTTACCATACGCTAAGACACACGTAAGAAGTGCAAACTGGAGTATTGAATATTTCATTTGCGAGGTACTGAGTAGTAAGTTAGTAAAATAGAAAATCATATACCAAAAAGGTTTAAAAAAATGATTGGTTTTTAAGAAAGAGCATGCATGCAGTTTGGTTTCTTTTGTCATTATATGTATATCTTCTCACTTTTAGCGTTGACGGAGGTGTCAACTATTATGTAGTACAAATTTCATTCAGTTACTTACCTCAATGTGGTACATACAACACGATTTGCAGTATTTCAGATCTTCGCACTGAAACAAGAATCACGACCGTAAAAAATATGCAAAATTATTTTCAAACTAATATGTAATGAAATATCTAATTATTGAAAACACACTAAAACGGAACACGATTAATAATAGTTCTTCATTTGGGTAGTTGTGAAGCAGACATAAATAAATTGTATCATTAGATAAGCATTAATTGTATTAATAAGCAAAAAAGACTCGGTAGAGATTTAAATTGATTGCTAACTTCAACGGCGAATTTTTGCGCAATGTTACTCAATTCTCTCTACTACACAAGCGGTAGCTAATAAGTATTAAATCACTCACCTCGTAAACTTCCCCACTAACCCTCGAGACCTGGGGATGCGACATCCTTTCAGCGGCGTCTATCGCGTCCGAGGGCACAGGCGCTACCACGGAGAGGACTTCCTCCTGCGTGTCGGCTGCCTAGGCACACGCCGCCGATGCCATTGCACTGCCTTAAGCCCCTTCCCTCACCACACACACTCTCACACACACACACTCGCACTCTTACTCACTCGCACACTGCACTTTCTTCCCCCACTCTCTCCCTCTTACCTTCATCTTCGCTGTACCTATCCCGTTCTCATTCTTCTTCCATTCCTCTTTACCCAACATTTATCTCCCTCCCTGTCTTCCATCGCTCTTCCCCCTCCTCTTTCCTTCTACTCTCTCCTTCCGTCTCCCCCCTTTCCTATCGCCCTCTATGTCTCCCTCTCACCTCTTTCTTTCTCTCCATTACTTCTCTTATTTATATCCTACTTCCCGCCCTCCCTCTTCTTTCTCCTTCCCTTCCTTTTCTTCTTCATTCTAACCGTCACCCTCCCTCCCTTTCTCATCTCATTTTCTTTATCCTGTTCGTGTTCTCTTCTCTCTCCTTCCTCTTCCCCCTCCCTTCCCGTCCTCTCTCCCTCTTTTTTCTCGTACTCGCCTTCTTGTTCTTCTCTCACTATGATGATGATAAGTTTTTGTAAATTCTTTGAGATCTTAGACAAGAACATGAAAGAACACCACATTCTGATTTAATCGTATTCCAACCACAACACATTCAGTCAGGGCTGAGAGAGAAGTGAACGAACCTCTAAATTGTCTACCTCAATCAGAAACGACGTTGAGTATTGCCAGCCCTGAACATGTGTGAGGGACTTTATGCACAGTGTAGCGCCATGTCGTATACAATGAATGTTTCGTGGTTTCTCCGTTCAATACCAGACTGGGGCCGGAGCAATGTCTTAACAAAGGAGCCACGGATCGCCCGCAGTCACTCCTCCCTCCCTCTCCTTGTCCAACCTTCACCCCTTTACGCGCGCGCGCGCGCGCACACACACACACACACACACACATAAACGCACGCATTCGCGCGCGCGTGCACCAAACATATCAGGAGCTTAGAGCGTGTTCGGGCTGGGGCGGTGCCACCCTAGTGGGAGATACCTGGTTGGGAAAAGCATTTCCGCAAGCTCATCCTCATCATTCGGTGAGGTAAGAACACAGCGGCGGCGATGGTGTAACGGTTAGCGTATCGGACTGTTGTACCCAAGTTGGCGGGTTCAAACCCGATCGAAGCCGTGGATTTTTAAGGGCGAAAAAAATCTTTCGTACGCCTTCCTTCGGAGGGGAAGTAAAGCCGGCTGTCCCATGTTCGTAGATTTACTTGCATGTAAAAGATCCTCAAGCCTAAATGACGCCTCTGAGCTAAAATCGCCTGTTTCTCGCCCAAGAAATACCTCCTTTCTCCGCTAGTTGATGAAAGGAGGTCGCGTGGTCAGACGGAAGAGCGGGCCTGATGGCCCGAATCTCGCCACGTAAAATAAGGCAAATTCAAATCAAACACAGCAACCTCCCGTGATAAAAATGAAGCACTTTGGAGGTAATGATCATTGGAGTTCATGCGAAAGGAAACGCGAAACAATCAGTCAAACTAGTTAATTAGATCTCCGATGAGGTAGATACCTTCTAATAATTAAATATGGTAAATTAAAGATGATGCCGGGTATCAAAAAATATATTTTTTTCATAAGATCGTTTCGATCGCGTAGCGATCATCCTCAGAGCTTTCAGCATTCGGGTCGAAAACAGGACTTTGTTTTCGGCCCGGAAGCTGCAAGCTTTAAGGATGATCGATACGCGATCGAAACAATCTTTAGAATTTTTTTTTTGATACCAGACAACATCTTAAATTTATTATATTCAATCACACTAGATTGGCGGCAGTAATTGCCTAATTCCAGACTAGTTAAACAATCCATCTTGGCCACTTTCGACATTTTATCACGTTTTCTAATCAATTATACAAACTAATGTTTTGAAATTTCAATGAGGGGCTCAATTTCTACTATTTAGTGCTAAAAATTCTAATTGTTAAATTGACAAGGACACAATGGACATTCACTAGTGCGCAGCCTTAGTCATGAGGGGAAGGTAACTTCATATCTTTGTCGTATATAAAGGAATATTATAATAAGAATGAAATAACTTTAATGATGCAATTTATACATGAAATTGATGTGACCATTTATGGGTTGTCTGATAACATGGACAGCATCTTTCCCAAATTTAAGGGAAATTTTCAAGATAAAAAAAACAACGGAAAGATCAGAAAACGAACAAAATTACGGAAAAGCACTGTTTAAATACGTTAGGGCATGGGCTCCTTTCAAAATTTTCAGGCGTGTCTTCTCCTGTGGCCGCTTACATTTACGCAATCATGATAGATGCGGGACGATTAATTTGTCAGTAGAGAGTGTAAAGTCTGGTCCGCTGTAGATTGGTTCATTTTTAATTATTATCGTGTTGACTCGTGACCCGCTTGTAAGGACACTGCTCCTATACGTTTGCCTGGTTCTGAAAAAAAAAAACCGGAAAACTGCCGAACCGGCAGCTGGAATTCTTCTCTTGGCAGCAGCTGAAATCGACCAAGCCAATGTCGAAAATCCTGGTCCATTCGGGACTCGTACCCTAGCACCTCCCGGGACACCAGTCGATCCCACTCTATTGAGCTCGTTGACGAGGCCCCACCTCTTTCTCTTCGGGCAAATCCTCCAGCGTCTTCCTCAACACCGGCGCATCCGGACCTGGAGCGGTCCCGCCGACGGAGGCCGCCTCCGTGGCTTTGTCGCTCCCCTTCGTCGCATTAGATGGCGGGGCGCTCTTGTCTTGTTGCTTCGTGCATGGGCAGTACTTCTGGAAACAGAAAAAAACAAACATGCATTTTGAAACCTTCCCCCCCCCACGACGCGCGACACGCAGAGCTCCGCATGAGGTGTCACAGCAACGACACTATCCTTGCCTCTAAGGAATCGCTGACCTTAGACGTCATGACATTTGAATCCCGGCACCGAGCGAGGTGGCTCAGGGCATCTGCGAATGTCATATGTTTAATTATGTAACACTAGTGTCATACCTCTGACCGGGAGGTCTTAGATTCGAGTCCTGATGCTGGCAGGATTTCCGACATTAGGCAGATAGCTTGGTCGAGTTCGGTCTCTGTCTAGAGGAGAGTTCTAGCGACCGGCTGCTCTAATCGGTAGTTTTCCGTTGTTTGTCTGATCAAGATCAGGCGAATGCCGAAGTAATAACGGACCATGGACCGTGCGCGATCTTTCCTGCCATTTCCTTGTCCTGTCCTCACCACTTAAACACACACCGGCATGCACTTCTCTACCACACACGCCGGGAGATCATTAGGAAATTTAGAGCTTGCTATAAAATTTCCGCGAAATGAAAGACGAGATTTTGTTTGTAGTATGGTAGGTAAACTGCAATTTCAGAGCATTAAATATTAGTAACTTTCAACTTTTTACTAAGTATTAGTGAAGATAAAAGAGAATAAACGTCGAAATTTGAACAAAATGAAACGATAATGCCTGCTATTTGGTTCTGATATTACTAGGACAGAGTAGACATTTACCTTCAAGGCGTGCCGTCACGATTTCTGAGCACAGTGTTGTAACCAGTCTACACTACAGCTTACTACGCCTTAAAGTACCTTGGTTGATAAGTACAGTGGCCCTACATTACCTTGTCTGATGACGAATACATTGGCTCTACATTACTTTGGTTCGTAATGAAAACAGTGGACCTGCATTACCTTGGCTGGTATGTGACCCTAGATTAATTTCGCTAGTAATAATTACAGTGGCCGTACAATACCATGGATAGTAATAAATTCAGTGAATCTGCATTACCTCCGCTAGTAATAAATACAGTGGCCAACATCACCTTGGCTGTTAGCATATACAGTGGCCATACATTACCTTGGCTGATATAAATACAATGGCCCTACATTGGCTGACAGTGTAGGCTGATAATAAATACACCAGTTGTACATTAACTGGTCTGGTAATATATACAATGGCCCTACATTACCTTGGCTGGTAATTTATACAGTGGCTCGTCATTAGCTTCGCTAGCAATACAGTGCTCTTACATGACCTTGGCTGGAAATAAATTCAGTGGACCTGCATTTCTTTGGCTGGTAATAAATACAGAATCCTTCCATTACCTTGACGTGTAATAAATCCAGTGGTTTTACGTTACCTTGGCTAGGAATAAATCCAATAGTACTACATTACCTTGGTTGGTAATTATTACAGTGGCCCTTCATTACATTGTCTTGTAATAAATCCAGTGGTTCTATATTACCTTGGCTAGGAATAAATCCAGTGGCCCTACATTATTACCTTGCCTGCCGGAGTGGGTGTGGCGGCGGGCGTG